>MNCI01032790.1:223749-256888 GCA_015680685.1 Gnetum montanum | reverse complement strand
ATATCGCAGGAGAAGACGCGATATCGTGTACGTGATATCGCGGCCCAGTGCAAGTCACATCTCATCAAAAAGAAACATCTTTGAGAATGTGATATTTAACTACTTAAGAGATGTCATAATTATGCTCTTGCTACAGGAAAATAACTACACATTGAAGCTTATAAATAGAGGAGAGAACAAGTAGTCAAAGACACTTTAAAATGCAAAGAAAGAAGGTAGGTAAAGCAGGTTGATCACTAAGAACGATTTCATTAATGCTTAGATAAAAGTTGTTACAACTTCTAGAAATCCATTTCCAAGCATTTGGTACAACATGACACTCAAACATAGCATGAAAAAAAGAGTCTTCACTTCCACAAAGAGGATATTGAGAAGAAATTTTTTATATATATTTAAGTCGAGTGTCAATAGGAAGACCTAGATGAATTGAGAAGAAATAATTCTTATATATTTAAGTCTAAGTATTGATAGAAAGACCTAGATGAAGAAGACACTATAAAAAATATGAATTTTAGGAAAGGTAGGAGCCCTCCAAATATCTTTCATTTTCTCCATCCAAATTTTAATGATAATTTCATATTCTTGTCCTTATTAAATATTCTATGAATAAAATCATTCTTAGTAATAATCTCATATTCAACTTTAGAGTTAAAAGAAAAAACAAATCTATGATCCTCCCAAAAATTATCTAGAAAAGCCTGATGCAAATTATTCATTATCATGATCATGATCCTAGCCCTATCCTAACAAAATTTGATCAATGCCTGATGCAAACTATTGTCAACTTTATATAAATTCTCAAGATTAAAAATTAATTTTTCAAAATCTTTTTCTTTTTCATCTTTCTATTCAAACTATAGAGGCCAAAATCCTTCTTCCATGTAACCAATCTATCCTATATATGTAGATAAGAAAGTGTAGTGGCACCAAACTTGCTCTAGGTGGTATATAATCTAGATAAGTTAGTAGCCTAATATCCTTCACTAAAAGAAAGCCACTATGGGCTAGTTTGCTTAAACATATCTTTTGAAATTGTAATGTGATTGTAATTCCAATGCTTTCTAAGGTTTCACCAAGTCTTCAAAATTTATTTAAGAATTAGAGAATTAGGAATAGAAATGACTTAAGGAAAAATAAAACAGTGTAGAAAATTATTAGAAGATGAATTGTTAGCAAGTTTAGGTTTTTTTGTATAATTATATTTCTTAAAAGGAGCATCCAAACATCATATCCATCAATGCATTTTGCAATCTATTTTGTTATAAGAGAAATACCTTGATTATAAAAATTAATGAGGTTAAGTCCTTCATCTTTCTTGCTGCTAGTGCAAATATCCAAGTAACTCTAAAAAAGCATTTTCTAGGTTGGTTAGTAGACCAAAGAAATTGAAAAATAATATGATCAATTCTATCATACTAAGTTTTATAAGGAGTGTAACAACTAGAGTAATAAACATAAGTTGATTGAAGCATTTGCTCAATAACTAGAATTTTGCTAGTAAGGGTAAGCTTTTTGTCTTTCTATTTATCAAGATTCTTTTTAATTTTGTCAATCACATAATTTCACAAAATAGTAAGATTAAGCTTAAAAGAAAAAAGTATTTCTCAAATTTTAAAGACAATTTTTTCTCAAGATTTTCCATGGTTTGAGAGTAAGTCACTTATTAATATTACTATTACAATAAATATTATATTTTTTCCAATTGATATGAGAGCTAGATAACATGCAATTATATTCCACTCTAGCTAAAACCATATTGATATGTTGTAGAGAATTGTTAATAATAAGAAAGAATCATTTGTAAAGTGCATGTTAAGCAATTACATACCTAGATCATTAATTGAAATAATTTTAATGATATTCCTTTGCAAATAATAATGTATCTTATGCAAAAGAATGTTTGCAACAATAATAAAAAATAGGGAGTTGGAGGAAAACCTTGATGAACTGACTATTGAAGAGAAAAGAAGGAACTCAATCCAAAATTTGTAGTAACTTGAGCATTAGCATAAGTGAGAAGGTTACAAAAAAAAAAAAAAAGGTAATAAAAAAAATCTCTTTTATAGAAATAAGAGATAATAAAATTCCATTCAATACTGTCATAAGATTTAGCATAATCTAACTAAATAAAAGCAATGTCATGGTTAGTATTAAAAGCTAACTTCATTCCTTCCAAGTTGCAATAATATTATTTAAGTTATGTTTGTCTTTAACAAAACATGTTTTCTTAGGTTTGATGATATCATCTATAACCCTTTAAATATGATAGGCTAGTCATTTAGCTAAAATTTTATAGGTCCTAATAATAATAATAATAAGTCTCTAATTACTATCCATTCTTTGTAAGAAGGTGAATAACATTTTTATTAATATTTTTACAAAGAGATAGTTTTTAATATCTCTTTGGAAAACATAAAAAATAAAAAATCTTCAACAATGTCATAAAGCTTCTTAAAAAATTCTATCAAAAAACCATTTGATGAGTGGTAGGTACCCCTACGCCCAACCATATGAATCACAAGCATTTACGCATGATCTAGTCGAATTTCGTGGATGGGACTAGTTGTGGTATCTAGATTGTTAAGCATTGATCATAGGACAATGTCTTCCCACTTGAACTAGTGGTAGCTTTGTAAGGTATGGTTTAGTCTAAAGTGAGGCATATGATAATTGATGTTGTTAGGCCATGATTACTCCTAGCGATAAACATAATTGGGAATGAAATTTAGTCCTAAGTCTAAGTAATGATGGTAATGTAAATTTACTTTAATCTAGAGTGATGAGCATTTGGTCCTGGCTTACCATACATGATTTGGGCTCATGTAACTATTATTGGGTTACCAAGAATTATGCTACTGAATGAGGCAAGCTCTAACACTATTGGGATTACCAAACAATTACACTTAAATGCTCGAAACTAGTCATACTCATTCTACTTTACAAATAAACAAGTAAAAAAAATGATTAAACTAAGTAAATAGTAAAAACTATGCTAAGTAAAATAATAAAACTAAGTGGATGCTACAATGATGAAAAGCAATCTCTATCTTTATTTTCGATCATGAACTGTGCCCAAGTATAGTCACTCAAATAAAGATTCCGTACAATTTCTCAACACCACATTATGGACATTCACTCTCTATCACTAAAACTATGAAATGAAACTGCAAGAATCTACCTAAGGATGAAATGAAAATTTTGTGAATCCATGCATCCAAGTGTTGTATTTATATGTTGCATGCATCCTGCAATATTGTATCTATGATGATGTAGCATGTGTTATGAGATTGAATCTATGACATTGTAAATATGATATCATTAGTGGACAAAAATTAACTTTATCAAACATATGTGACATTGTGTCTATGATGTAGCAGCCAACTAAGATGCATCGATAGGAATGCTACAACATAGATGCGATATAGCATCTACAATATCTTTGCCAACTAATGATTCATCATACTCACATGAATAGCTAAAAACTCATCCTCGAGTTAATAGAATACAACTGAGATTTCTTTAGAAAATTGGGAAGGTATGAGATTATTGTTTGACTCTAATTATTGACTAACTCTGAGTGTTGTAGTGGTGTGTATAAAAAAATGATATAGTTACATGAAAAAAAAAATCAATGATACCCTTTGGGCCTACCTTCTCCACATGGAAACTACCTATAGGATACTTTTCCTATGAGATTGCGTATGGAAAAATTCCAACTCTTCCCATTTAATTTGAGCTCTGTATACTTTCAATAGCCTATGACTTAGACCTTGACCTTAGCCTAGCACAAAAAGAAAGATTGATTAAACTTAATGTGCTAGATTAGAATCGAATGGTGGCCCTATCCTTGAATGAAGTGCATGAGGCATTCAACAAAAAGTGCCATGACTTTAGGATAAGGAAAGTTAACTTTCAACCTGGAGACAAGGTCCTCGATTGGAATCCCACACACATACCTCAACAAACTAAGTTTCAAATGTAGTGGGAAGGGCCTTACATCATTTATGAAACCTTTTCTTTTGGGACCATGTTAGTTTACAAACCTGAGAGCCCAAACAAGAAGCAACTAGTTAACATGCAACAACTCAAACCTTTCCATGAGGCTAAGCAAGCTAGTGTAAGTAACGTCTCATCAAATGAACACCCATACAATTTTTTGAATCTCCTTCTTTCAACTTAGTCATGGGTGAGATGGTCATCCATTGTACTTATTAATGTGGCTCATTAATTTTTATACCTTTTTGTTTTACAATTTTTTGTTTTATACTTTTTTGTTTTCACACTCTTTTGTTTTACACTTTCTTTGTTTTTATACATTTTTATTTTACACTTTATTATTTTTCCAATTTTTGTTTTACAACATCATTAGTATGTTTTATCTTTCTTCGATATTTTACAATTTCTTTTATATTTTACTTTTGGGGAGAATTTTCTTATTATTTTGCTAATAGAAGTGCTTTTTTGCCAACAAGACATAGTAATGCTATAGTTGTTTGCTAATGGTGGTTTGTACTTAATTTTTTTTTATTGTTAATGTTTGGTTTCTATTTTTGATGACTGATGACTAAGACAAAGTGTTTTTTTTTTCATGGAATAGGTAGTGAGTCCACATCATCCACCCATCCACTAACTCTATGATCTTCTTGGTTTTCGAAGTATGAGGTTCCTTTTTCATTAATAAAACTTTAACAAACTTGTAACCTTGGTAGTTTCCAAACTTGGGAAAGATTCAAAGATTTGAATAGGGTGAGACTTCAAGGGGATTCAATACTCTTTGTACCTTTCTACTTGCTTGAGTGTAATTGTGTTTTTCATGGTTTTCTTATCATTATGTATCAACCAATAACATGAAGTTGAATAAATCTTTGCATGGTGTGGTTCCTATCAAAAAATCCCTAAAAACATAAAATTCAAAAGAAAAAAAAAAGATAAAGAGAGAGAGAGAAAAAAAAACACATGATGGGAAATCAAAGGAAAACCCTTGGACAAAATAATGGGCTACAAGCACTAGTTATGGGACTAGAAAGACATGTTACCTGTATCTAAATGTCCCCTTTAACTAAGGCCTTTTCACACTTCATGCTTCTTTTTTCTTCTTAATTAAGAAATGGAAATTGATCTGTGAGAGCATTCTTGTATCTTGAGGGGGTGGACTGGTCTTAGAGTGATGAATCATGATTCATCGGACCGCGATATTGGATCCATGATATCGGGTACACGATATCATAACCCAACAACGATATTGGATACATGATATGGTGGCTCCTGCGTGAGCTTATAAATACACATGTAGACACACGAGAGGAGTAAGTCTTTAAGTTTTAGAAATAGTTAAGTTTTAGAAGTTAGTTTCTTTTTTGTTCTCTCTCAACCCTTTCTCCTAGTGCATGCCCGTAGTGTGATGATTGTAATTGTACGACATCCTTTATTCGAGTGTGACGTACTTGGACATGCACATGACTGAAAATAAAGATTGAGATTACTTCATCATTGTAGCATTCACTTAGTTTAACTATTTAATTGTTATTGTTATTTATTGCTTTTATAGTTAATATCTCTCCACCCTAAACTCCTTAACACGGAATAAGTATGACTTAATCACGAGCGTTTAAGGTGACTACTTGGTATCCCAGTAGTGTACCTAGGCCATGTGCTTGGTAATCCTAGTGGTAGTCATGCACAAGGTCCAAGATGTGTACAGATGATTAAGGAACGGATGCTCATTGCACTTAGGCTAGCTTAGATTCTCTCTCCCTATATCCTATTAGTCTAGATTCTCTCTCCCTTTTCCTCTTAGCTTAATTAAAGATATTTTCCATTACCTCTAGGAGTAGCACTAGGTTAGAAACCACATCATACACCTCACTCTGGACTAAACCATATGTGATAAAGCATATACTAGTCTAAGTGAGAAGATAGTGAACTGCAATCAACGAGTAAATACCTAGATACCATGACTAGCCTGTTTGTGGATTTCGACTGGATCGTGCATGAAATGCTTGTATTCATATGGTTGAGTGTAGGGGTACCTCTCCATTCATCATTGGCACAATTGCCGAAGAAGGTGCTAGTTATTTAGATTAGTTACATCATATAAGATCACTGTAAAAAAGTATTAATGATACATCTTTTAGGAAGAAATAATTGCAATTAAATCACACACAAATTTACAACCATGTCTTTCTCACAAGACTATGATAACACAACAACTAGTAAAGCAATTCATTGGGGAACCAATGAATTATATGATGATGAAAATGAAGTTTGAAGTACCCAATCTGATGTAGGGGTTTCCTATAAACATAAACGAAGACAACATCATCCCAACTCATGAATGCATAACATAACTAGTGACGATGAACCCCTACTGGCCACTACAAGCCTAACGGAAATACAAGAGGCTATTCAAATATCCCACAGGCATTGCAAGGAAAGCCGTCTACCCAAGCTTAACTGAAACAACTTTTCCAAATTCTCAGGAGGCTATGAATTAGATCCACAACAATATTTACGAGCCTTCTACAATGCCTATGCATGGAACAACATTGATAATGGATGGCAAAAACTTAAGCTCTTTCCTCTGACACTCATTGGCCAAGAAAAAGTATGGTATAGGTTGTTAAAACCAAAATCAATCCAACGTTGGCCAACAATGGTAGAGCTCTTCAATGAAAAATATCAAACCTATGCGAGAGTGTTAGCCTTGAGGAGACAAAACCAAGAGTGGAAAAAAGCACAACATGAACCTTTGGACATGGCCTTAGAAAGATATTATGCATTGTTAAATAACTACCCAGGCCATGAGTTCTCCAAGGAAAGGCTAATGTACCATATCATAGATGGACTCTATAATGAAAGAAGGGAGACCCTAGGGATGTATGCCCAAGGTCAACTATACGAGCTATGAACCCATCAATTTCAAGAGCTTATCAAATGGGTAGCAAAAGAAGAAGGAGAAATGGCTAAGTGGGAGAATGTTGAAAAATCTCAACAGGACCAAAACCTTAATTCAATAAGGGCCCATGATTATGAAGAGGAGAAATCAACTCACCTCAAGGAGGTGGAATCACCTTTGCCAACACTACAATCATTGGATGAAATTGAGGCAAAGATCAATAAGATGATGGAATGGATGCATAAAAAATGTGGAGAATATGCCAACATTATTAGAGGTAGAGTCATGACAAACCAAGAAGTAGGATGAAATACCTTTAGACAATCAGAAGGAAGGGTTGAAACAAATAAGAGCTCAATTGCTAATCATACGTATCAATGCAACATTTGCCTGTACGATCACCCCAAGGGCCAATGTCCAATTTTGTCACATTTACAAGAGCATTGGGAAAGAGTGTTACATCCAAAGTTTGTACAGAGATACTATGTTTGATCACAGTGGAAACAATCCCAGTCGTGGGGGAGGCCACCCTCAAACTAGTTAGACCCTTCATATAATCCAAACCTAAGTGCTTATCAAGTCCAACATCCTGTTTCTCCAATTGGGTCAACATCCTCTATCTCACCACATTATTATCATTCTCCTCAATACTATCAATCCATGTCCTTTGCAACACAACCACCACCTTGGATACCTTACACTTCTCAATTTCAAAATTCACCTCCTTCTACATCACCACTAAGTGTTCCAAAAGGTTTTGCACCATAGCATCAACCCTCGAACGTTATTTGTGCTTCTACTGACAACAACAGTGGGGAATCTCCTCAACATCGAAGACGCCCCTTCTTTCAACATGACCATAAGAGGGGACAACACAATTTTGAGCCCATTGTATCCTCCAACCCAGCACAAGTCCAACACTGTGGTGTAGCTCCCTCCTCAAATCTAGTGCCTCGTGTTACTTTCTCTGGGCCACTAACCAATACTCCAACAACCATACGGCCCAATGAATATAGCCACCAAGGGAGACAAATTGATCCTTGCATACCATCTTACGGTCAAGGGTGCCATAGTGGATTAGCCCCTCATCAATTAACTACACTCTATAACCTACCCCACTATGCCAACTATAATCAAATGTGTGAACCCCAATGGGGTAAGTATGACCAAGTCCCAATATTTCCAGCATGCAAGGATTCCAACTTTTCATTTATTAATCCTCACCATACTCAACTGTTTAGTTATGGAGGATACCCCCCATTCTAATAACAAGTAGGATTAATAAATAATTTTCATTTTCTTTAATTTTACAATTTTTTGTTTTCCAATTTTTCATCTTTCAATTTGTTATTTTATCTTTTTATGAGTAATCTCATCTATGAATAAAACACTCATGTGACTTGTTGGTTGATGTGTTGTTCTATGCTAGCAAATCTTAGGTGGCTAATTATTTGAATAGCGAGCCCACAACATCCACCTACCCGTTCCATTAATAAGAGATTCTATCTTGGGTACAATGATATTCCTAATCATTATAAATTAAAGTAATTTTGTGTTATTATGCCCAAAATGAAGAAGGATGGACCAAGAGGGAATGGTTAGGGTGTGACATCAAGGGGACTTGTGGATTCTCTTTGGTGGCCTTTGTAGGAGTTATCATGCAGCTTGGTTGTACTAAGATCCTTGTAGATCTAACAAAAAATGGGAGTAAGAGTAATCCAAAGGCACTCAATCAGAAAATAATAATAATGCTATTCTAGGGGGTCCCACTGGAAAGACATGCAGCCATGCCTGAAGGTAGGCGTATTCTTTGGATAAACCAATAATTCATCAAAAAAAAACACACACACACACAATGAGTGCCACAATGTAAAATCACTCCTCCCTTGAATGAAATGTCAAGTGATCGTATGTCTTGCTGTCATGGTGCTCTTATGGTGGTCCACTATTGGATGAAGCAATGCAATGTCACTAATCAGTGGAATGGACCTAGTCCTAATTTTGGAGTGACGAGCAGTTGACACAATAATCATGCCTTACACACAGGATTTATTGTGCCCTGAGTCCGTTACCTCATGTCTTGATCTTTGCAATCCCTTCTACAATTCACCTCACCTCACTAGTTTGTGTAATTATGACTTGTGACTTAGGTAGTGGGTACGTGATATCACATGCTTAAAAAATATTTATATGAACCCCCCCCATGCACGTCAACTTCATTTGCAACTGTTCACGTAGGGGAATTTTTTTAAATTTTCTTCTATGACTTGCGACTGTGCATCTCTTGGTTCAATAACCATAACTCACTTGCTGGTGCTCCAATTTTCATTCTATCTAAACCTACTTGAACCTAGAGTGTTCAGCTTAGTCGTGGGGGAAGGGTACACGCCGAATTGCGTATAAATGTTTTAAAATTCGTCATCACTCGAAGGACCCTATCAAGGGTAATTAGTTATAAAAATAATAAAAATGTGCCAAAAAAAATTTCATCTCCTTATTTATACCAAGAAATTAAACTTTGAAACCACCTAAGCAAAGTGGACCAAATATTAAACTCTTTTAGGGACATTTCCATAAAAATTCCGAACTTTAAAATCACATGAAATCAAAACAAACTCATTAAGGCAAGAAGTAAGGTATAACTTAACTTTGGTAAACAACCTTACTAATGATTGGCCCTGTGTGATTGCAGATGGCCCCAAAGCATGGACAACAAGAAGGTCCCTCTCAAGGTGCATTTAAGCAACCTAGGAGAGGTAAAGGATAGGTGCCTTTCGAACAACACATAGAGTATGAGAAGCAATCGTTCAGTATCCATTAAGAAAGCCCTACCACTGTACAATCGGGATAGGTAGAAGGAGGAGCTATTGCAGCACCTAAATTGGCACAACACCTCACGTTGTCCCCCGAAATGTGTCCATGCCATCTGTGAAAGGTCCACACAAACTGTAGTGATCATGGAATTGAACTTCAGACCTTTCATGAAATTTGCTCCAGAGATCGTTAGGGACCACCTCAAAGGGTCCCCATTATGGCCTATCCTTTCCGAAAGTGGTGCTTGGTACTTAGGAGAAACGTACCAATTTTGGCACAATAAAGAAAAAGGCACCATAGTTGACATTTGTGGTGTGTCTGTTAATTTTTCTGTCAAAGCCATTTTAGACATGTTAAACCTTTAGAATATAGGGCCAAAGGTTGCTCATCTATCTACTCGCTTTGATGCTGATGCACGACAAGTTTGGTTAGACAAGGCATACGGTAAGGAAGATAAGACCTATGGAGAGTTGACATTGAAAGAGAAGATATACTTTAAAATTGGAACTTATCATATCTTTGCCACAAAAGGATTAAACAGAATTTCAACATATGCGACAAGAGGAAGTGTGATATTGATGGGAAAGGTTGATGCCAACCTGACTCATCTATATTTCATGGAGATCTTAAGGCAATTTGAAGAATGCAAGATAGGGAACTTTGCATTGCCCTTCCCTTGTCTCATCAGGAAGCTGTGCAAGTGTGCTGGTATTTGGGGATATACTAATGATGTCCTCAGAAGAGCCCAAAATTCTTTGTACACAAAATGTTTGAAGTCACCAGCTGCAAGGAAAAGTGCTGGTGGGATGTTGGGGCTAGAACAAGAGCAAGAATAGATGGTGGGACCCATTGCAACTCAACTTGCAGGGCCTAGCCAACTTCCAAACATAGGACCTAGTCAACAACAAGAAGTAGGGCTCAACATGAGCCAGTGAGATGAACCATTGCCACAGTTGTAGGATTACCGATTGTTGATGAGCCATCTCAGGGCCATCGCTGAGATGGTTAGTTGGGGAAGTCATGATGATGCAAATCTCTTCCATGTCATCGACAATACCATATGGTCCACTGTCTCTATAGATCATGCATAGGGCAAGGTGTCCATTTAGATTTTAGGGAACGTTGCATCCTTTCAGGTGCAATTGAAAACTGGTGAGGTTGTCATGCAGCACCAGGATGTAGCAAGAGCTGCAGAGGTGGTCACAGACCACATCAAAGAATCTTTTAATGTCCTTGTTGTGCCACTGACAGATTTCATAGGAGCATGAGATGCTCAAACTTTGGTTGGTCCCTCAATGTCTCCTGCAGAGCATGAGGATGTGCTTGATCAATTGCTACAAATAGGACAGGTGATGACATCCGTGTTTGACATCCCATAGGATGTTACAATAGCACAATCAGACCTCATCTCCACCAAAGTCATGACAAAGATAAGGACCGAGCATAGAGAAGCGGAAGTGGAAAGACTGCAAGAAAGGCTCATAACCCTGCAAGCCACACAACTATATCCCTCTCGATTCATTCCCGTAGACTAGTTGAAAACTTTCAGGATTGAGCAACTCAGCAAATTGCTAGTGGAAAATAAAAGAGTGGTGGAGGAAAAAGAGAAGGCTGACTAGGATTCCTCCAAGGCACAAGCGCAAACTTACATGCACACCAATGCACTCAAGGCCTTATAAGAAGAAAATAAATATCTTGTTATCGAAAGTCTTCGATTGACCTTTGTGGAGAAACAAAAGAACATTTTTAAAGAAAATTTTCAATGATTGCGAGAATAGCTAATCAGGGTCAACTAGGATATGAACTGTTTGGCTAGAGAAAATTGAACCCTCTTAATGGAGGAGGTACATGCCATCCATTAGAAGATGACCATCGAAATAAGTGTGTGAAAGAATGAGGATAAGTAGCACAAAAAATTAAAAGAGCACTACCGAGCCCAGGTGGGAATGTATAAGAAAATCATCAAGAAGGAGATCCATATGGCCAAGGCCCACATCAATGCTTTTAGTGCTCAACACATTGATTGGCAAGCCATATTGGACACATGCATTTGCCCACTAGGTAGAACTTAAAAGTCAAGACCTGCAAATTTAGGATCTCATAGAGTACATGGAGTTGGCTAATTTGCGGTATGCCAATCTAGCCATGT
The DNA here is from genome assembly GCA_015680685.1 of Gnetum montanum. NCBI lineage: Eukaryota > Viridiplantae > Streptophyta > Gnetopsida > Gnetales > Gnetaceae > Gnetum > Gnetum montanum. Next base: position 245,030 of record MNCI01032790.1, on the reverse strand, counting down.
TAATAGTAGGACACCCAAGGATAGAGCTTCAGAGGTAGGTAGCTACCACCTATTCCAAGTATGAAGTAGAATTTGCAGAACACAAGAAAACATTGCAAAAGTTGGAAGTTACAAATTCTAAATTGGAGGTGGTTAAAATAAGCTACCAAGGATAAAAAGATGTCGCAACGTACTTGGCTTGATGGCTTATAGATTTTTAGGAGTACAAGAACAAAACCATAGCCTACGAGGAGGAACGTTGATTGTTTTCGGCTTGGTACATCAAAGCAAACAAAATGTTTCCGCAACTACCGTGCCCATGGGAGGTGCTAACTCCATCAAACATTGGAGCATCAACATGGATGACATAGGATCCCCAAACTAAAGGGGAAAAGCTCCAAGCATTACTTCAACATCATCAAATCCAAAAAATTGGAGCATAAGAGAAGGGAAGCAACCCATGGAGGAGCCACCCCCATCAGGAACCACATGAGTTCCATCCAATTTTGTAATTTTGTGATTTTTTCATTTTTCATGTTGTGTCCTAATTTTGTTCTATTGAGTTCTCCACTGCGGCATGAGTAATTCCCTATCAGTCAATAATCCCATACCTATCCACTATGTAATCAATGGGGCTTGTTCTCATTTTGACTTGAGGACGAGTTTTCATTCAGTTATGGGGGTATGATGAATCGTGATTCATTGGGCCATGATATCGAATCCATGATATTGGGTATGCAATATCATAGCCCAACAATGATATCGAATACGCGATATCGTGACTCCTACGTTAGCCTATAAATACACATGTAGGGACATGAGAGGAGTAATTCTTTAAGTTTTAAAAATAGTTAAGTTTTAGAAGTTAGTTTCTTTTTTGTTCTCTCTCAACCCTTTCTCCTAGTGCATGCCCATAGTGTGATGATTGTAATTGTGCCACATCCTTTATTCGAGTGTGACGTACTTGGACATGCACATGATCAAAAATAAAGATCAAGATTACTTCATCATTGCTGCATTCACTTAGTTTAACTATTTAATTGTTATTGTTATTTATTGCTTTCGTAGTTAATATCTCTTCACCCTAAACTCCTTAATGTAGAATGAGTACGACTTAATCACGAGCATTTAAGTGTGACTACTTGGTATCCCAGTAGTGTATCTAGGCCATGTGTTTGGTAATCCTAGTGGTAGTCATGCACGAGGTCCAAGATGTGTATGGATGATTAAGGAACGGATGCTCATCACACTTAGGCTAGCTTAAATTCTCTCTCCCTATCTCCTATTAGTCTAGATTCTCTCTTCCTTTTCCTCTTAGCTTAATTAAAGATATTTTCCATTGCCTCTAGGAGTAGAACTGGGTTAGAAACCACATTATACACCTCACTTTGGACTAAACTATACATGAAAAAGCATATACTAGTCTAGGTTGGTAGACAGCGAACTGCGATCAACGAGTAACTATTTAGATACCATGACTAGCCCGTTTGTGGAGTTCGACCGGATTGTGTGTGAAATGCTTGTATTCGTATGGTTGAGTGTAGGGGTACCTTGCCACTCATCAGGTCTTTTCTCACTTCACGCTTCTTTTTTCTTCTCAATTGAGAAATGGAAATTGATCTATGAGAGCATTCTTGTATCTTGAGGGGGTGGGCTAGTTTTAGAGTGATAATGTGAAGTCACTAAAAGTGGTTGGTTTTGATCAGGACTAAGGATGGACTTTATTGGGACATTTAACTATAAAATTCATAAGGGACTTCATGTGGCCATGATTAAGAACTCTATTCCACTTCCTCTCTTATCCATCAATGCTTTTCATTAGTCATCTCATTGCTGATTTTCATGCTTTTGTTCAATGTCTTAGTTTCAAATGTCAAAATTTTTAGATAGATTCTTCCAGATTCGATCCTTAACTTTTCATACTCATTAATTAACTATGGAATCCACAGACTTCTTAGTTGAGGTTATGCAAGGGAAAAAAAGGGCATGAGCCTACTATGGGAAGGACCCACTTGCATATCTCTTGGTTGGTATAGTTAAGTTCTTTATCCTTAGGCATTTAGGCAATCAAATCTTTCATGTGCCCCATTGGTGCATCCAATTATGCCCTCCTTAAGGCATTTTCTCCATAAAATTTTATTCTCCAATTTTTCAAATTTTGTGAAATTTAAAGTCCTCTTCTAATGTTTTCATCATCTTCATGGCTTTTTTGGCTCTCCACAGATACCAATTTCATAAGAAACCTCTTTGTATTTTTAAAGATATTTAAAGTGAAAATTTTGGGCATAGGCTTCATAGATGGGTAGCTGTTGATAGAGCCCATACATCAATAGGACCTTGTATATGAGATCCTATTGATCCAAAGGTCCACTCACCTATAAATAGGCATGAACACTTAGTGCTTTTCACATTTTCTCATAAATGAGGGGGATTTTTTGAATTTTTCAAAGCCTAAAACATTCCAAGAGCCATATCTTCTTAATCGTTTGTCCGATTCACTCCATTCTTCAACCTTGTAGCTACTGAAGGTAAGCTCTTTGTCATGAGGCCACAAACTTTAAGTTTTTGATGAAATTTTTTTTCAAAAAATTTCTAACTCCCTCAAAGGTTTAACAAATAAACCAACATTAAAAGATCAAATTATAATAGTTAAATCCTTCCAATAAGCTCCAGTAACATTCTAAGATGAAAATCATCAAAATAATAATAAAATAATCAATCTACCATGGTTAAAACTTAACCTAAAGTGTAGCTGCCCAATGAGAAAGGTAGTTAAATGTTATAAGCTACACATTGAATGCTAATCCTTGATTATGTTGTAATCGTAGATGACACCTAAGGGAAAACATGTATAGGAAGGACGATCATTCCAACCAAGGAACAAATGGCTAAGAATGGGAAGGGGCCAAGAACAAGTCCATGAGCAAGTAGAGACCCATGAAACAAGACCTCTTTGGGAGGAGTTCAAAGTTGAATCTATTTGATAGATCCCTAAGGAAGCTGTGACAATAGAAAAGTCTCACTTAGATGAGGCACTCGAGCCTAGACCAAACCTTGAGGTGACCTTGATGGAAGCCTACCTTAGGAAAATCATAAACAAGGAGGTCTAGAAATTGATGCTTTAAAACTAAAATTTGGATCTTTCTTGGAGTTTTCATTGTTATAAGTTAAAGCTCAACTGTAGTACTCTTACATGTGGCCCATAATGACTTTTAGCGGGGAGTGGTACATGGGAGAGACACATCTCTTTTGGAATAATTGGCAAGCCAATTCAATGATCAAAATCAATGACATTTCAATGTCTTACTCGATGAAAGCCATTGTAAAGGTCATTGGGTTATCAAAATTTGGGGCCAACCTTATAGAAATTTCCATGTAAGTAGATCCTAGTGTCAAGAAGGAATGAATGTATTGGTGTTATGGAGTCGATTATAAGGAGTTTTTTATGCTAACCATGGAAAAGGATACATACTTTAAGATTGTAGCCTTCCACCTCAATCCAGTGATGAGGCCAAGCAAGATCATCACTTTCTCCACTAGTGCATGTGCCACTCTAAGTGATTGATTTCATGTCAACCTTCCTCAACTAATCTATCTTGAGAAACAAAAGTGATTTAAAGAATATGAACATGGAAGAAAGACATTTCCATTTCCATGTGATGAGTCATCATTGGTTGGCTACGTTGATGAGGCCTCATCGACATAGTTGACTACGTTGATGAGGCCTCATCCACAAGGCCTCGTTGACACATTTTGACCTATGTTGATGATGCCTTGTTGATGTAGTGTCTGTTCATCGCCTATAAATACATGCCTACCCACTGCATTTATGGGGGAGTCTAGATTTCAATTGTAGTGAAGTTCTTGCATTTTTTCCATTTGAAAGTTAGAATTTTTTCCTTGAGTGCCTACAGTAGGAGTCATTGAGTGTGTGGATATTTATTTGAGCATTGTTATACCTGAGCATGACAGTGTGTGCAACAAAAAAGATGAGCTTTTGGATAAACCTTATAGCACTTTGGATAGATTAGCTCTTCTATTTATGCATTCAATGTTTTTAATTATTTGTTAATTATTCTCAATTATTTCAAAATTATTTTCTAGCAATTAAATTAATGAGGTTATTAAGATAGATAGATTAAATACATAAGTATGACCGCTTCAAGCATAACACGTATTCACTTAGTAATCCCAACAACATTATTGCTTAGTACACCCAGTAGCATAACGTTTGGTCACCCAACAGTGGATACATGGGTTCAGGACATGTATGGAAAGTGGAAACAAATACTTATGTTAGAATTAGCTTAATAATAGTTAGTTAATTAATTTAGATTATTTAATCAAATTCCCTTTACCTACATTTTAAGCACCCAAAACATAAAAGATAAAATGATAACAATCATATGCCTCAATTACACTTAACCATATCAACATGCATCACAAGTGTAATTGGGAGGACAATGATGGACCTTAAGGCTAGATTCACTTCCTAAAGGGCTAGTGCATTGGAAATGATAAAGTTCACAGAATTTGACCAAGTCACACGTGAACACTTCGTGATTCATATGGTTGGGCATAGGGGTACCTCATTGCTCTTCATTGGCATCGTTGCCGAGGACTTTATTTGTGGAACGTGTGCTATTTAGGTCTAAGTAAATATCATTAATATTGTTGTATGAACCTAAAAGTCCATATCAATCCCACTATACATAAACTATAAAAGCACACTAACAGCTTCATTTTTTTTTACAAAATGTCTTCTTCTTCTTATAAGCATGATGATACTAAACCACCAGTCTTGCAAGAATGCAAGGTGGTATACACTCATCCAAATGAGTTTGTACCAAATTTCACCTTCATCCTACATTAGGATGAACAAATGTAGTGGTGTGATATGGAGGGCAATGTTGTTTTGCCCCTTGATAGGTCTATGCTAGGAATGCTAATTAAAATCCTTAAGAAGTTGGGCATAGCAGATCTTTATGAAGAGTACGTTGTGGATGGATATGACACTTGGAATGATCATCTAACTAAAACACAATGTAAATGAGACAAACATTAGGAGAGAATCCATGAAGCCATAAAAGGGAAACATTATACTAACTCCTTGCTCCTACCAGATCAAGAAGACAATGAGGACCCTCCCTTCGAACGTTGTCAACATGAAGATTTTCCACCCCTTGCTAATGATGGTGAGGGTGTGAACTTGACCCTATGATCAACTATTCATAAACCAGGTTCATGGAAGAGTTATAACCAAAGTAGGGACTTGGGTAAACATCACAATAACAAGGGATCTAATGATGGAGATCATAAAAAATGTAAGAGAGGTGGTAGACACTGCAGTGGTGGTGGCAGCCCACCTTCCTCTTCATCCTCTTCATCTGATTTCAAACATTACTCTTCATCTAATGATTCTCTTAGAAGCTATTATTGAAACAACTGTGATGAGGGTGATCGACGAAATCATAATGACTATGAAGGCTGCCAAAACTAAAGGGGTGGCTGAAAACATCCCTTCCCAACTCTCTAATGAAGGCATTGATAAAATTGAACAAGTCCATTCCCAACTCTCTAATGAAGATGATGATAACTTTTGGGGAGATTTGGAGATCCCTAATCACTTCAAGCATGAGCCCTTAGAACTAAAAAATTTACCAGTTGGAATGGAGTACGCATTTTTAAAGAATGGTAAACTAGTCATCATTAATTCCAAACTTTCTCCTAAAAAAAAGGAAAAGTTGTTGAAAGTGGTGAATAAATGGTCAACAACCTTTGCTTGGTATATCTAGAACTAATAGGAGTTGATCCAAGGATATGCCAACACCACACTTACATTGACCTAGCCATGAAGCCTAAGAGGCAGCCATAGAGGTGGCTAAACCCTAAATTGAAGCAAATCATTAAGGAGGAAATAGAGAAACTCCTCAAGGTGGGATTTATCTATCCAATCGCAGATAGTGAGTGGGTTAGCCCACTTGTAATTATACCAAAGAAGGATGGTAAATGATGGATTCACATTAACTTTAGGTTGTTAAATATGGAAACATTTAAGGATCACTTTTTGTTGCCATTTTTGGATGAGGTATTAGACACCATATCTAGGCATTGTTATGAATAAGCTAACGATGAGCCCTTGTGGTATAACCTATCACATAATGTCTAAACTTTTCTAGTGCATACACCACTACTATTAATTCGCTTTCTTATGAATAAGCTAATGATGAGCCCTTATGTTATATGGTGGCTTGTGATCTTGTAGGAATTTAATATTACTATGGTAGATGAAAATGGGACTAAGAATGTGGTCGTTGACCATCTTTCTCACTTAAGATGGAATAACAAAGAAGAGGAGAGCCCACTCTCTGATCAATTTTTAGATAAACTCCTCTTTACTAGAGTAATAAATGAAAAAATTCCTAAAAAAGTAGTATGGTATAATGGCATCCTCACATATCTTCTCACTTAAGAGATGCCACAAGACTTAGATTTTAGGAAAAATAACAATTTCTTCATTGGGTCAAATACTTTATAGAAATTAATGGACACCTTTACAAGGTGTGTGCTGATGGCCTAATCTATTGGTGTGTCCCTGAAGAAGATTAATTACGTGTTCTCCGGGATGCTCATGAAGGACCTTGTGGAGGCCACTATGGAGGGAGATGAATGGCCATACAAATTCTAATGGCAGAGTACTATTGGCCCAAAATATTTAGGGATGCCCACCAGTTTGTTAAGTCTTGTGAATGTTGTCAACATGATGGGGGGATGACCGCTTGGATGGAAGGTCCTCAACAATGGGTTCAACGACTAGAACCTTTTGACATATGGGGTGTTGACTTCATGGGTTCCATCACACCCGTGTCTAATGGGAAAGCATATTACACAAAATGAGTTGAAGAAGCATCTATTATAGGCTACACATCATCCAATGTTGTTAGATTTATCCAACAACATATCATCAATATGTTTGGGGTGCTGCATTCACTAATTTCTAATAATGGGACTCATTTCACAGGTGCCACATTTAGAAAATTAATGCAATGCTTAGGGGTAGAACATAAATTAACAACACGTTACCACCCTCAAGATAATCGTTAAGTAGAGGTAACCAACTAGGAGATTACTAAAATATTAAGGCAAACCATTAGCAAATATAGGAAGGATTGGAGAACAAAACTTAATGCTGCTCTCTAGGCTTATTAATTAACTTGGAAACTTCCTATTGGATATTCTCCCTATGAGTTAGTGTACAAAAAAATTCTAATACTTCTAATTCAATCTAAGCTTCGTACATTGTCAATGGCCTATGATCTAAACCTTGACCTAAGTTTAGGATAAAAGGAAAGATTGCTCAATCTAAACATGCTAGATGAAAATCACTTAGTCACCCTATCTTTGAATGAGGTGAACAAAGCATTCAGAAAGCAATGCCATGGCCTTAGAATTAGGAAAGTAAGGTTTCAATTAGGAGATAAGGTCCTTGACTGGAACCCTACACATGTACCTTAAAAGGAAAAATTTCAAACATTGTGGGAGGGACCTTATATAATTGATCAAACATTTTCCTTTGGGCCATGATAATTTACAAACCTAATAGCTTGAATAAAAAGTAGTTGGTCAATATCCAACAAGTCAAACCTTTCCTAGAACCAAGATTGGCTAGTGAAAACACTTCTTCACTTGATGGACATCCACATTCTATTTTTTGGATCTCCTCCTTCCAACTTAGTCATGGCAAAGATGGCCATCCATGCTAACCATTACCATAGCCTCTTAGTTTTTTTTTCACATTTTTTTTTTTACAAATTTTTAATTTTCAAATTTTTCTAATTTTATACCATTTTTAGTACATTTAAGTTTTCTTGATTATTTTACACTCCCCCCTATATTTTACTTTATTTTGTCTCTTGTGTTTCTTTTAATTAAGTGTAATATTTTCTCATTCTTGCTAATAAATCTGCTTTATTGTTGCAGGACACAATGCTGCTATTGCTTTTTACTAATGATGGTTTGTGCTTAATGTGTGATTGTTGGTGTTTGGTTTCTATTTTTTTATAAATTTTGATGTTTGATGACTTTGACATGGTTTATTTTTCATGGGACAAGTAGTGAGTTGACATCATTCACCCATCCAAAGAACTCTATGGTTTTCCTTGTTTTGGGAATTTGACATTCCTTTTGAAACACCACAAAATTTTGAGCTTAGTACTTTTCCAACAAGAAGCAGGTCCTTGGGACTCAAAGACGACCACGACTACATTTGGTACCAAACATGGCAACTTCGGAGATCAGATGCTTAATTTTCACTAAGTATGCATTCTCAGCGTATATGCCCAGCGTATACGCCCAAGTTTACATTCTCAAAGTATACGCCCAGCGTATATGCTCAAAGTTCACATTCACAGCGTATATGCCTAGCGTATACGCTTAAGTTCACAGCGTATGCGCCCAGCGTATATGCCTGATGTTCACAGCGTACACGACCAGCGTACACACCTCACAAGTACATGTAGCTTGTACGACTGATGCATATTCTCGGCATGCAATCCCCGAAGACAGCATGGAAATAGCACTGCAAAACAAGACTTGGTATAAGGCAGCAACCATCAGCGTATACGCCCCGACATATACGCCCAGCAACCTTCAGCGTATACGCTCCGGCGTATACGATCAGCATCGTTCAGCATATACACTCGAGTGTATACGATTAGCATCCACAGCGTATACACCCAACGTATACGCCCGTGCACATCAAGTGTATACGCCCATGCAGATTCAGCATATATGCCCAGAGTCTACGCTCGCTTGATACAACGTATACGCTCAGCGTTCAGCAAATGTAATATACTGTACACTTGTAAATTTTATTCTTTCGCACCCGGTCAACACGCCACGTGTCACCCAACCCAAGTCTAACGTCAAAACCTGTATAAAAGCCCCAATTTTCCACGAGATTAAGGTCAGTTGGTAAATTTTGGAGAAAACCAGAGAGAAGAGATGCTGAGAACCAGAGCAAAGAACCTTGTATGCTGGAAAACCCTGTATGCTGAGCATACAGCCTCTACGCTGTGCCTACAGTGTGAACTAGCCCATAATCATCCCTACATCCATCGGGGCTGTTCGTCCACCTTGTGTCAAAGCCACAATTGCGTTAGACCGGTGCATTGTAACTCTCATTTTGAAATGCCATTGTTACATTTTTTTCCTAAAATCTATTACAGTTTGCATTAATTGTTGCATGTATTTTGTTTACGCTCTTTTATGTTTACGCTCCGTTCGCATCAATTACGTTGTTTACGCTCTATTTTACGCCTGTTATGTTGTTCACGTATAACCTAGCGTATAGCACCTCGGTGTACGTTTGGGGAAATCCTTGCTTGATCCACGTGCGGACCATCCAACGTACTCTGCCTTCATTCATTCTAGCTCGCCATCAGGCGAAGGTAGGGTCTTCTGTACGTATCTGGTAGTCCCACGGTCTCTGTTTCCTTCCAGTCGAAGATCGACGATTTCGGATGGTAAAGAAATTGGTGCTAGAAGGAGGGCCTCTACCTTAAACTCACTGTGCTTCAGAAACTCCCAGCGTATACGCTGTTGAGTATACATCGACCCTGTCTGCAAACCTCCCAGTGTCTATGCTGCTCAGTTTAAAACTTACTATCTGCAAACTATCTAGCGTCTACGCTGTCGAGCGTCTACGCTGCTACATTTAAAACTTACTCCGTTTAAAAATTACCATCTACAAGTCTCTCAGCGTTTACGCTGCTGACCATACGCCGACTCTATCTGCAAAATCCCCAGCATTTACGCTGCTGACCATACGCTGACTCTATCTGCAAAATCCCCAGCATTTACGCTGCTGAACATACGCTGTCCGCTATATGCTGTAGACCTTGTCTACGCTATACGCTGACCTTGCACACTTTACACTGTAGACTTTGTCTACGCTACACACAGAACTCTGTTTACGCTGTTGACATATACACTACACATTTTAGGCTGCAGACTATGCCTACGCTGCACACAAGACCTTGCTTACGCTGTTGACATATACGCAACTGCTAAATTTAGGCTACACTCTCTACGCCATAGATCCCATCTACGCTGTACGCTGACTTTGTCTACACTACACCCTAAACTCATTTACACTGCCGTCCATGTACGCTACACTCTATACGCTGTAACCCCGTTTATGCTATATGTTGAGGTTGTATACGCTGGGTGCAGCGTATACACTGTATGCTTTACGCCGTAGATTCTCTACGCTGACACTATACGCTGTATACCTATACGTTGTCTACACTGTCTACGCTGAAGCCTATATGATGAGACCCAATGTATACGCTGTACGCCACAAACATAGGTTTACGCTGCACTAAGTACACTAATTCCATATCCCTTCACTGTGTCATATTCTCAACTTCTCATCATGAACACCGCAAACACCACCGCTACAACCACCCAAGTCACCGACATCGTAGGCACCATGGCTGTCCAACAGCCTATGGTCCAATAGCCCGCGGCACAACCCATAGTGGGGCCTTGCCGATCCCTTAGGTTGCAAGGGAGGAACCCATCGTCTAACATCATAAGTCAAGACTAGTACAACTTCATATGCCTGAAAATACAAGCTGGCTTAGCTGTAGACCAAGTCGAAATAGAAGTTAAAAGGTAATATGAACTTTTCTACAGGGGAGGGCAAGAGTTCATTCCTTCCCCCTACGATATCATCCTTGTTCCAGAGCCTTACTCTGAGCTCATCACACAACTCCTCCTGCAAAGGAGCCAATCGCTAGATTAGCCTGTAGTAAACCCTCAACCGGAAGAGGAGGATGAATTCACTGCCCAATCTGAACATGAAGACTCGTACCACACCCTTAGCCCACAAACTTATATAAACCTGCTATTTCACCCATTCACGGGTGAAACTTCATCCCTCTAGCCATTGAACATCACACAAGCGCATGCGCCTCAACAAGACGTAGTCGCACTCTTCCCCATTCCTCCACCAACTGACATTCAAGTCAACACGCTTCCCCTCGCAATTCCTCCCGTAGCTACGACACCCTCGTTCTTACAAATGCAACCCCCTCAAAATAATTTAGGGGCAACCTTCCCTCCTCGTGTGATCGGGATGGCGCATGTGATACCGACATCTACGTCTGCCCATTATATCCCCCGAGTCCAAACTCATGGAGCCCCTTTTACCACTGTAACCCAACAAGTTTAGGGGATTCCTACATAAAACATGACTGGGCAATGGGCAGCGATGGGTGCTCAACCACATCAACCCCTTCACTACAACATGCCACCTCACACAATTCCACTGGCCAACATCCCCCAAACACAACCACAACAACAGCAACCCCTTGCCCATAATGTACCACCTCCAATGCCACCTGCTATAAACATTCCACAAGTAAAATCGCCAACTACATAGTTTTCAGCCTTCCAACCTACTATTCAATAATCTAGTCTGTACACAGCACCACATCCCCAAGTTGCCACCTCACCTAGCACTCAAGACTGGGCAGATGCTAAAAAACTAATGTAGGAACTAACAGACGAGGTCAAACGCCTCAAAATAGCTGCTAACGGAGAGTTGAAGGTAGTGGACTTTTACCACGATGACCCCATCAGCTCTTCCATTCCACCCCTAACCTTACCCAAAGGTGTATCATTACCTACGCTAACTAAATATAATGGGGAGACGGACCCCAATGCTCACCTTATAACATTTAGACTAGAGTGTGCATTACTTCAGGCATGGCCACACGCCATTTTGCGAGTGTTCCCTATGTCCCTTGTAGGGAGAGCACTTGATTGGTATCGGGCCTTGCTAAGAAACTCGATATTTTCCTTGGAAGAGTTTTTACATCAATTCGTTACCAGGTTCAAGTATAATTTGAAACCTAAAGTGATACTTGACAGCCTTATACAGGTCAAACAAGTGCCTTTAGAACCCATACAAAAATTCATCCAGAGGTGGAGCGCTACTCTCAATGAGCTCCATGAGCAAATCCCACAGACATATCTACTCACCATTCTAAAGGGTGCTGTTAACGACTTTTTTAAATCCAAGTTATATTATCTCAATGCGTGTAACCTTAATCAAGCCTTTGTATAGATTAAAAATATAGAGGCGGCCCAAAATAGCCATGATCCTGCGTATTTAGCCTTCAAAAATCAACACAGTAAGAAAGATAAAGAAAAGGCTAAAACAACTATAGCGGCTATAGTGGAAACGCAAGAAGCAAATGTGGCACAACAAAACAAATCGCCAATGGCCCCTACTAATTATACTAAACCTACTCCTACAACTACACTAGAATCCTCCTCATCACAGAGCCCAATACCAAACCGTACGAGAAACTTTGAGAGGAAAGAACCCTCCCAATATACGCCATTGCCTATGAAGCCATCCCAGCTATTCGATCAACTCCTAAGGGCTGGATTAATGAAACATAAATAGTTGTCCCCGGAAGTGATCCAAAGACATGATCGGTTCTGTCAACTGGTTCAGAACCCAAGCTTAGCAACACTAGATGAACCCCCAGTACCAAAAGGTTTTAGGATGGACTGTTTCTGCAACTATCACCAACACAACGGACATGGCATGGATTACTATTTTACCCTAAAACAAGATATACAATGAATGATTGATAGAGGCCAAATCACTTTTGATGAGGCCAACCCGGTCCAACCCCAGAACTAGGCCATGGGTGTGTATAAAGATCCGCTGAATACCAAAGAGGTGCCATAGGTTATTAACACAATCTACCTAGATAATGAACCTGAAGCACCTAGCATTAACACCGTCTACTCTGACCATGAACAACAAATGCCTAACATGCCATTTGTAGTATGTATTCCTCCCACTGCATCAACATCCATGTCTCAGTCATCATGTTCACCGCATCAACCGTATGTCATCTGAGTGCCCCTTGCCGTGGCAGCTTTTGACACCCCAACCCTTAAAAAATCCTACGTGGTGCGCATACCTCCTATTGTTACCACCTCAAATCTACCAACCCCTCCTACTCGGCCTGCCCCTTACATAGTCCGAGTGCCACCCGCGGTTGCAACAGTGGAGGTCCAACCTCTGCCTAAACCAACCCGATACATTGTTAGGACACCCAAAAGTCCTAATGATTACCAATCCTCCACCTCACAAGCACAAAACAAACCCAGTCCTTATGTCATCAAGGTGCCTAACCAGTCTGGTACCCAACCGCAGGTGATTGTCCAACCGCAACCCCATCTGACTCCAGATGTAGTATGAATCCCAAGGCAACCTGAGGCCTCAAAACCAACCACGCTCCCACGTCACACACGAGAACGCTTAGCAGATAGGCTTACGCGCGAACGCTTGGAAAAGGAGCGTCAACAGCTAGCCTTAGGACCTCCTAAACCTACTTTATTAAATGCGATACCCATGACACAACCTAACCACAAACCAAACACAGGTCATGAGGGTGAATCGTCTAGAAAACATGACACGCCCGAACCAACAAAAAATGACAAACCAATGATGCATGAAATAAAACTGTTGGGCCCAATGGACCAAGTCACTGCCAATAAACACACGCCCAACAGTAGAGACCTAGCAACAGCCCTAACACAGGTCACACAAGCACTCAAACAAAAGAATACTTCGCTAAGCTTGTATGACTTAGTTTTAACATCCCAAACACATCACGAAGCTTTGGTACACATGTTAACATCTATCCCAGTAAGCGAGGACTTGCCTCCAAATTAACCTTCAATTCATGCGGTAATGTACTCGCCCCAAGGGATAACTTCCAAACCATTAAGTTTCCACAATGATAACATCAAGGTGGATAAGAAAACATGGGAGATAACAACAGCCCCTATGTTTATAACAATAAGAGTAAACTAATTCCAGATACGTAGGGTTCATGTAGATGATGGAGCTGCCACAAACGTAGTCCCATATCCCATCATCGAACAACTCGGGCTAACAGAGCAAATCATACCAACTACCACCACATGCTTGAAATCATTCAGCGGATTGCACGTGATAGTCAAAAGCACCGTGACCTTGGACTTCATAGCAGGGGACCAATTCCCCACATTCGTTGACTTCGTAGTAATCGATGAGATGCTAGGATTCAACCTAATATTAGGAAGGCCCTAGTTAGCCCAACTGAAAGCAATCTCATCCCCTATACACCAAGAGATTCATCTACCTTATGAAGGTGGTGAAATCATCATACACGGGGAGGCTGCTACACCCATCATCTCATCATACATAGACACAGACCAAGGCTCAGAGGTCAAGCTCAAGGAGCCTAGATAGCATTACATAAATGAACAACAACCGACAAGCGATAATCCTTTAAACATAGAAGAAAAACCACCCAAAACAGAACTACCCAGGCCCGACATTGTCCATACGCAACCTCACTTAGAGACCACAACTGACACAGAAACCGTGATACACATTGAAGCGCAAGAAAAGACCAACAGGAAAACAATTCCATCAGACATCCCTTGGGCTAAATTACCTTTCAACGTGATCAGCGAAGGGGACGCCGAATACAGAATCATACCCGCTAACTCTACTCCCAACGTAAAAATGCGAAAAATCAAAAAATTACTAAACCAATGAATAATGAAAAACAACTATCTGAAATGATGTTAAACTACCATGTCCACAACGACATAAAACTAGCCACGATCAGAAATGGTCAGTCAACAGAGAAACCCACCCGTGTCATTCGAAATGTTCCTTGCTTACGTTGGGGCCCGAAACGGCCTTAAACTAGTGCGAATCTGGCCTGAAACGACCTTAAACTAGTGCGAATCTGGCCCGAAATGGCCTTAAACTAGTATGAATCTAGCCCGAAATGGCCTTAAACTAGATCATCCACTTATATTTTGTTTTTCTCTTTTGTTTGTCGTTATACTTCGACTTATAATTACATTTGCGCATTACACTTAAACCACAAAAACGAACCAAAACATTTTACATTGCCGTGTCGTGTTTGAAATTAAGCTCAAAATCAAGAAAATTTTTTTTATATGAAATGATGTACAAGTACAAGAGTTAACTGGTTTCATTCATCTCAATTTACAATTCCCATATAAATCTGAGTCAAAAAAAAAAAACTAAACATCTGGGACGGGAGGGTCATCCCCTTTAGACCCACTGGCATCAGGGGCCCCCGCTTCACTCGGACCAGCTTCATAGACATCGTCACCACCTTCATCCTGAAAATACAAAAAGAGACAATCAACGTAAGAACAAGAGAAAGATAAAATTTCAAACAATGTGCAACGAATGAAGTTCATAATAACAAAATGCTTACCACAGGAGATCCCCCCAAGTTGAATTCCAGCCAACGAAGGATTTCCTCTTTTGAGACACTGGTCCAGTCAGTCCCATCGAGGCCTAGGTCAACATCTACCAAGGCCTTTCCCTTGTCAACGGTTGACCAGGTAGGACGTTTTAAAGGGAACTCACCCACAGACACCTCCCCAGAAGCGGTTTTAATCACCCTTGTAGGTGATTCCATCTCAACAGTTGTGTTTTGAGCAAAGGTATCAAAAGCATAGCACCGACCCAGACCCTCCACAAACATTTCCAGTTGACCCTTTTCAATGAACACTTCTTTCAACGATTTCTTATAATGATGTTTGTGGTTCTTTTCATCCTGACCCCATTTGCATACCTTGGAAGTGAAAGCTTTCCAATCTTGACACTTGAGGTTTAGTAGGTCTATCTGAACCTTACGCTTTTCTAGTCTCCATGTCAGTGACACGTGATGATTGAGCAAATTCCAGTACCTGGTATACGTGACCTCAGAGGTCTGCCAAGAGCGATCACCACTTAGTTTAGCAGAGACGAACTCATACCAAGCCTTGAGATCATCATGCTCAATTGATAATTCAGAAACCTCCTTCTCCTTTGTCTAAATTTGTAACCACAACTGTTCGACTGAACGCCTACAGGTCCACAGTGATTTGGTGTTGTGAACAAGACCCTCCGCCACTTCCTCATAAACTGGCCTGGGCACCTGCTCGACTTCTGGAGATAACGTGGGTAAACTCTCTATGCTAACTGTCTCAGAAGGATCCCACCTCAGTTTAGCACCTACGCACATGAAAAGAACAAACGCTAAAACGACAAAAACAATGTGTGAAATTCTAAAAGTTGCAAACAACTCGAAACATATATACCTATCTCAAGGTGGACCTCCTGAATTCGTTCAACAACTTCCTTAGCGATACCAACCACAAAATCCATTTTACTTGGCATCTCTGTCCAAGTAAATGGCCCATAAGTGCGAGACGGACTAACCTCCGCGGTCCTTTCAAGGGGAACCATTTTCATAGGCACGTCCAACCGCATCGTTCTGGTTTCACTACCTTTGTCTGGCAGCAATGAAAAAATAAAAGAAAAACACCATAAAATAACAACTCACAAAGTAACATAATAGAATAACAAAATAAAAGAAAATATACCATGTTCTCTATCCCCTTCTAGGTTTGGAGGATTGCCAAGGTCCAACTTTCCCCTGAGGAAGCTATTGAACATTTCATCGACACCACTCTGGTCATCCACTGGCTTAGTTTCCATGGTGTCTTCCCGTAGCTTCTCCATTTTTTTCGTCTGATCCTTGTCGGCCCCTTCCTCATCGGTTAATAACTTCATTCTGGTTTCCTCCTCTTCAATGATCGTCTCTAATTCCTACCTCCTCACTTCTCGAATCAAGTCTGAAGGCATCAGTAACATGTAAGTGGTCGAAGTAAAAATCATAAGTAAGACGAAAACGATAAAGCAATAAGAGTACTAAGTTTACTTACCTCAGGCAGGCATCTTGAATCATATGCGCTTAACCCATGGCTCATCCACATTTGAGGCCTCCTCAGTTGAACGTTCACGTTTTGTTAACTTCGACTTGGCCTTGCCAATGGTTTCTTTGATGACTTGTTCTACTCTTTTCGTAGTATAAGGCACATCATTTGGTTCCAACCCCACATTGTCACGTGTGTGGATTGAGGTACCAGATGATCCCCCTATCGTGATAGATATGGATTCATCAATTCCCTCGGGCGCATCCTGGGATTTGGCCATTTCAAACAAGTGGTTGATCCACGGGCGGGATAATTGACCTTGGTCCTGTAGAACATACTTGTTGTGCACACGAACCACCAGAAACTCAGCTAAGCGGCGAAGATAACTGACAAAGAATACAAAGATAAAGTGAGATTTTGCCTGGACATTCGAGCGCAATCGCACTATCTCTTTGTGCAGGCCCGACAACAAAAATTGGGCCCAGTTATAATGCATGTCAGTTTCCAGGACGGTGCGCATAATACGTACAGCTTCGACCCCAAGGCTCCACACCTGGGAAAGGAATTTAGGAAATACACGTGCCCTAAATAGGGGATATAATTCATTCACCTCCTCAACCTTTTCCTTGCCCTGCATAGGGAATCCCTTGGCACCCTTGGCAACACCCAACCAGTCCTGTAATTCATGAACCGTATGGAGCTCTTTATGAGCCCTATCTAAAACTACATTTATACCATCCGTCGGTACACCAAACAAGTTCAAAAAGAATTCAGGCGACAGATGGAAAACTATCTTAACACCCTTAATCTGGGTGTTGTAGTAAGAGATAGACTCATTGAAGAAATCTACGATCTTGATCATTTCTGCTATTGACACATTAGGGCTCGTGGTCGTAAAGAGCTCCATAAGGCTAGCATTGTCTAAACAACGAATGATGGATGGTGGGGCACAAGTGCACAACCATTTTTAAGCCTTGCTAACCTCCTCGAACTTCATTGATAAGGTAGTCTCAGTTCGTCCGATTGCAACAGGGTCTCCGCTAGGAGGAACATCAACTGTAGGTACAATTCGAAATCATCATATCAGTATAACCCCCGGTAGTTGAATAAACACATTAACACATCTAGAAAATAGTGTCATTTACCATTAGTTGTGGACTTAGATGTGCTACCCAAGTCAGAGTCACAAGGAAAGATTGGTCCCTTAGGCGACCAATCTCCATGCAACCATCCACGAGATGTGCATTGAGCGAATGCTCTAGAGAATCTTTTGTGAAAATGTACAATATCATTCTTGGTTTGAGCTAATATAGCTCCACAAAGGGTGAGACCTGCCATAAAGGCCTCTAGAGCGGTACGAGCTAGAGCAAGCCCATCATCCTCAACGCATGTTCCGTCTGGGTTAACTTTAGGCCTACAAATGAACGGATGTTAAAATAGAAGCAAATGCCAAATGACGGAAAGAAACAACACGCTTAAACGATCCTACCTATCCATCTGGTACATGGTACCAGGAGGGTTCTGGAACAACGTGTGCACGCGTGCAGCTAAAAACAAAGTGTTGTTCAAATAATCGCACCATCGTGGCAATTGGGCCCACATGCGCGTTAACGGGTGAGTGGATTTTGGCCCACCAGAGGGGCCACCCTCGATCACAAGTGGCCCCTCATCAATGTCTTCCATGAAGACTGCGACACCCTTCGCAGCTCCCGGCAACACTGCCTCAAGCACACTCCATGCCACTAGTTCACTTAGATGCGACCAGACCACCACTTTAAAACTGTCTAGCATGAAGGCTAGGAATTCACACGCCCCTTCCCTGAATCAGACTCCATTGTCGTGAACAGTCAAATCCGGGGTAGGTTCATCAGCCTCAATGGGACCAAACCACGTCAACACCCCAATGAGTTCAACCACCAGGAGAAAAGGTTCAGTGCCCCTGCAAGCAACCAAAATGCCACAGTAGATCAGCCATACATGAAAAGCAGACAAAAAAAAAATTTCATATTACAGGCCAACACTTAGAAAAATTACAAACTATTTACTCTCGGTGTATACGCTAGGCATATACACTGTCAAAAATGATTACGCTCGGCATATACACTGAGCGTATACACTGTCAAAATTGCTTACAATCGGTGTACACGTTGTAAAATAAGTTTACACCAAAAACAGTTCACACTATATGTCATGAAAACAAGTCTACGCTGAACTCCACTTGAAAACAATTAACTGTTCACACTCAGCGTATACGTCGTAGAAACCCTCAGTGTATACGCCGTAATAGCCTTCAACGTATACACTGGTGAATAGTCTACGCCAGACACTGTGAACCATCTACGAATAGTCAACGTATACGCTGATAAAATCGTCTACGCTTCATGCCAGTAAAATTTGTTTACACTATGCATTCACGAAAACTAATTACGCTACAACAACTTAGGCTACATGTAGTCTCTATGCTCTATAAACCATCTATGTTGACTGCCTACGCTGGGTGTATACACCAAGAAAATTGTTTAGGCTATCTATCTACACCGGGCGTATACACTGAAACCCTCTACGCTAACTATCTATGCTCAAAAACTGGTATAGATGGAAATAACTAATAGAGATGGGATCAGAGCCTACCTGTGTGAAGATCCAGGCCACGATGGAATCCTCGGGCTGGGTAGACATTGCAGCATGGCCTCACTCTCCTCCGCGAAGGTCAGGTCAGGTCCCTTTCTCCCCTGGCCTTCCACTTCCTTGCCTTTGCCCATCTTGGCATCCTCTACGCTGGGATTGGTAGGTTTACGCTGAGGGTTGAAATCGTTTATGCCTACGCTGAGCCTCTACTCCAGAGTCTGAGTCTCTATGCTGACGCTTGAACCTCTACGCTCTACATTTACGCTAAGGTTTAGTTGTTTACATCTACACTCAGGGTTTGGGTTTCACGCTTATGCTCACACTTACGCTTACACCAGGGTTTAGTGATTTACGCTTACGTTGGGTCGTCTACACTCAGGATTTATGCTCGCTGAAAATTCAACAATGTGACAAATGACCCCCCCTTTATATAGTGCTCCGCCGCTGCCACCGCTGCTGCCGCCGCCACCTTCCGGTTTGCCTCTTTTTGCCTTTTTTCACTCATTTTAATCAAAATTTGCTCAAAAAATAAAAAAAAAATAAAAAATATATATGTATTTAAAATAAAACAAAAATTACTACATCCCGGTTCCCCTGTAAACCCAACTTCACGTGTTCACACCAAACATTCTAGTGCAAACATTACGCAGCCCGGTATGGCCCTAAATTGCCATGACAGCCCGGTATGGCCTTAAACTGCCACATACAAATCCCCTGCGGCCCGGTAAGGCCTTAAACTACCACCTACGGCCCGGTAAGGTCTTAAAATACCATGCGTCCTGGTGTGACAATAAACCACCATTATGCACATGCACACAATTTAAGTTTCCTGAAAACATCAAGTAATACTCATCACCTCATTCTGCTCTCTGTTCATTGGCAGGAGCAAGCCCGATGGATTATCAGCATCTATCCACATCGTTAATCATCGATGGGCCATATGGAAAGATTGCAAGGGACATTGACATAAATCTCATCCACTTAAGTTCATCAACAGATGATGCTGTCATAGCCTCAGCACAACAAACACTAGACAACTACAAAGGTATGATGAAGCCCCTCGACATAGAAGCTGAAAACATTACCGAAGACCCGTTGATTGAAACCCCCATCACTATGCCCAATGGAGAATTCAAAATGTTAAAACTAAGTACATTACTACAACCTTAATTGGCCAAATACCTAGAGAATATGCTTAGGGACAACATAAAGGTATTTGCTTGGTCATACATGGACATGCCTGGGTTGGACCCTCGAATCGTCCAACACAACATTATCCTTGATCCAAAATTGAGGCCAGTAAAGCAAAAAGCACGAAAGGTTAAACCTGAAGTGGCATTAGCAGTTCGCAATGAGATCACCAAACTTTATTAGGCTAGTTTCATTTGAGCTGTTGATTACACCGAATGGGTATCCAACATGGTCATTGTCCCAAATAAGAACGGAAGCATTCGCTTATGCATTGACTTCCGGGATCTCAACATCGCAACCATAAAAGATGATTTTCCCCTACTCAGCATCGATCAACTTGTCGACTCGACCGCTGGGCATGCCCTATTATCTTTTATGGATGGCTTCTCGGGATACAACCAGATATGTATTAACCCGGAGCATCAACTCCGGACTACCTTTATGACACCATGGGGAACCTTTTGTTATACAATGATGCCCTTCGGTCTCAAAAACGCTAGGGCCACGTATCAAAGGGCGATGGCATTCATCTTTAGTGATTACATGTTACACTCGCTCAACGACTATGTGGATGACATTGTGGTTAAATCAAAGACATCGGAACAACACGTACAAGATCTTGACCTCGTATTAAAACATTGTTTAAAATATGAACT
>MNCI01032790.1:185384-223741 GCA_015680685.1 Gnetum montanum | reverse complement strand
GATGACATTCATCTTTAGCGATTACATGTTACACTCGCTCAACGACTATGTGGATGACATTGTGGTTAAATCAAAGACATCGGAACAACACGTACAAGATCTTGACCTCGTATTAAAACATTGTTTAAAATATGAACTAAGACTTAACCCAAAGAAATGCGTCGTTGGTGTTAAAACAGGTAAAATTCTTGGATTCATAGCCTCAGAAGTAGGGATACAAGTAGACCCCGATAAGGTTAAGGCCATAACAAACCTAAAACCACCTGGCAACCTTACTGAACTTCGAGGTCTACAAGGTAGACTACAGTTCATCAGAAGGTTCATAGAAAAACTAACAGATAAATTAAAACCTATGAATCACTTGTTGCACAAGAATGTCCATTTTGAATGGACTCCACAGTGCCAGAAAGCATTTGATAATATTAAAGCGGCACTTACCCGACTGCCCACTGTCTATCCACCTCAAAATGATAAACCATTTTACATCTACCTCACAACTTCGGATTCATCAATCGCATCTATGCTTTGCCAGAAACAAGATAATGGAACCGAAGTCCTTGTCTACTACTTGAGCCATGCATTAGTAGGCCATGAGAAGAAATACAACGATGTAGAGAGGTCATGTTTAGCCTTAGTATTTTCTCTAAAGAAATGGTGACATTACCTCTTCCACAATCAAGTTAACATAATCTGTAAGGATAATGTGCTGAGAGCCATCACAGGAAACATTTACGAGATAAGTTGGATAGCACGTTGGAAAGCCATGATAGCTGAGTTTGACCTACATTACATAGCGCAATCATTAGTTAAGGGTCAAGCCATAGCAAATCAAATGGCCGCGTCACCAACACACGATCAAGCGACAATAGAGCTAGAATTCCCGGATGAGAATATAAGCGCAATAGACATAGTGCCCGATGACTACAATGCCATTCTAAACTTTGATGGAGCATCCACCTCTCGTGGGGGAAGTGCTGCCGCTATCATCACCTATCCCTCCGGGGAGATCAGATCCTTTGCTTATTGTTTCAACTTTCACTGTACCAACAATATAGCAGAGTACAAAGGTCTCCTTAGAGGTCTCGCGGCAGCACTAGCTTCAGACATCACACGACTTGTGGTCAGAGGAGATTCACAACTGGTTTTGAACCAAGTCACATATATTTATACATGCAAAGCACAACATTTACAACCATACTGTGACTTGGCAAAACACTGAATGAAGCAATTCGAAAACATTGATGTGCAACACATCTCTAGAAATGATAATACCATCGCAGATGCACTGGCCACCTTAGCGTTAAACATATCGCTTGACATGTTCCATACATTGCCAAGCTCCATAACCAGTTGTGTCGAACCAATAACTGATACCCTTTATACGTTGCCAATAGCGTACGTTAGTACAACACATGTGATAGAATGGTATGATGACATAAAAGAGTACCTTCTATGCAGTGAAACACCGCAACACTTGACAAATGCACAAAAGGATGCGGTACGAAAACGTTCTAGGCAATACGTACTGGTAGGGGATACATTGTGTCGTAGATCCTATGAGGGCATATTGCTAACATGCGTTAGTAGCACCGAAGCCCAAACTATCGTTGAACAAGTACACGACGGACTATGCGGAGGACATATGGCACCAAAAGAAATGGCAACAAAGATTAGACGTCTAGGCTATTATTGGCCACACATGGAGTATGATTGTCTCTCCAAGGCTAAAACATGTAGTACCTATGAACGACATGGTAATCTAATCCATGTCCCACCAAATGAGTTGCATACAGTGCAAATCACATGGCCCTTTCAAAAATGGGGGTTGGACCTTATTGGACCAATAACACCCTCATCTTTTGTAGGACATAGTTTCATCATAACCGCAACAAAATACTTCACGAAGTGGGTAGAAGTTGTTCCCCTTTGAAAAACCACATCTAAGCACGTATGTAACTTCATTCTCAAAAATATTGTAACCCGTTTTGGCGTTCCCATGACAATCATCACTAACAACGGGCCACAATTTAGCAGTGCCGAAACCAAGACTTTCTGCAAAAGTCTGGGGATCAAAAACTTGTTTTCATCCCTTTACTACCCTCAAAGCAATGGGTAAGTAGAGGCAACAAACAAAACCATCATCATAATACTTAAAAATATGCTTACCCAAAGCAAGAGAAGATAACACGAATAGCTGGTTTACGCATTGTGGGCATATCGTACTGCACATTGAACTTCAACAGGTAAAATGCCATATAGCCTTGTCTACGGTTTAGAAGCTATTTTACCTCTAGAATTGCAGGTACCTTCTTTAAGGATCACACTTTCCAAACTCCTAGACGAAGAGCAAAACAATGGTCTACACATCATTGACTTAGATTCAGTGGAGGAGGAATGCATGCATGCACTCGATCAGATCGAATGGTACCAAAAACAACAATGACAACGCCATCGGCACGACATTCGTAAGCACCCCATCAGAGAAGGTGACCTTGTGCTTAAGGCCATTCCGGAACACCCAGACAAATTCTCAGCCAACTGGGAAGGGCCTTACTTGGTCGCCAAAGCATACGACAATGGAGCATTCAAGTTAGCTAATATTGGAAGGAAATGAGTTTGCAAATCCAACCAATCACTTGTTCCTAAAACCATTCTATACTTGAATACAAACTTAGGTACGTGTAAGTCCTAGGGTCACGACTATAAACTGATACCACAACTCGTCCTGGAATCATGACGGTAAACTGATACCATAGAACAGTTCTGGATTATGACTTAAAACTGATACCACAGATCGTCCTAGCATCATGACGATAAACTGATATCACAAAGTGTCCACAATGATGATAAACTAGCACCCATATGGCATGACAGCAAACTACCACCGTTGCATCCACCAGAGTCTGCTAAGACTATAAACTGGTTTGCCTCTTCATAGTCTGACAAGACTGGAAACTGGCAATGTACTGTCCACCATGACGCTAAACGGGCAATGTCCAACGGGTCATGACATAAAACTAACCCACG
The DNA here is from genome assembly GCA_015680685.1 of Gnetum montanum. NCBI lineage: Eukaryota > Viridiplantae > Streptophyta > Gnetopsida > Gnetales > Gnetaceae > Gnetum > Gnetum montanum. The sequence continues at coordinate 220,714 of MNCI01032790.1, read as the reverse complement.
ATAGTCTGCTAAGACTATAAACTGGCAAAGTTCATCTCTAGTTCCTCAATGGTTGCATTCAAACTTCATCAGAATCGCTACATCGCTTGCCATCTGCCGATCCTGCCAACATTGCCTCCATTCATATACAATCCTGAACTCTCACCCGATACCATGTTTCGTCAATTGCTATTTAAGTCTAAGCTCGCTTGCTCACTCGTGGTTTTTTATCTTCTCGGAGTTGTATTTGTAGGATGATGCTCAAAGTTGTTTGTACAAGAATGCACTTCGTCATAAGCAACAAGGTGAGGTAATGTTCACAGCACACGTGGCAAGACTAAATCTGGCCATTTACTAGTACATCCCCATTTCCTGGTACATTCCCTATCTGTTCATCAGCATACTGTACTCAGCCACACCCCTGATACACCTAGTATACTCAAAAATTTGAGCATACCATTGCGCACTGTAACACCTTTAAGTAGTTGCAACACACAACGTAGCACTTGAGTGTGAGTACAAGATCAAAACAAAGCTTCTTCCTGACAAAAAAAAATGAGAGACCCTTGGCACTTCCCATACAAGCCCCAAGTGGGAAGGCAGTTGTCTTGGAACTGAGTGCTCATGTCTAAAAACAATCAAGAAACACCTTGTTGCATAGCTTTGGCTCTTTGCCAACAGGTTCCCCCTAAACACCAAACAAGGGCCCTGTTCCTCCAAAGAATGCAACACATCATCACATGGCTTTGGTCTCGCCAACAAATCCTCTTGGACATTAACCAAGAGTCTTGTTCTGCCAAAGAATGCACATCTCATGTATTGATTCCAAGTCTGCCAAATAATGGCTATTGACAAGGATCAACATGACACACACCAGAGCATCCCCTTTACCAAGCATAATCCCTTGGTCAGTTACCAGTCCCCACAATCTCCATTTTCCTACCAGCTATAGATTTCACTTTCCCAATCCTATGTACTACGAAACACGGTGCGATGATGTCTAGTTAGGTGGCAAAGGACAATGCCTTTATCAAGTTGCTTGTGGTGTTTTGTACTTCTTTGTCGACGCTTCTCGGGTCGATTCCTCCAAGCATCAACAAAGAGGGGCCAATGAAACACCATAAAATTTTGAGCTTAGTACTTTTCCAACAAGAAGCAGGTCCCTGGGACTCACAGATGACCACGGCTACATTTGGTACCAAACATGGCAACTTCAAAGATTAGATGCTTAATTTTCACTAAGTATGCATTCTCAACGCATACGCCCAAGTCTACATTCTTAGCGTATATGCCTAGCGTATACACTCAAAGTTCACATTCACAGCGTATACGCCCGATGTTCACAGCATACACGACCAGTGTACACACCTCACAAGTACGTTTAGCTTGTACGACTGATGCATACGCCTGGCATGCAATCCCTGAAGATGGCATGGAAACAACACTGCAAAACAAGACTTGGTACAAGGCAGTAACCATCAGTGTATACGCCCTAGCATATATGCCCAACAACCTTCAACGTATATGCTCCGGCATGTACGATTAGCATCCTTCAGCATATATGCTCCGGCGTATATGATCAGCATCATTCAGCATATACACTCCAGTGTAAACGCTTAGCATCCACAGCGTATACACCCAGCGTATACGCCCATGCACATCTAGCGTATATGCTCAGCACATCAAGCGTATACGCCCATGCACATCCAGCGTATATGCCCAGAGTCTATGTCCGCTTGATACAACATATACGCTCAGCAAATGTAATATACTGTACACTTGTAAATTTCATTCTTTCACACCCGGTCAACATGCCACATGTCACCCAACCCGATTCTAATGTCAAAACCTGTATAAACGCCCCAATTTTCCACGAGATTAAGGTCAATTAACAAATTTTGGAGAAAACCAGAGAGAAGAGACGCTGAGAACCAGAGCAAAGAACCTTGTACGCTGGACAATCCTATACGCTAAGCATATAGGCTCTACGTTGTGCCTACAGTGTGAACCAACCCATAATCATCCCTGCATCCACCGGGGCTATTCGTCTGCCTTATGTCAAAGCCACAACTGTGTTAGACCGGTGCATTGTAACTCTCATTTTGAAATGCCATTGTTACATTTTCTTCCTAAAATCTGTTACAGTTTGCATTAATTGTTACATGTATTCTGTTTACGCTCTTTTACGTTTACGCTCCATTTGCATCAATTATGTTGTTTACACTTTGTTTTATGCCTGTTATGCCGTTCACGTATAACCCAGTGTATAGCACCCTGGTGTACATTTTGGAAAATCCTTGCTTGATCTGCATGCGGACCATCCAAGGTACTCTACCTTCGTTCATTCCAGCTCACCCTCAAGAGAAGGTAGGGTCTTCTGTACGTATCCGGTGGTCCCACGGTCTCTATTTCCTTCCAGTCAGAGATCGACAATTTCAGATGGTACACCTTTGTCATTAAAGAAACTTTTAATCAATCGGTGACCTTGGTAGTTCTGGAATTGAGAAGGACCCAAAGGTTTGTAAAGGGTGTGACTTCAAGGGGACTCAATACTCTTTTTACTCTTCTTCTTGCTTGAGTGCTTGAGTGTTTTTCATAGACTTCTTATCATTCCATACCACCCAATGATAGGAAGCCAAATAACGTCATTGCATGATGTCGTTTCCATCATTCAAACAAAAAATAAAAAATAAAAAATGATGGGAATTCAAAGCACACCTCTTTGACATGACTAAATTCCTTGCATGGTGTGGTTTTCATTTTAGAAAAATAATAATGAAAATTCAAAGCACACCGCTTAGACAAATAAAAGGGCTACAAGAATTGGTTATGGGACTTGAAAGACATAGAATTATGCCTAAAGGCCCTCTCTCTCTCACTTCCTACCTCTCTCTCCTCTAGTGGAATAGTGGTTGTCTTGTGAGGGCACTCTTGTATCTCAAGTTAGTGGATCAATCTTATAGTAGCAATGCAAAGTTATTGAAAGTGAATGCTTTTGGTTTGGATTGAGGATGGAAGTTCTTGGGTTATTTTAACCACAAATCCATAAGGGACTTCTTATGACCTCAATTTGGAACTCCATTCCACCTTCTCTATTATCCATCCATGCTGCCATAACTCATCTCATTGCTGGATTCTATGTTATGCTCTATGTCTTAGTCTAATGTATTGGGAGTCTTGAGTGGATTCTTTTGGGTTGATCCTTAACTTGTCATGATCATTAAATTGACTATGGGACCCACAAACTCCTTAGTTGAGGTTATGCAAGGGTAAAAAGGGCATGAACCTGCTATGGGGAGGACCCACTTACATAGCTTTTGGCTTGATTAGTTAAGGTTCGTTATCTTTGACATCATTACAATCTTATATTTTGTAATTTCCATTATGTAAACCACTCAGTACTTCTTAATCTTTCATTGCATTCATCCATTAAATTATATTTTCTCCATTGATGAGTGGCGAGGTACCCCTACACTCAACCATACGAATACGAGTGTGCACGCGCGATCCGGTCAAACTCCGCAGACTAAATGCCTTAACACCATAAGAAACACTTGGGGTTAATCGTTCGTTGTCTTCCCAGGCTTGCTTGTAAGTGTCACGATGTATGGTTAAGCAAGTCTGAGGTATGTGATTTTTTTGGTATTTTTGGGTTATCTTCTATGCTATCAGGGGAAAGGGTTGAGAAACTAAGCTAACTCTAACTAAAGATCTAAGTCTAAATTAACTAGCGTCAGCATCCGTTCCCACTTACCGGACACACCCTGAACTATGCAACTGCGGCTTACCAAACGCTAATCGTTACTGGGATCGCCACACGTAACGCAAGTGCTCGAAGTGGTCGTACTGAGGCACCTATTTAGCCTACGTGTGATAAGCAGCCGATTCCTTAGCCAGCCGTACACACCCGTGGGTGCTCGTAACTAAGTCGTACTTATCACACGTTCTAGCCTAGCAATGAGCAGCCGATTCCTCAACTAGCCGTACACATCGGACCCGGGAGTTACCAAGCGCAGAATCCTGGAATACGCTACTGGGTTACCAAGCATCCAATGCTCGTAATTGAGTCGTACTCATGCATTGCGTCAAGCAGCCGATTCCTTGACTAGCCGTACACGTCCGTAGACGCTCGTAATCAAGTCGTACTTGTGCGCACTAGGAAAGTAGTAAATAAACAACAATAAATAAAGCCACGTGCTACAAGGTTATCCAATCAAGTTTGTCTTTATTGTCGTACACAACTTGGATTCAGGTTACAAGCTGCTCGAATAAAGAGCTGTTCACTCTAGGACTTCTACTGCGGGCACATGGGAAAAAATCTAACTCTAGAGTGATCAATCTGCCAGAGCTTTGCTACTTCTAGCCAGGATTGGGAAATGAAGGGAGTGTCACCTCTTATTTATAGATATGGCGTCGGACCGTGATATCGCGTACGCGATATCGCAGGGAAAGACGCGATATCGCAGCACAGTGTATGTCGCGTCTCATCATCCATTTTTTCCAATTTATGAACTTGAACATCCTCTTATGATTTCATACTATTCTTGATCTTATAAGCTTTCATTTGATCCCAATTTCATCCAAAAAATTCCTTGTATTTTGAAAATTTGACCAAAGTCAATGGTTGTCAACAGCTACATCATCGAGGCCTCGTCAATGCAGTCAACCCCATTGACGAGGCCTCATCGATGCAATACAAAAATACTATATATACCACAAGATACTTTGGAATTTTTTTGTCATTTGCTCATAACACACTAGGAATTTTTGTAATTTTCTTGAGCCCAAAATCTTCTAGAGCCCATAGCTTTCAAACCATTTGTCCAAATCATTCCATTTTTCAACCTTGCACTTATTGGACGTAAGATCTTTACTGTGGGGGCCAAAAGTCTTACGATTTTTGATGCAATTTTTAAATTTTTTTTCTAACTTCCTTAAAGGTTAGTAACTTTAATCATGCATAAACAAAAACGTTGTCAAAGATTAACCCTTCCAACAACCTTTGGGATGGTTTATCAATGATAAGACATAAATAGAAATAATAATTAAGTTGATTAAATCAGCCATAACCATAGCTTAGCCAAGTGTAACTACCCTCAAAATTTAAGGTATCCCAATTTTTTAGGGTTACAAAATAATTGCTAATGCATGGTTCTATTGTGATTATAGATGGCACCCAAACAAAAGTGCCCACAGGAAGGAGAACCCTCATAACCATAGGAGAAATGACCTAGAGCTGGAAGGGGCTAGCAAGAACAAGGCCAAAAACAACAAGAGGTGACCCATGCAACAAGACCTCTTCATGAAGAACTCGAAGTGGAGTATGCTTGATAGATTCTAGAAGAAGAAGTGCCTACTAAACAATCTCAACAAGGAGAAGTACCTGGACTTATGCCTAGGCTTGAGGTGACTTTGACTCAAGCCTACTTAGACATCATTAAGTCCCAAGAGCTCCAAAGATTAGTTCTTCAAGAAATAAACTTTGGGCCATTTTTAGAGAAAGTTCCAGAAGATGTCAAGACACAATTGTAAACCTCTCCCATGTGGCCAATCATCACAACCAGTGGGGAGTGGTACATTAGAGAGACCTACCTCTTTTGGAATAGTTGAAGGCTAGGGTCTATTGTGAAGATCAAAGATTTTCAAGTGTCCTATTCAGTGGAGGCCATCGCATAGGTGCTGGTGTTGCCTAACATAAGAACATAGTTGGCAGAAATATCAACAAAAGGTGACCCTGAGGAAAAAAGGGAGTGTACCTAGTGATGATATAGGGTGGACCATAAGGAGTATGACACACTCACACTAGTGGAGTAAATTTATTTCAAGATTGTGGCCTATCACCTCAATCCAATAGTGAGGCCAAGTAAGGTAACTACCTTCTCCACTCATGCATGCACTGATCTAAGCAAGAAATTTCCTATTAACCTTCAAAAAATAATTTATTTGGAGATTGAGAAATGTTTTAATGAGAACGAATGTGGAAGGAGGACCTTGCCCTTTCCATGCTTGATAAGAAAACTTTGTAAGAGGGCAAGTATTATTTTCTATTTTAATGACACTGTTAGGCATACGCCCTTGGCCTCATGAGTAGAAATTATGAAGGATAAAACACTAGTAGCCATACAAGAAGAGGAGTTATCGCCACCATCACCCACTCAGGAGACAACACCAGAGGCCTACGTAGTCCTTGAGTGTCTACGACAAGTCCAAGAGTAGCCCTTGAGCGAACAAGAGTAGCAGGTAGGAACAAGTGGGGTAGATCCATCTATGTATTGGCCAGTAATGAGTCAGATTAATGAGGAGGCCCGAACAATTAGCTGGATGGAGAGGGGTGGTTTCATTTTCTCTACCCAAAGAATATAGTTGCCTTCAAGGTTGGTTCACAATGCTTGAGAGGTGATGGTGTCATGAGCAACACATCATTTATTTCCAAAAATCTCTAGGAATTCCATCACTTTCTCAATGAGGTTGGAGGAAGGTGAAGAGGCAGTTGTCTTGGTGATGCAACACCAAGGGTAGGAAATAGTAGCAAAGGTGGTAGCTAACCATGTAGCTGAAGCACTAAATGCACTAGCAACATCTATACTAGATGTATCTACACTCTAAGATGTGTAGTGTCTATAGGCATGGTCAATGAGAAAATGAACATAGCTTAGCACAAATAATTGGTGGGAACTAGACAAATGACTCTAGATATCTTTGATCTTCTAGAGAACATCACTGCAACCTAGTTGGAGCTACTAATTGCAAGGGGCAAATGCATCATTTTGGAAGGGCAACTAGAAATGGCCCAAGAGTGAAATCAAAGTTTGGTCGTAGAGGTTGTTGAACTTTGTGCCCAACTTGTAGAGTAAATAATCCTCAGCCTGGTAATGACAAGAGATGAAGCTATCAAATAGCTTCAATAATGATTTCAAAAGGCTGAGGAGGAAGCAACAATGGACATATTCAAATAGTCCATGGTAGAAGTTGATACACTTAATTAATAAGGACTTAAATTAGATGTGCCAAGAAAATGAGACACTAACCACACAAAATCATCACTTGCAAAATGTTGATGCTCAAAGAGATCAAATGCAGGAATTCATTCATCAACAATAAGAGCAGCTTGCTAGAGTCAACATTGAATTGAGAAAAATAGTTGCAGAGAATCCAAATCTATCAATGGAGGTGGTGTGCACCTTGCGACAAAAGTTTGCCATCAAAATTGTTACCTAGGAGAATGAAGCTCTCAAGTTTGAGAGGGTGAAAAATCACTACAAGGACTAGGTTGGCTTGCAAGAAGGAATTAATGAAAAAGAAATATAGATGGCAAAGGCTAAAGTTAATGAAGCCCTCTAGCAACTCTAGTAAGGAGGAAGAATTTGATAGTCCATTCTTGATGGGATTAATGCCTACAACAAAGTGGAGATTCACTTGAAGGAGTTGTAGATTGAAAAAAATGCTAGAATAAATGGAGTTTGCTAATCTTCGTTATGAAAACCTCGTAATGATGATAGTTGGATAGTTGTGGTCAGAGTTAGAGAAGTAGGTGGTTAGCTCATATTTGCTATACAAGGCTAAGTTCAAACACCACAAAGACATTAAGAAAAAGCTTGAGATTGCTAATGCTGAACTTGAAGTCCTCAAAGGGCAATGCACAAATCAACGATCCATCATCAAGGACCTAGCCAGATAGATGAACAACTACTAGGAGTTGAAGAACATAGTGCAAGCATTTGACATTGAACGCAAAAAGTTCACTGCCTGGTTTGTCAATGTCAAGGAGTTGTTTCTAGCAATCTTGTGTCCTTGGGATGTGCTTGTTCCAACCCACATTGGGGAAGTTGCATGGATAGTGCATGATTCCAGGAGTAAGGAGGAGAAAATAAAAGCACTGTTAAATGCTTTTCACCTCCCACCTGAAGTTGTAGTAATAATAGGATAACCATAGCCTCAACCACCACTAGTGCATGAAGCCAATGAAGGTTCCTCATAGCCTTAGGAACCACCACTTCCTCAGACCATTTGATCTTCTATAACAAGATTCACGTCATCAATGAATATGTTGTCCAACATTTTTGAAGAGTTGTGTCATGGTGTTCAATTTTGTGTCTTGAGCACCACCATTTTTGTAATTTGTTGATCCATACACCTGGGCACTCCATTTTTTGTTAAGTTAGTCAAGTTTTTATTGTTGAAAGAAAAGTCAATCAATAATCCCATACCTTCTCAATTATGTAAAAGAACTCAAGGACAAGTTTTCATTTAGTTGTGGGGGTATGATGAGTTTTCATTGGTTGGCTGCATTGATTAGGCCTTGTTGATGTAGCCGACCGCGTCAATGAGGCCTTGTCCATGCATTTTAACCTACATCGATGTGGTATTTGTCTATTGGTTATAAATACATGCCTACCTACCACATTTATGGGGGAGTTCAAATTTCAATTGTAGCAAAGCTCCTGTAATTTTTCCATTTGAAAGTTAGAATTTTTTTTGTGAGTGCCCACAGTAGGAATTATTGAGTGTGTGGATCTTTATTTGAGCATTGTTGTACCTAAGCATGATAGTGTGTGTGGCAATAAAGATGAGCTTTTTGATAAACCTTGTAGCACTTTGGATAGATTAGCTCTTCTATTTATGCATTCAATGTTTTCAATTATTTGTTAATTATTCTAAATTATTTTACAATTATTTTTTAGCAATTGAATTAATGAGGTTATTAAGTTAGATAGATTAAATACATAAGTATGACTACTTTGAGCATAACACATATTCACTTGGTAATCCTAACAATGTTATGGTTTGGTACACCTAGTAGTGTAATGTTTGGTTGCCTAGAAATGGATATGTGGGTTCAGGACTTGTACAAAAAGTGGGAATGGATACTTATGTTAGGATTAGCTTAATAATAAATAGTTAATTAATTCAGATTAGTTAATCAAATTTATTTTACCTACATTTCAAGCATCCAAAACATAAAACATAAAATGATAAAAATCAAATGCCTCAGTTACACTTAACCATACCAACATGCCTCACAAGTGTAATTGGAAGGACAATGATGGACCTTAAGGCTAGATTCACTTCCTAAAGGGCTAGTGCACTAGAAATGATAAAGTCCATAGAATTTGATCAAGTCGCATGTGAATGCTTCATGATTCATATGGTTGGGCATAGGGGTACCTCACTACTCATCACCATGCCTCATTAGAAAATTATATAAGAGGGGAGGCATAGCATGTTACACTAATGACATTGTCTGATGTGCTCTATTTGCTTCTTGGGTGAAGATGATGAAAGATAAGGTTCCTTCCATGATCATTCAAGAAGAGGAGAAACAACCATCACTTACATTGCCCACTCATGAAATAACATTGGAGGCCCGTGTTACCCTTTAGTGCATGCACAAGATCCAAGAGTAGCTCTTGTGTGAGTGAGAGTAGTGAGCAAGAATGGGTGGTGATGATCCATTTGTGTCTTGCCTAGTGATGAGTAATCTCAATGAAGTGGCTCAAACCATCAGTTAGATGGAGGAAGGTTAGTTAATTTTCTTAGCCCAAGGAATGTAGCTACCCATGAGATCAAATCTTGACTCTTGAGAGGTAACAATATCTCTCTCTCAATAATAGAAATTCCTAGAAATCTCTAGGAATGTTGCTACTTTTTTAGTATGTCTGGAGGAGGGCAAGGTGAAAACTATCTTGGTGATGCAACACCATGGGCAAGAGATGGAAGTAGAGATGGTTGTTGATAGAATTGTCAAGGCTTGAAATGAACCTGTGACATCTATACTAGATGTTTTTGCACTCATAGATGTGTAGACATTTGCATGAACAGTTAGTAGTAGATTAAGTGTAGTCTAGCATGAAGAGTTGTTAAACTAACTGGTGGGAACCACACAACCAATTTTGCATATCTTTGATCTTTTAGACACCATCATAGCAATCCAATCATAGTTGCTTGAAGAGAGGGGAAAGTGTCTGATATTAGAGGAGTAACTTGAAATAGCCTAAGCTCAAAATAAATGCTTGGTTATGAAGGTTGCAAAATTAAGAGCATGCCTCATCCATCCCGAATTTCTCAACCCTACATTAACACATGATAAAGTTTTCCAATAGCTTTAGGAAAGGCTCAAATAGGTTGAGAATGCAAAGGAGATATCTATCTTTGACTAGTCTATGGACAATGCTAAGACATACACCATTCAAAATGACTTGGTCCAAATGCACCATGAGAATGAAATCCTAAATGTAGAGAATCATATCCTGTGAAATGTTGATGTGTAGAAGCAACAAATGGAAGAATTCATACATCAACAACATGAGAAACTAGCCAGAGTGAACACTAAACTGAGGAGATTGACAATTGAAAATAGAAATCTCTCCATGAAGGAATTCCAAGCTCTTCACCAAAAATCTACAATAGATATAACTACCTCAAAGAAGGAGGCTTTCAAATTTGAGAGAGTCGAGAACCATTACAAAGATCAAGTCAATATATAGAAGGAAATCAATGAAAAATACATCTAGATGATGAAGGAAAAAGTTAATGAGGCCCTCCAATAGGTCAAGGAAGGAGGTGATGTCTGGCATCCTATCTTTGATGGGCTTAATGACTATAACAAAGCAGAAATATAGAAGAAAGGGTTGTAGATTGAGGAGATGATGGAGTATATGGAGCTTTCCAATCTCTGTTATGAAAATTTGATAATGTTGACTTCTAGATAGCTACTATCAGAATTGGAGAAGCAAGTTGCTAGCTTGTACTTGTTGTACGAGGTAGAGTTCAAAATCCATAAGGAGACCAAGCAAAAGCTTGGGATTGCTAATGCTAAACTCAAGGTTCTTAGGGCATGATTCACTTATTAGAGATCTACTATTGAGAACTTGCCCAAAAGGATGAATGACTATCAGGAGCTATAAAATGTAGTTAAGGCATTCAATGTGGGGCACAAAATTTTCACTGCCTGGTTTGTCAACATGAAGGAGCTATTCTCGACAATGCCTTGTCCCTGGGATGTTCCCACTCTAGCTCACATTCAAGATGCTACATGGACTGTCAATGATCCTAGAAAAAAGGAGGAGAAGATGAAGGCATTGTTGGATGCCTTTCATCTTTCACCAAGCATTGCAGCTCTCACTAGACAACCATAATCGCCTCAACCATAACATGCACCTAAAGCAGGAGAAGGTCCTTCAGAGCCTTAGGAGCCTCCACCACTTAGGATCATTTGATCTTCTCCAACATCTTCATGCCATATGAGGAATTATGTTTGTAATTTTTTTCCTAGTGTTCAATTTTGCCATCCTAAACACCAAAATTTTGTAATCACTATAAATTGTACATTATGGGATCTTAGTTTTTATTGTGTAGTTTGTGTGTTTTTTATGTGTCAATAATCCATACCTTTCCAAATTTTGTAAAGAACTTGAGAATGAGTTTTCATTTAGTTGTGTGGGTATGATGAGTCATTTGGTTGGCCATGTCGATGGCATGCTTTTGACACAACCCTGTTGATGGGATCCCATTGACATGATCCCGTCGACGTAGGGTTTAATCCATTGACACGTACCCATCGACAGGGCTTCATGTTTTTCCTATAAATACATGTTCACTAGCCACATTTATGGAATAAGTTAGATAGTTGTAGCAAAGCTCTTGAAATTTTATGATTCAAAAGTTAGAATATTTCTCTAAGTACTTGTAATAGAAGTCAAATAGTGTATGAATATTTATTTAACCACTGTTGTACTTGAGCACGATAGTGTATGTAGTAATAAAGATGAGCTTTTTGGTAAACCTTGCAGCAATTTGAAATAGATTAATTATTTCTTTTATGAATTTAATATTTTAAGTAATTTTATTTAATACTTTAAGTAATTAAGTAATTAATTAAGCTAAATTAAATATCAATTAATTAATCATGTAAGTATGAACACTTCAAGCATACACTTGGCACTTGGTAATCCTAGTAATGCTTAACATTTAGTAACCTAGTGGCATTAAACATGTTTAGGATGTGTACAACAAGTGGGAACATATGCTTATGTTAGGATTAGTTAAATGTTAGCTAGTTAGACTAAATTAGCAATTAAATTACTTTATTCATCATTCTTTTTTCTTAGGTGATTTAGAACATAAAACATAAAAATGATAAAAATCATATGCCTTAGTTTCACTTAACCATACCTTTGCATTTCACAATTGTAATTAGGAAGACAATGATTATAATGGTTAGTTTCACTTCCTATAGACCAGTGTACATAGAAAAATATAAGTCCATGGAATTCAATCAGATCACATGTGAATTCTTAGTGATTCATATGGTTGGGCATAGGGTCTACTTGTTGCTCATCACCAAGATTCAAACCAAGTCCAAACCACTTTCCAGTGACATCACATTATTTCATCTCTAAGAGTTACAACTGTAAGACTACCACTATTGCAAGGAGTATTACCACTTGGTGTATTGTCCAAGGGAGGGTTTTATTCATTTCATTTATTATTATTATTTTTATATTTTTGATAGGCTACCTACATTCAAGCATGGGTAACATGTCTTTCCAGTGGGACCCCTAGAAATATATTCTTATGCATGGATTTTATTTTTAAATGTGTCAATCTTACCAGAGAACTACCTTTAGGCATGGGTAACATGTCTTTCTAGTAACATGGTAAGGTAACACTTATTGTACTCTTGCTCCCATTTTTCATTATATTTTTGAGGATATAATACTTCCTTAGCAATAGGATAGAACTCATAGCAATAAGCTAAGAGAATCCACAAATCCCCTTGATGTCATAGCCTTTGCATTCCCACTTGGTTTTTCACCCTTTTGTCTAAGCATAATGATCATAGGTTTGTTCTTAGTTTTATTATAAAAAGAGTATCATTATGGCCATGATAAGAACCTCTTATTATTGGAATGGATGGATGGATGTGGTGGCCTTATTGTATAGATAATCAGTCCCTTATGATTGTTAATATAGAGAAATCTTCATCTTATTGGTACTACATCTTGTCTTATTTGATGTGTTTTATTGAAAATTGATGAAAATATGTACAAGTAAAAGGAGAAAAAAATGAAAATTAGAAAAGATATAATGAATTAAAAGGATAAAAAGAATGAAAAATATTAAGGAATATAAAGAATTCAAGAAATGAAAAAGTATAAAAGAATGAAAATATATAAAAGAATGTGAAAAAGTATTACAAAAATAAAAAGGTATAACAAAGAATTATAAACCATAAAAAGTAGAATACGAAAAAGTTAAAAAGCACTTATTAATTCCTAAGTTAGGATTATGCATCTTGCCACAACTAAACTCATGGACGAGTGTTTGAAAAATGCATCCTAGATCCCCTAGATCATATACTCTAGGTTGCTTGCTTACCATCCTTAGTGATTTAGTGTTTCTGTTATTGTCCTAGGTAATCTTGATGGTAATTAAGTCTTATCATCTAGGTCCTTATTTTCTCTATTTCCTAGTGTATGATTATATTTTAATATTTCCATTTGTGGGCTCTTAATTGGGGTCATTTTTTAGAATAGGATTTAATAAGTGGTTTAGATGTTTCCATGCATGTGTTATACACTTTTAGGTTCTTAGTTTTTGGCCACTAGCTATCTTTTGGTTTAGTGGCCCATGCTTCCATTTGTCCACACACTTGTTTTTGACATCTATTGTGGGTTAACATCTATTGTGTTAATATTTTGAACTTTCAACCCACAACTCAGGACCTATCGAAAAGGCTCCAAACATTTCATAATAAAACTAACATTGATAAAACATGGGAGAAGGCACCCATCCTTGATTTTTAAAGCTGAACATTTGTTTCATAATTCATGTCTCTAATAGATGAAAAAGTGTTGTCTAATGAGAAAACATTTGAAGCACTAGTATATAAGTAAATAGAGAAGAAGATACCTTAAGGATTCTTGAAATGAAATAAGTATATGCAATCCTCTTCTTTTTATAGTTCACTATGCAAAATCCAATTTCATCAACAATTTCATTACTAGTCCTTACTAAAAGTAATTTTTTTGTAAAGAGGAATTCTCTTTAAATATCAAGAGCTTACTAACATCTTCAAATTTCAAAGGATCAATAAAAGTTTGAGAACTTGTTGAAGAAGATTTCACTTATGCCTACTAAATATTACAATTATTTGCCTTTCTAGAAAGTTGTTATTTGTTTTCCTCATGAACAACTATTTTATTAAGAATCAGATAGATCTTAATAACATGGAATTCATGACAACAATAGTTGCAACATACTCACAAATTATAGTATATAATTTGACATATGTAACTCTAAGATACATAGCAAATATGATAACTTTTTTAGAATTGATATTGAATTTTTTCTTTGGTTCATTAAGATTTTTTTGAATCTATTGGAAAAATTAGTTTTATAATTCTTTTTATGGATTTTTTTCTTTTTTTATTCACTAGAATTAAAATTGAAACTGGAGGTCTTTATGTGAAGGTCTTATCACTAATCTAACACCTGAGTGTATACCTTATCATCTTTATTTATTTTTATTTGAAACTAAATCTTTAGTACATAAGAATTTATCATACTATTTTTAATAATATCCTTTCATGTTCTATTACACTTGATCTTAGTCAACTTATGAATGTTATAATCTCAAGTTAATATTAAATTTTATTTTGTCATCAAAACATAGGAAACCATGATATAAACACCATATTTAAGTGTTAGTCTTGGTTCTAGCATTTTTTATAACAAGGATTTGTAGGAAACAACTAAAATAAAATCCCAATAAAAAACTGGAAAGTATAAAAAGAGAAAAAAAAAGAATCTAGAACATTGACCTTTCATAAACATTAAGCTCTTTTTTATAAAGTAATCAAAAGAAATGTCTTTTTTAGAGAAAGATGGGTGTGTGTTGGATCAACAAGAAAGAATAATAATGAAATGAAATGAATCTTTATTACATTTGAAGACCCATAGTATCTATTGGAAAACTATTACATTTTCATGGAAAATAAAGATAAAATGTAAGAATTGACTAAGCACTAGTGGGACATCTTTTTGTTGTAATCTTATAACATTGTCTTAAATGGGTAGTTATAGCACAAGAAATAAATACATGTAACTCATATTTAAGGGTTCTTGATGTGCACAACCTAAAATTGTGCTCTTCTTGGGGGAGTTGGATCCATCTTTTGATTTTAATTCTAAGATGACGAGAACTTAATCAAAGCTTACTAATAGCATTTTGATACTGGATGTGAATAACAACTAAGAGATAGTGAGCTTCTACATCTATTTTATTAGATATAATGTGGTATAAATGAAATTACCTCTTATCTTCCACATTAACCCACATTTGTGTGAAAATCTTTTACTTGACTAGTTGACGAATATGCTTAGGATTTTACTGTGTCCTCCTAAGAAATCAAATTAATGAAGAGAGAATATAAAAAAATCCCAATAGTTTTGGTAATGGCTTTTTGGGTTTTCATCTTTATAACTAATCCTAGAAAACCTCTCCTCTAGGGTAGGAAAGGGATTAGGCCTTACCCTTGTTCAAAAGTACCCTCATAGGTTTTCACTTCTTACGAAAGGATTTCCTGTAAAGAGAAGGAGAAAATTCTCTCTAAAGATTAAAAAACACATCAAGCATAAATAATGAATAAATATTAATAGAATTTGAAAGTTTTTCATCCTTGAACCTCCAAAATAAAAAGAAATTCATACTATAGAAAATAAATTAATTGTTTAGCTTTCATTCAGAGCTTTATTACTTGAAGATGTAGCTAAAAATTAACATCTTTAATAATCTAATATTTAATTATTAAAGAAAGATCATAGTTATTCTCTTGTAATTGAAAAATAACTACATATTAAAGCTTCCAAATAGAGTAGAGAATAAGCAGTCAAAGATACTTCTAAATGCAAAGAAAGAAAGTAAATATACTTGTAGATTATAGGAAATGAGCCATGCAAGGTTCTTGATTCAGGTTTTGGTGTTAATTTTATTTTTCGTAAAATGTACAATGCTTGGGACTTGCCTCCTCTCAAGAAGAGCAATATCCTTTTAGAATTGGTAGATTAGTTTATCATTATTTCCTTAGGATTAGTAGAAGATGTTGTGACCATTGTCTATGTGTTCTCATATCCTACCAATTTCTTGGTGATCAAGTTAACAATTATAAGTAAGACTTTCCAATCACTATGGGAAGGGCTTGGTTGAGGACTATTGATGTGAAAATGGGAATCAAAGATCTTTCAATGGAGATTTTCAAGGAAAATGTATTCCAAGAGATTGAGAAGAAGAGAGTTCC
Source organism: Gnetum montanum (assembly GCA_015680685.1). Taxonomy (NCBI): domain Eukaryota; kingdom Viridiplantae; phylum Streptophyta; class Gnetopsida; order Gnetales; family Gnetaceae; genus Gnetum; species Gnetum montanum. The sequence goes on along the minus strand of MNCI01032790.1, from coordinate 204,437 downwards.
ATGCATCATGTATAGCAATATCATGTGCAACTATGTGAAGAAACTTTGGTCTATCAAAAGCACAATAATCAAAGCATGTAGATAGTGTGCAAATGAATCTGAAATCCAAAAGTTCTAGTACATAAAAACTATAAAATAGGAGGGCACCCAATGGCTGATAGCTGATTCTAAAAGTAGCACACTTTGCATGGAATTTACTAAGAGCCTAATTCGTGCCAATGTTGAAGGCATGGATGAATTGAAGCAATTTCATCATCAACTCTTTGATGATGAACTTGATGAAGCTTATTGGGAAGAGTTGAAAATCCCTGATGGTTTTAAATAATAGCTCTTAGAGTTGAAAACTCTTCATATCGGCATGAAATATGCATTTATGAAAAATGGTAAGCTAGTGATAATCAATGCCAACCTTGCTCTTAAGCAGAAAAGTATGTTGTTGAAGGTGGTCAAAAAATGGCCAATATCCTTTACTTGGTCATATCCTAAAATCACAAGGATTGATCTTGGGATATGCCAACATCACTTCTATACTGATTCAGCTATGAAGCCAAAGAGACAACCACAGTGGTGGCTGAACTCCAAGTTAAAATAGATATTCAAAGAGGAAATTGAACAACTCTTTAAGGTGGGATTCATCTATTGAATTTTGGATAGCAAGTAGATTAGCCCACTTGTAATTATGCCAAAGAAAGGTGGCAAGTGGTGGGTCTATATTAATTTTAGGTTGTTGAACATGACGATGTTCAAAGATCATTTTCCATTGCCATTTGTGGACTAGATATTGGACACTATTTTTGGGCATTACTATTATAACTTCCTAGATGGTTATAGTTGTTGTAACCAAATTCAAATTGCACCAGAGGATCAGGCCAAAACTATGTTCAAAAGTCTCTAGGAGACTTTTCCATATTGTAAGATGTTCTTTGATCTATGCAATTTCCCTGCAACTTTTCAATGCTTGGTCCTAAGCATTTTTTAGAAATAGATTGCTAGTAGGGTGGAAGTCTTCATGGATGACTTCTCCACCTATGGAACTACATTTGAGAAAGATTTGTACTACCTTGAGTAAGTGCTTAAAAGGTGCATGGAGACTAATCTTCAACTCAATTGGCAAAAGAGCCATCTCATGATCTAGGAGGACATTGTGTTGGGGCATAGGATTTCTCAAGTAGGGATTGAGGCAGACCTTGAAAAGATTTGGATCATCCAAGGAATAATCCACAAATTAGAAACTATTAAAGATGTTCAGTCATTCATTGGACACATTGGCTACTACTGACAATTCATAGAGAATTTTTCTAAGATTGTAAAATCATTGGTCAAGCTCACAAAGAAAGATGCTCCATTCATATGGATCAAGGAATACAAAAAGACATTCTAGAAACTTAAGGAGAAGCTTGTAGAGAATCCAATTCTATGAGCACTTGATTAGTCCAATCCATTTTACTTCATGATGGATTCACCAAACTATGCCTTGGGAGTTATGCTTACGTAGTTGGATGATAAAAAAATGTCCATATTACATCCATTGCATAAACTGAAGCATTGTGAGCACACAAATCAATTACACCACAATGGAGAAAAAGCTGATGCCCATGGTGTATGATTTGGATAATTTTAGGTACTATGTGCTTGGATACAAGGTCTTTGTGCACACTAATCATAGTGCCATTTATTTCTTGATGAATAAACCAATGGTGAGCCCCCCATGTTATACGATGGCTGGTGATCTTGTAGGAGTTCGATCTTACAATGGTAGATCAAAAGGGGACTAATAATGTGGTCATTGATCACTTGTCTTGGTTATGATGGGACAACAAAGAAGATGAGAGTCCACTTTCTAATCAATTTCATGATAAACTACTGTTTGTTAGTGTAATAAATGAAAAAGTGCCTATTGAACCAAAATGGTATGATGGCATCCTCACTTATCTTCTGACTCAAGAGATGCCACAAGAGTTAGATAAACCAAAGAAATAATAGTTTCTTCATTAGGTTAAACACTTCATGGAGATTAATAGAAACCTTTACAAGATGTTCATTGATGGCTTGGTTTGTTGATGTGTTCCTAATGTTGACCAACTATGCATTCTTCATAATGCTCACAAGGGTCCTTATGGGGGCCACTATGCAGGGATATGAATGACCATTAAAATCCTAATGGTAGGGTACTATTGGACAATACTTTTTAGGGATGCCCACCAATTCATTTGCTCTTATGAACACTATCAATGAGATGGTGGGATGGCTGCTTGAATGGAGGAACCCCAATAGTGGATCTAATCACTAGAGCCCTTCGACATGTGGGACATAGACTTCATGGGTCACATCACACCTATGTTAAATGGAAAGGAGTACATAATAGTCACTGTTGACTATTGTTCCAAATGGGTAGAAGTAGCAGTCATCACTGACTATACATGTTCCACTACTGCTTGGTTTGTACAACAAAATTTTTAGGTTTGGAGTGCCATGTGCATTAATTTCTAACAATGGTACTCATTTTACAGGTGCTACTTTTCACAAGCTCATGCAACACTTGGGGGTTGAACATAAATTAATAAAACCCTACCACCCTCAAGCTAATAGTCAAGCAGAGGTTACTAACAAGCTAGTTAAAATTACTGCTAGATACCTTTAATCTTTATCTTCATTTCTTTCGTTGTAGAAATTGTCACCTTATCTGTGACCGACCCACGAGTTGTATCCTATGGAGAAATAGTTTGAAGTTAAAATATCATCAAGACATAAAACCAATGATTAGATCTAGATTCAATTGAGAATACCACACTTACGACTACCACACAGAAGTAAAATCAACATTATTCACCTTAACTTCTAACATTAACTTCAAATATGAATACAATAAATTAAACCAAAATGAATTTAAATTAATTTATAAGAAATAAGGAAGATTACAAAAAAAAGATGTCACCTAATTTGTGACCCTGCTCTATTGTCTCCATAGTGCAACAACTTCACAATCTTAAAACATTATTAGCTGTTAATTACCACAAAGCATCAACACTCTTCCTTCATAATTTTTTGCACCGATAATAATTCTAATCTGGTGTGGTTCTCTCAATAGTATCCTCTCTCTATTTCTTCATATCCTTTTCTATTTTCTTCTCTTTATTGCATCTGGCTAAGGAATTTATAAGGACCATTCTAGCACATGAGGAGCCATTGCCTGTGAGTAATGGCCATGGAAATTACTACCCAAGTGTAATGTCCACTATAACATCCACCACCACCACCTACATAGGTAAAATTCATTGGAATGTCCACCACCACTACCCATGTAGGTAACGTTCACTGTAACTTCCATTGTCACCACGTGGCAAAGAAACACATAGCTCCCACCACCCATGCATAGGTAGTGGCTATAGAAACATGCAGCCATAAAAATGATTGGGAACTAGACCTCATCACCTATGTAACATCTACTATAGAAAAATGGAAATCTCAATAAAAGTAACATGTAGGAAATAATTGTAATGGCATGGTGAAAGAACGTGGTTAATGAAGCAGCACACCCACATTATAGCACTAATGCCCAAGTTGTAGCTCCATTACCATCATAAATCCTTAATGTGCATTCTTGTTACTATTGCAAAAACAGAACCAAAAACTAGAAAACATAATACTAGTAAAGATCAAGGAATTGTATTGTTCAACTACCACCACATGGCTGCCCAGTAGCAAAAACTATGCCTCTGGTTCAAGTCTTTAGTACATAAAAAGTAATAAACTAATAATAATCTAATAATAATAAACTAATACTCATCACTATAATAAACTAAAATACTATAAACTAAAACAAATTAAAATAACTAAAATAAGTACTAATTAAATAATTAACAATATGTAATTAAGATTTAAAAACTACTAATTTTGGGGTTTAACAGTTACCAAAATATTAACAAGAACTAGCAAATATAGGAGAGACTGGAGCACAAAACTTAATGATGCCCTTTGGGCATACTACTCCACATGGAAACTCCCTATAGGCTACTCTCCCTATGAGCTAATGTATAGAAAATTACCAACTCTTCCAATTCAATCCAAGCTTCGTACACTTTCAACAGCTTGTGGCCTTGAACTTGACCTGAGCTTAGCATAAAAAGAGAGATTGATCAACCTTAATGTGCTAGATGAGAATCAATTGGTGGCCTTATCCTTAAATGAAGTGCACAAAGCATTTAGTAAATAACACCATGACCTTAGGATAAGGAAAGTGAAATTTCAACCTAGAGACAAGGTCCTTTACTGGAACCCTACACACATACCTCAACAAACTAAGTTCCAAATGTTGTGGAAAGGACCTTATATCATTTATGAAATCTTTCCTTTAGGATCCATGCTAATTTAGAAACCTAGGAGCCCAAGAAAGAAATATTTGGTCAACATAAAACAACTTAAACCTTTTCATGAGCCCACACAAGCCAATGAAATTAATGCCTCATCAGATGGACAACCACACTCAATCTTTTGGATCTCCTCCTTTCAACTTAGTCATGGGAGAGATGGTCATCCATGCTAACTACATAAGTGGCTCTTCAGTTTTTCTACCCTTTTTGTTTTATAATTTTTTGTTTTACATTGTTATTTTTCAAAATTTTATTTTACAACACTGTTAGTATGTTTTATTTTTCTTGAAAATTTTACAATTTCTTTTATATTTTTCTTTATTTTGATGTGAATTTTCCTTATTTTCTAATAAAATTGCTTTGTTGCCAATAGGACATAGTGATGCTATAGTTGTTTACTAATGATGGTTTATACCTAATGTTTTTGATTGCTAATGGCTATCTTCTATTTTGAATTTTGATGATTGATGAGTAAGAAAAGTTTCTGTTTCATGGAATAGGTAGTGAGTTAATGTCATCCACTCATCCACCAACTCTATGGTTTTCCTAGTTTTGGAAGTATGAGATTTCTTGTTCATTAATAAAACTTTAACGAATTTGTAACCTTAGTAGTTTCCAAGCTTGGGAAAGTTACAAAGGTTTAAAAATTGTGTGACTTCAAGGGAATTCAATACTCTTTGTGCCTCTCTACTTACTTGAGTGCATATGTGTTTTCATCAATTTCTTACTGTTTCATGTCAACCAATAATAGGAAGATGAATAAGTCTCTGTATGGTGTGGTTCCCATCCAAAAATCCATTAAAAAAATGAAAATGATGGGAATTCAAAAAACACTCTTCGTAGACACAATAAATGAGCTACAAGCACTTGTTATGGGACTAGAAAGACATGTTACCCATGCCTGAAGGTCCCCTCTAACTAAGGCCCTTTCTCACTTCTTGCTTCTCTCTTCTTGCTTCTCTTTTCTCAAATTATGAGTGATGGTTATTTGTGGAAGCATTCTTGTGTCTCAAGGAGGTGGATTAGTCCTAAAGTGGTGATGTGAAGTCACTAAAAGTGGTTGGTTTTGGTTTGGACTAAGGATGGACTTTTATCAGGTCATTTAGCCAAAAACTCCATAGTGGACTTCATGTGATGATGATTGGGACATCCATCCCACTCTCTATCTCATCCATCAATGATTTCCATAACTTACCTCACTACTATTTTTCATGTTTTTGTTTAATACCTTAGTTTTATGTTTTAACATTCTTAAGTAGATTCTTCTGAATTTGGTCCTTAACATTTCGTAACCAATAATCAATTGTGGGGCCCATGGACTCCTTAGTTGAGGTTATGCAAGGGCAAAAGGACATAAGCCTACTATGGGGAGGATACACTTACATAGCTTATGGTTGGGCTAGTTAAGTTCCTTATACTGAGGCATGTTGGTAATTAAACCTTTTGCATTCCCCATCAGTTGCATCCAACTGTGTGCTCCTTAAGGCATTTCTCCAATCATTCTTTATTTTTTATGAAATCTCTAGTCCTCTTCATGCATCTCATTGTGTTCTTGACTTTTTGGGCTTCCATTTGACTCCAATTTTGTTCAAAAACTCATATTTTTTGAATTTTAACTCAATTAATTGTGGTCAATAGCCACATCAACTAGGCCCAATCAATGTAGCTAACTACATTGACTAGGCCTCATTGATGAGGCCCAATCGATGCATGGGAAAAGTTTTATATATAGCACCTAGCACTTGGGAAATTTTTGCCATTTTCTTGAAATGCAAGGGGAGTTTTTACAATGTTTTAGAGTTCAAAACTTTCTAGAGCATGTAACTTTCAAACCATTTGTCCAATTCATTCTATTATTTAGTCCTATAGCTTCTGGAGGTACGCTTTACATCGTGGGGGCCACAAGCCTTAGGTTTTTGACAGAAAATTTTCCATAATTTTTCTAACTTCCCCATGGGGTTAATGAATAAAATAATATTAAGTCATCAACCTATGATAGTTAAACACTTCAAACACACTTTGGTAACCTATCTAATCAGATAATAATAAAATAATATTAAAATAATCAAATCGACCATGATCACAACTTAGTCATGTGTAACTACCCTAAGAGATAAGGTATTCCAAATGTTTCAAATTTACATAATAAATGATAATCCTTGGTCATGTTATGATTACAGATGGCACCAAGACCGAAATGCCCATAGAAAGGAGGACCATCCCAACCAAGGGAAAAACAACCTAGAGTTAGAAGAGATTAGCAAGAACAAGCCCAAGAATAGGTAGCAGAAACTCATGCAAAGAGACCTCTTTGAGAGGGGCCTGAAGTGGAATTTGTTTGATAGATTTTCAAAGAAGCAACTATAACTAAACAATCCCATTGAGATGAGGTGCCAAGATGGATGCCAAGACTTAAGGTCACATTGACTCAAGCCTACCTTGATCAGGTCAAGCCTTTCGACATGAAATATTTAGTTCTCCAAGAATTAAACTTTGGATCATTCTTAGAACATGCTCCACTAGATTTCAAGATGCAGTTGCAAAACTCTCCCCTGTAGCCAATCATCACTTCTAGTGAAGAATGATACATGGGAGAAACATATCTTTTTTGGAATGATAGGCAAGTGATAGCCCCTATGAAGATCAAGGACATTCAAGTATCCTACTTAGTAGAGGCCATTACATAGGCCCTTGGGTTTCCTAATATTGGAATAAATTTGACAAAGATCTCCACACACGTAGACCTAGAGCCAAAGAAGGAGTGAACCTAATGATGTTGTGAAGTGGACAGTAAGGAGTATGGTACACTCACCCCGATAGAGCATGTATATTTCAAGATAGCAGCCTATCACCTCAATTTGACTATGAGGCCCAATAAGGTGACTATTTTTTTCACCTATGTGTGTGCTACTCTAGGTGGAAAATTTCCTGTGAACCTTCCATAGCTGATCTATTTAGAGATAGAGAAGTGATTTAAGGAAAAAAAATGGAAGGAAGGCTCTATCCTTTTCCTACCTCATTAGAAAACTATGCAAAAGGGTAGGAATAGTTTGCTATGCCAACAATACAATTAGGCATACTCCTTCTACCTCTTGGGAAGAAATGATGAAAGACAAGACCCTTACCACAACCAAGGAAGAGGAGTAGCAACCACCACCTTCACTGACCACTCACAAAACAATGTTGAAGTCTCACACTACCCTTGAACAAATGCATGAGATCTGAGAGCAGCTCTTGCATGAGTAGGAGCAATAAGCAGGAAAAAATGATGATGATCCATTTGCGTATCGCCTAGCGATGAGTCACCTTAACGAAGTGGCTCAAACCATTAGCTAGATGGAGGTAGGTGGGCTAATTTTCTCAACCCAAAGAATGTAGCTACCTGCAAGATCAAATCCTAGCATTTGGAAGGTAACAACCTCTCTCTCAGATAAGCAACAATTCCAAGAAATCTCTATGAATGTCACTACCTTTCCAATGTGTTTAGAGGAGGATGAAGGGGCAACTATCTTGGTGATGCAACACCATGGGAAGGAGACAACAATAGAGGTGGTTGCTAATAGAATTGCCAATGCATTAAACACACTTGTAGTGTTTGTACTGAATGTTTTTGTACTCATAGATGTGAAAAAATCTACATGAATAGTTAGCAGTAAATTGAGTGTAGCCTAGCATGAGGATTTGCTAAAGCAACTGGTGGGAACTAGGCAATTGATTCTAGATGTCTTTGACCTTCCAAATACAATCACTATAATCCAAATAGAGTTGCAAGAAGCAAGGGAAAAATGCATTATCATGGAAGGATAACTTGAATTAGCCTGAGCTCAAAACCAACACTTGGCTATGGAGGTTTTTGAAATAAGAGCCTACCTTACTAATCTTATGTTTCTTAGCCCTTCATTGACTTGTGATGAAGCTTTTTAATAGCTTTAGGAAAATCTCAAAAGGCTAAGAACATGAAAGAGATAATGATCTTTGATCAACCCTTGGTCGATGTCACCATGCATAATATCCAAAAGGCCTTGGATTAGACTCACCAGAAGAGTGTCACTTTGATCACAAAAAATCACCACCTACGGAATGTTGATGTGTAGAAGAAGAAAATGTAAGTTTTCATCCATCAATAGTAGGAGCAACTAGCTAGGGTAAACATTAAACTAAGGAGATTGGTACCTAAAAATAGAAATCTCTCCATGGGGGAAGTCCAAGAACTTTGCAAAAAATCTACAATAGAGATAGTTTCTTAGAAAAAAGAGGGTCTTGAATTTAAGAGAGTTAAAAATCACTACAGAGATCAAGTTGGTTTGAAAAAAGAAATCAATGAAAAACGTATTTAGATAATGAAGGTGAAAGTTGATGAGACCCTCTAGCAGCTCAAGGAAGGAGGTGATGTCTAGTATCCTATCTTTGATGGGCTTAATGACTACAATAAGGTGGAGATCCACATGAAAGAGTTGCAAATCAAGGAGATGACAGAGTACATGGAGCTCTCCAATCTTTATATGAAAACCTTATAATGATGACTGTTACAAAATCTCAGTATGAATTGGAGAAACAAGTGACCAGTTTGTACTTGTTGTACGAAGTTGAGTTCAAGCATCATAAAGACACCAAGAAAAAGCTTGAGGTAGCACATGTAGAACTTGAGGTTGTCATGCAATGCTTCACCAATCAATGGTATACAACTAAGAACCTGACTAGGAGAATGAGTAATTACCAAGAATTGTAGAATGTAGTAAAGACATTTGATGTTGAACGCAAAATTTTGCTACCTAGTTTATCAATGAGTTGTTCCTAGCAATGCCTTATCCTTAGGATGTTCCCATACTAGCCCACATTCGTGATGCCATGTGAACCATGAACAATCCTAGGAGCAAGGAGGAGAAGATGAAGGCACTATTAGATTCCTTCTATCTTTTGCCAGAAGTTGTAGTGGCCATAGGACAACTACAACTACCTAACCACCGAATGCACTTGAAGTAGAAGAAGGTCCTTCAAAGCTTGAAGAACCTTCACCATCTGGGATCATTTAAACTTCTTTCTCATCTTTGCATCATTAGAGGAATCATGTTTGTCATTTTTGTACTGGTGTTCAATTTTGTTGTCCTAAACACGAAAATTATGTAATGATTGTAGATTTGTACACTTAGGCACTTAGTGTTTGTTTGTATTTATGTTTGTGAATGTTAGTAGTTAGTTAATAATCCCATACCTTCCCAAAAAAGTTTGTCAAAAACTTTTTCCTCCTTTTGTTCACTCAAGGACAAGTTTTCATTTAGTCATGGGGGTATGATGAGTTGCATCAAGGGTTACATCGACAAGGCCATGTTGAAATGGGATTTGATGCATTGACATGGCCTCGTTGATGCAGTGTATATTTTTGCCTATAAATATGTGCTCACCTACAGTGTTTATGACATCTTTTTTCATAGTTGTAGTGGAGCTCTTGCAATTTTCTTATTTGAAAGTTAGAATATTTTTCTAAGTGCTTACAGTATGAGTCAAAAAGTGTATGGATATTTATTTGAACATTGTTGTACCAAAGCATAGTAGTATATGTGGTAATAAAGATAAGCTTTCTAATAAACCTTGCAGCACTTTGAAATAGATTAATTATTTATTTACGAATTTAATGTTTTATGCCATTTCCTTTAATGCTTTAAGTAATTAAGTTAAATTAAATAGTTATTAATTAAGCACATAAGTATGACCACTTCGAGCATACACATAGTGCTTGGTAATCCTAGTAATGCTTAATGTTTGGTAACCTAGTAGTGTTAAATGTGTTCAAGATGTGTACGACAAGTGGGAATGGATGCTTATGTTAGGATTAGTTAGGTGTAACTAGTTAGATTAAATTAGCAATTTAATTATTTTATTTTATACATTATTTTTTACCCATAGGTAACTTAAAAACTAAAACATAAAAATGATAAAAATCGTATTCCTTAGTTGCACTTAACCATACCTTTGCATTTCACAAGTGTAATTGGGAAGACAATGATTGCAATGGTTAGTTTCACTTCATAGAGACTAGTGTACTTAGAAGGCTATAAGTTCACAAAATTCAATTGTATCATGTGTGAACACTTAGTGATTTGTATGGTTGGGCATAGGGTCTACTGGCTGCTCATCACCTTTCCAAGCCAATTTTTATTACCTAAAATAGTAACACCTCCATTATTAACTTCATGAGAAATAGAAAAAGAAATATAATTTTTTTAAAAGGCATTTATCAATAAAACAAATATCATGTATTAAAATCTTAATCTCTTACAAGAAAATAAAATTTGAAAATAAGTGTTGGTTTGAAAGATACTTCCTAGCAATGTTTGCTCAAGACTTATTAGAAAGGTTAAAAACATTTCATGATAAAACTAACTTTGAGATGTGAGAAGAAGGACACCATTCTTGAAGCTCAATATTTGTGTCACAATGCATGTCACTAATGAGTAAAAAACATTGTTTGATGAGAAAATCCTCTTCTTGAGTATGTAAAGAGAGAAGGAGATAGCTTAGAGGTCCTTGAATTAAAATAAATATCTACAACCCTCTTCTTTTTATGGTTCACTACATGAAATCCATCTACATTAGCACTCTTATTACTATTCTCTATTAAAAATATTTTTTATTTTCCAAAGAGGAATTCTCTTTAGATATTAAGAGTTTACTAGTACCTTCAAATTAAAAAGGATTAGTAAAAGTTGAAGAACTTGTTGAAGAAAATTTTATTATTTGAAAATTGAAACTTACCATTGTTTGTCTTTTCTAAAAGTTTATATTTATTTTTCTCACAAATTTTTTTATGTGGAATAAAAAAAATCTTGATAGCATAGCTTTCATGATGATGATAGTTGCAACATTTTCATAAATTATAATGTGTAATTTTTGAGAACAATATTGATTACTAGCCTTAAGTTTTAATTTTTTCCTCCTTTGCTAGAATCAATCTCTACAAAATAATGTGTGCATTGCAAACCATCTAGTAATATTTTTGACTCTATTTTGAGAATTGTGCTAATGCTACCTATAATTTTTCTTTCAACACTTTGCAAAATAAGAAGAATATTTTTTAATTCAATCCAACAAAGAATTTTAGAATAATTAGAAGAATAGGGATGAAAATCATCTTTCCATTCTTAGGAAATATATTATGATGATTCATAAAACCTTTAAGATCTATGGATTTTTCAACAATTTTAGAAGTAGCCAATTCAACAAGTAAAGGAGATTCAAAAAAGGGTAGAGATGAAAAATATTAATTCCATACCCTTCAAGGATAGCCTGAATTATCACTATAAAACCCTTATTTGGGCTTATAAATTTAATAATTTGTAGAAATATATAACATAAAGTGATATCTTTTAAAAAATATTGATATAAATTATTAAGTAAAATAAAATTAAAAGTTATTTAACAAAGATCATTCATTCCTTGTATCAAAATAGTTGATGGAGAGTCCACTTTCTATGTCCAAAATATTTAGTTTATGGTAAAAACCAATTTTTCTCTTTATTGATAATAAATTCAAATATTATATTGTGAAATAATTCTAGACACACTGTTTTACTTAAATTCTACTATGCATACATTCATTTTCTTGATTCAAAATGATATTAAAATGTTTGTTTTGTTTAACTTAAATATAATAAGAGAAACATCTAAAAAAAATTTAGAACCTTTTGTTCCTAAGCTATCTAACATGCCCTTTGATTCATGCACTTGATCTATACACTAATAATATAATATATACATATGCGGCCAATGTTTCAGTAAGAAGGATTTGGTCTGAACTAAGAATCATATGTACAACCCTTATAAGATACTAAGGTGATGAGCCGCGATATCGCGTACATGATATCGCATCCACCACGTGATATTGCATACACGATATCGTGTCTTGCCTCATCTTCTATAAATAAGAGGTGGCACCCTTGGTTCCAAGGCAGTTTGACTTAGACCCTTAGCCAAACTCTTGCAGTTTTGTTATTCTAGAGTTAGAATTATTTCTATGTGCCCGCAATAGGAGTCATAGAGTGAACAGATCTTTATTCGAGCAATTTGTACCTGAGCACAATTTTGTGTATGAAAATAAAGATGAACTTTATGATAAAACTTGTAGCATACAACTTAAGGTAATTAGTAATTAATGATTTTTTAACGCTTCCCTAGTTAATTAATATTTCTCTCAACCTTCAACCCCCTTAGTTAAATACACTCAGTATGACCGCTTCGAGCATGCATGTAGCGCTTGGTAATCCGGTAATGATTAGTGTTTGGTAATCCCAGCAGTGTTGCACTAGTTCAGGATGTGTATGGCAAGTGGGAATGGATACTGGTGTTGAGAACATTTAAAAAATGGTTAATGTAAGTTAGCCACTTAGTTCTCTCCCCCTCTCCTTTATTAGTAGAAGACATAAAAAATACGAAAGATATAAAAATCATATACCTCAAGCTTACTTAACCATACAACCATTACAATACAAGTAAGTTTGGGAAGACAACAATTGATTAACCTTGAGTGTTCCATTAAGGTGCATAAGCACTTAGTCCTTTGAGTTTGACTGGATCGTTCGTGAAATGCTTATATTCATATGGTTGAGTGTAGGGGAAACTCGCCACTCATCATTAGTACCGTTGCTAGGGACTTAGTTGTTTGTGCACTGTGTAGAACATAGGAAATCATTCACATCGTTGGAACGTTAGAATGAACCCTTAGGGTTAATCAAAGGAAGACAAGACAACGGTACATTGCACACTGAACAAGACAAGATGTCTTCTTCTTTGCATAAGAGCACTCACCACCTAGGACTAACACAAGAGGTAGTCGATGATATAATACACATAACTAGAATTTGCCAGTTCCTTAATAGTTTCATGTGGTATATACTCATCCCAATGAGTATGTACTCGATTTCACCTTTATTCTCCACCAAGATGAACAACTGTGTTGGATAGACTTAGAGGGTAACATACTGTTGCCTTCAAATCGATCAGTCCCCAGCATGCTCCTTTGTGCTCTCACACAAATAGACATGCTGCTTTTATACATAGAATACGTTGCATGTGATCATGACTCAAGGGACTATCATCCCACAGAAGCACAATGTCAAAGGGACTTGCAACAAGAGAGATACCATACATACTTGAAGGGTAAATGACCCCATGACGCTCCACATGTTTTAAGTGAAATTGAGGATGGTGAACTTGCTTCAACAGGTTCCCCACAAAATGATGTTCCTCCTCCTAACACTAGCCAGGAGGTAGTGTATCAGAACCTCCACTCCACTATTCACAACACTAGTTCTGATACCCACGAACATGAAGTGTTCAACGAAGGAACGCGAACACACGATAAGGCCAGACGTTCTGATCATGATCACGATCGAGGCCAAGATGACCAAAGAGAAGGTAGAAAACACAATCATGGTGATGGTTCTCCTTCTTCTTCACCTTCATCATCGCCTTTACCCTCTCCTTTAATGTCTGGATGCAGTCATAGGGAAACCAATTGTGAGGATAAATGAAAATGAAGTGAAAGACATCAACGAGATAGTTGAGAATGAGGACGAGTGCACTCTAAGGAATCAAGGAATAGCAGAAGGAAGAGTAGGGAACCGTGTAGACACCATAGATGCTATGAATGAGATGATCACGAAGAACCCCTACTCACAACTAGAAGCATGCTAGATATAACAGAGGTCGTAAGAGTTTCAACAAGGCACCAAAAGGATAGTAGGATCAAGAGGTTAGACATGAACAACATCCCACGATTTGAAAGGGGCTACCACGCTGATTCTCAAAATCATTTACAAGAATTCCACGATGCATGCACCTTGCAAAACATAGAAAATGAATGGAAAAAGCTGAAGTTGTTCCCAAGGACACTAGTGAAAGAAGCTGAAAGCTGGTACCGATCCTTAGAACTAGAATCCATTTGGAGGTGGAGTACAATGTTAGAACTATTCAATGATAAGTACGAAACGTACTCTTGAGTGTCTAACTTACGAAAGCAAATCCAAGGATGGAAGCAAGGAAATCATGAACCCTTGGATGCTACCATGGGCCGCTATTATGCACTGTTACATCGTTGCCCTAGCCATGGTTACTCGTAGCAGGATCAACTACGCCATCTTGTGGATGGACTTAGGCATGAAATAAGAAGAACCCTTGGGACATACACCCAAGGAAGGTTATCGGAGTTTAGGTCTCATCAAATTCATAGATTTCTAGAGCAAGTAGCCAAAGAAGAAGGTGAGCTATGAAAGAGAGAAAGTGCAGAAGAATACAACTAAGATCCTTCCCTTTGAAAAAGGGGAGTGAGATTTTGTGAGGAGGAAGAAGAGTCACCACTCGAAGAGATGGTGAATAGAAAAAATTTGCATCTCCAAAAGTTAACAACAGAAGTATTGGCAAAGGTAGACCAAATGTGGGACTCCTTGGATAATAGGTTTGAAACTATTCTTAAAATTGTAGAGGAGTCTATGGAGCGAGGTAGTGACCGCAACAAAAAGAAAAAGAGAGAAGTGAAAAATGCATGTAACAAGGGTAAGGGGAAAATGGCCATCATGAAAAAGGTTGTGGATTTAGACATAGACAATGATGGTGGATGTGAGATATGCCAATACAACCATCCTAATGGATGTTGCCCAGTGATCTTAGATCTACAAGAGTCTGGGATGTATGCACTCAACCCACAACTAAATAAATGACAAGCACCATGATGGTTACCTTATCCACAAGGTAACCTAAGGTAGTTCCACCAACCGTCAACATATTATCCAAGTGGAACTCCACCACAACCTGTTGAGCAACATCAATAGTGGCAATACCCATAGTCATGGGGGATGCCACCACCAAGGCAACAATACCTTTATCGGCAACCTGACCCATATGGCTACTACGTGTAGCATCCAATCATTTCACGTGACTCTGTTAGTCATGTTATACCACAACATCACTACCAAGCCCATGAGTATTATAGAACTCCTTCTCCTAGGGAAGATAACCCACAAATATACCATCCTTCAAATCCATCCGCAGCTCTCACACCAATAGCTCCATTACCACCTGTTCCAACAATGCAAGGGGAACTGCCTACTCAACTGCAACAACATAATGCCACAAGGGCTGTGAATCCTCAACCCACTATTCGTTCTGACAATTATATGAAGAAAAGACCTTTATTCAGATCCAATAGTCCAACCAAGCCCTTACAACCACAAGTGGTTGAACCTTTGAACACCTCCCCATAAAATAAGGCTTCAGAGCTCCCTTCAAACAAAACACCGAGCTCAATGCATACCATTATGTTAACACATGTCATTACTAACTGGACCAAAGTTGGCCACCTTTCCAGGAAATTCTCTAATCCTGAAAGCCCTCTAATCTATCTCCAAATCGCTGGAAATGAGCCATGCAAAGCTCTTCTAGATTTAGGTTCTGGAGTCAACCTAATATCACAAGAAATGTACAAAGCCTGGGACCTACCTCCATTAAAGAAGAGTAATATTTGCCTAGAGCTGGTTGACCAGTCCATCATTGTTTCCTTGGGACTGGTGGAGGACATTGTCACCATTGTGTGTAGGTGGTCATATCTAGCTAATTTCCTAGTGATACACGTGAATAATGGTAAAGGGGACTCCCCAATAATAATGGGAAGGGCATGGCTAAGTACTATAGATGCACACCTAGGAATCCATGAAATCTCCCTAGAAATATCTAGGGAGAACACTTTTTGAAAGATTGAGAAGAAGAAGGTTCCATGCATCGCATATAGTGATACAAGGTGCAATTGCATGCAGAGATCATGAGTTGTGTAAAGTTTAACATTGCCTGCATAAAATCGGTATGCACAAGACATTTATATACAAAAGTGCCTGTATGCAGTAGCCACACAACAAGAAGACACCTAGTGGCTAATAGCTGATCAAGAGAGCAACTCACTAATGTGCATGGAACTAACTGAGGGAATAACTTGTGCTTATGTTGAAAGCATAGATGCACTAGAGCAAGTTTGCTGCCATCTTCCAAGCCTTAACCTTGAAAACATCAACTAGGGGAAGTTGGAAATTCTTGAAAAATTCAAACAAGAGCCCCTAGAATTGAAATCATTTCCCACCAGTTTGGAATGTATGATCCTTGAAAATGGAAAATTGGTAATCATCAATGCAGGACTTGCTTCCAAACAAAAAGGAAGACTACTAAAAGTGATAAAAAAGTGGTCAAAAGCCTTTGCTTGGTCATATCATGAATTAACTGGAATAGATCCTAGGATATGATAGCATAGAATTTACACTGACCCCTCCATGAAACCTCGAAAACAACCGTAGAGGTGATTGAACCCAAAATTGAAGCAAGTAGTAAAAGAAGAAATAGAACAGCTTCTTAAGGCTGGGTTCATATATCCCATTGCTGATAGCAAATGGGTTAACTCTCTGGTGATCATGCCCAAAAAGGGAGGCAAATGGAGGGTGTCCATAGATTTTAGGCTTCTAAATATGGTAATATTTAAGGATCACTTTCTGTTTCCATTTGTTAACCAAGTCTTAGACACCATAGTAGGGCATCGCTATTATAGTTTTATGGATGGCTATAGTGGATACAACCAAATATGGATAGCCCCAGAAGACTAAGCCAAGATAACATTCACCAGTCCTTGGGGAATGTTTGCATATAAACAAATGTTGTTTAGCTTGTGTAATGCTCCTGCCATATTTCAATGCCTAGTTCTAAGGATATTCCAACAACAGATAGGGAATGGAGTGGAAGTTTTTATGGACAACTTCTCCATCTATGGAACAAGTTTTGATCAAGCCTTGGACCGATTAGAGAAAGTGCTAAAAAGATGCATAGAAACCAATTTAAGGCTCAACTAGTAGAAAAGCCATTTAATTTTCCAAGAAGGCATAGTACTTGGGCATAAGGTTTCACATGTAGGAATAGGTAGACCCAGATAAAATTAGGGTCATCCAAGAAATCACCCGTCAACTAGAAACTGTCAAAGACATTCGGTCATTCCTTGGACACATTGGCTACTATAGGAGATTCATTGAGAACTTCTCCAAGATTGCCAAATCGTTGGTAGAGCTAACAAAGAAGGCCATACCCTTTGAGTGGACCAAAAAATGTGAACGAGCATTCCAAACTCTAAAATGAAATCTTGTAGAAGCTCCCATTCTACAAGCTCCTGACTGGTCCAGACCGTTTCACATAATGACTAATGTTTCCAATTATGCTTTAGGAGCCGTACTTACATAGTTAGATGACCAAAAATTCCCTTATTACATCTACTATGCAAGTAGAAGTATCACCAATGCACAACTTAACTACACAACTACAGAGAAAGAATTAATGGTTGTAGTGTTTGCACTCGATAAGTTTAGGCACTATGTGTCAGGTTACAAAGTGTTCATCCACACGGATCATAGTGCAATTCAGTTCTTCATGAACAAGCCAACAGTTTGCCCTCGTATTATACGATGGCTGGTAATCCTACAGGAGTTCAATCTAATGATGATCGATCGAAAAGGCATCAAGAACATAGTTGCAGATCATTTATCTTGGTTGCACTGGGACAACAAAAAGGATGAATATGTAATGTCTGATCATTTTCCTAATGAAGCCCTCTTTGTCAGTGTAGTGAATAACCAACCCACAGAGACAAACTCGTATAGTAGCATTCTCACCTATCTCCTTACTCAATAAACACCATAGGAGCTAGACTTTAGGAAGAAACAATAGTTTCTTCACAGAGCCAAGTACTTCATGAAGGTCAATGGACAACTTTACAAAGTGTGTCCTAATGGATTGGTTCGATGGTGTGTGCCTGAGGTAGACCAACTGAGAGTTCCCCAAGATGCTCATGAGGGCCCTTGTGGGGGTCACTATGCAGGGAGATGAATGGCTATTAAGATCTTGCTTGCAGGATATTATTGTCCAACATTATTTTGAGATGCCCATCAATTTTTTCAATCTTGTGAGCATTGTCAATGTGATGGGGGAATGACTACTAAATGGAGGGTCCGCAACAATGGATTCAACTGTTAGAACCGTTCGACATTTGGGGAATAGACTTTATGGGGCCCATTACACCAATGTCCAATGGAAAAGCTTACATTGTAGTTGTTGTAGACTATCTAACGAAATGGGTAGAAGTAGCTGCAATAATGGATTCAACTGTTAGAACCGTTCGACATTTGGGGAATAGACTTTATGGGGCCCATTACACCAATGTCCAATGGAAAAGCTGACATTGTATTTGTTGTAGACTATCTAATGAAATGGGTAGAAGTAGCTGCTGTTATAGACTGCACATCATCTACAGCTGCACAATTTGTGCAACAAAAAATGATAAATAGGTTTGGTGTGCCATGTGCACTTATCTCATATAATGAAACACACTTCACAGGTGAAAATTTTTGAAAGTTAATGCAACACTTAGGGGTTGAACATAAATTGACTACACCTTATCACCCCCAAGCTAAGGGAAAAGCTAAGGTCACCAATAGGGAGATCACTAAAATATTGACTAGGATAATTAGCAAGTATAGGTGAGATTGGAGCACTAAGCTGAATGATGCTCTTTAGGCATACCACTCCACCTGGAAATTCCTTATAGGCTACTCTCCCTATGAGTTAGTGTATGGAAAGCTTCCAATGCTTTCGATTCAAATCAAGCTCT
>MNCI01032790.1:155634-184671 GCA_015680685.1 Gnetum montanum | reverse complement strand
GGAAGTTGAGCTAATAAAAATAAGTCTTTGCATGGTGTGGTTCTCACGCAAAATAATAATAATAATAATAATGAGAATTCAAAGCACACCCCTTAGACAAAATAATCATTTGGGCTACAAGCATTGGTTATGGAACTAAAAAAACATGTTCCCTCTAACTAAGGCCCTCTCTCGCTTCCTACTTTTCCCTTTCTCATTTCCTTAGAATGGTGGTGACTCTTTATTGTAAGCATTCTTGTTACTTCAAGTGGATGGATTGGCCAAGTGTATTAATGTGAAGTCACTGGATGTGGATTGTTTGAGGCTAGATTTGGAATGAGATCTACTTAGTCACATTAACCATAAATACACAAGGGGCTGTACACCACCTTGTCCTTGGGACTCTATTCCATTCTCTTCTTCCCATCATTCTTTCTCCAATTTCCACCTCATTGTTGGTTATATCAGTAGTCTATATTTTGGTTGATGCATTGTTTTCTCTTTGGTGAATTCTTGGGGTTAAGTCTTTAACTCTTACTCCCAAATGACATTTCCAGAGCCTACGAACTCTTTGAATGTGGGTTTGTCAGGGTATAAAGGGCATGAGCCTACTTTGGGGAGGATCCATTCGCATTCCTATTTGGTGCATTAGTTAACTTCTTTCCCTTAAAATTTTTTGCAATCAACATTTGTTTTGTTCATTCCCATCTCTGACATCCATTTTATCAGCGTTGCCATTATTTCTTTTTCTCCATCTTTCTTATTCCTTATCTTTTTCCATTTTATCACTACCGAAGGATTGCTTTTAGTCATGGGGGCCCTACTCCAATTTTTTCAATTTTTCCTAACCCCTACACCTTGGGTAGTCACTAGTGTTATATCTCTAGAATCTGTATTGGCCATATTACAACTCAGCCAATGGATCGTACACCGAGGCAAGGTATCAACTATATTGAGATTTACTTATTCTTGCTCATATGTGATTGTGTTGTGTGTGTAGATGGCGACCATACAACAATGGACTGGACCAAGAGAAAACACTCAGGATGGACTGGTGCT
Organism: Gnetum montanum; assembly: GCA_015680685.1. Classification (NCBI taxonomy): domain Eukaryota; kingdom Viridiplantae; phylum Streptophyta; class Gnetopsida; order Gnetales; family Gnetaceae; genus Gnetum; species Gnetum montanum. The sequence goes on along the minus strand of MNCI01032790.1, from coordinate 183,633 downwards.
AGAACGGTTGTGCAAGGAACAAGATTGATGGTGCGGTTATGGATGGACAACGGAAGGTGCAATCTTGGTGTCGGCAACAACACGTCTTCTCCTTTTCTCTTCTCTCCTAGCTGCCAAATAAGGCTGGATGTCAATTGTATATAGTGTTCACTCTTGTGGTCATGAACACTAATGTTTCCATGTATAGTAATGATGATCCATTCACATGTCATCCCATTCACCATTAGTTGTCATTCAAGTCAATGATCCCATACCTTCCCAATATTTTATAAGAAACTTGAGGACGAGTTTTCATTCAGTCATGGGGCTATGATGAGTCATGATATTGCATACACGATATCACATCCACCATGCGATATCGCATATGCAATATCATGTCCTATCTCATCTTCTATAAATAAGAGGCGGTGCCCCTAGTTCCAAGGTAGTTAGACTTAGAACCTTAGCCAAGCTCTTGCAGTTTTGTTATTCCAGAGTTAGAATTATTTTTGTGTGCCCACAGTAGGAGTCATAGAGTGAATGGATCTTTATTCGTGTACATGAGCACAATTTTGTGTCTGGCAATAAAGATGAACTTTATGATAAACCTTGCAGCATACAGCTTAAGCTAATTAGTAATTAATGATTTTTAACACTTTCTTAGTTAATTAATATTTCTCTCAACCTTCAACTCCCTTAGTTAAATACACTCAGTACGACTGCTTCGAGCATGCATGTAGTACTTGGTAACCCAGTAATGATTAGCCTTTGGTAATCCCAGTAGGGTTGCATTGGTTTAGAATGTGTATGGTAAGTGGGAATGGATACTGGTGTTGAGAACATTTAGAAACTAGTTAATGAATTGTTAATGTAGGTTAGCCACTTAGTTCTCTCACCCTCTCCTTTATTAGTAGAAGACATAAAAAATACAAAAGCTATAAAAATCATATGCCTCAAGATTACTTAACCATACAATTGTGACAATACAAGTAAGTTTGGGAAGACAACGATTGATTAACCTTGAGTGTTCCATTAAGGCGCATAAGCACTTAATCCTTGGAGATCAGATTGTGCATGAAACACTTGTATTTGTATGGTTGAGTGTAGGGGTACCTTGCCACTCATCACAAGGTATGGCTTAGATCTAGGCACATCATAATATACAAAGTGGATCTCACAAATGATAAACACCATTAAAAATTTCATTCATAGGAACCTATTTTTGGCCATGAGGCCAACTACTAGTCATAAATCAAAAATAATATTTAGTTTATAATACTCTGGGGAAAGCCTATTCCTAATACTAAATAATATTTCATCCATAATATTTCAAGGAGAGGCTATCACTAATACTAAATAATATGAAATCTATAATACTAAACTATTTATGCCAAGAATAGTTGTGGCTTCTATATTTACATCTTCTTATTGTAATTCACAAGGAATGAAATTTAGAAGGGAAAGCAAAGCATGCATTGAAAACAATAGTCCATGAGAATTCAAACATATTTTGTAGCATAATATTTATTACCAAACTTGAAAGTAGTTATCATTCTCATCATGCAATCATAACAATCTAACAAAAATGTTATGGAATACATCATATCTTTTAAAATGGTGACTTGGATAATTTTTGGTAAAGATCATGGACTTTTACCAAGATGACCCTATTAGTTCCACCATCCCACAAATAACCCTTCCTACAAGCATTCCCATCCCTCACTTTACCAAATACAATGATGAAGGTGATCCCACACTCACCTCATTACCTTTCATTTTGAGTGCTTATTGTTACAAGCTTGGCCACATACTGTATTATGCATCTTCTCCATGTCTTTGACTAGAAAAGCCTTAAGTCTAAAATTTAAATGTTTGCTCCTCAGTTCTACTCAAGACACATTTCTAAAAACCTGCTTTCTTAAAACTAGGAAAAATCGAGAGATGAAGCTACAAGAACCAAGTTTACTTAAATTTGCAAAACCAAATTCAAACCCTTTAAACCAATCCTTGAATCCTTTCAAATGACAAAAAAATGCTAGAATTAGAGTAGACTTGAAACCATGACAATAATCAAAATGAAAACCTAATCCAAATATAAAATATCAAAAATAACATTAATAAATCAACTGCAAAGCAAAATGATTATATCACTTGATCAAAAATCTAGAATCATGCTAAAATAAATAATATTAAGGAAGAAATTTATGTGTATAAAACAAGAATAAATGGGATTAAACTCCTTTGTACAAAAATGTAAAACACAACAAACAGAACTCATAATGTAACATCCTACAAGAACTATGAATCTCTATCATAAATTCCTTCTAAAATTCTCTAATAAATCCTAAAATTGACTCTACTATGCACCTACTACATGGCCCCTTAATCTTATTCTTTGAACACTAACATATCATGAATGAACAATAAATGCAATGAAGGATTTAAGGGGCTTCTAGTTTGTACAAGCTAAAATGTTATGTCATGAACTTTTAAAGATTTACTTAGTTCCTAGTATAAAAAATAAAAAGATATATTATTTTGAAATAAAAATATCAAGATCCACATGGATGCACCAAACATTTGTTCATTTCACTTTTTAAAAAATATATATACTATCATGACTTTTAAAAACATAACATTAGAGAGATCTAAACACTTGTATTTTACCATTTATTCAGGCTACCCTTGTATCTACCATTTAACAAATCCTCATAATAGCCATCTAAACACTTGTATTTTACCCTTGAATGATATGAAATTAGTGTTTTTTATACCATTGTTTTGTAAATTTTTTAAGTGGTTGACAAATCTTTGGATCTTAAAGTTTCTACGAATCAACATAATACTTTTATTGCTTGGAAACGGAAAGTAGACTTTGATCCCAATTCTTCTAATTATTCTAATATTCTTTTCTATATTAAATTAAAAAATATTCTCCTTGTTTTTCAAGTGTTGAAAATAAAATCCTAAATAGCATTAATACAAATAAAATCATTGATAACATTATAGAATCAAAATCAATAGACATTCTTAAAATGCATGTATAGGTTGTATCTTTGCTATGAGATTAAACTCATTACTTATGATCAATTCCTAAGCATTCCTAGCTTATATGCATACTTTTACAAGTTTTCAAAAAGGAGTATGATCAAAATGTACTTTTAACTTAGAATTCCACGTAATTGTACTTTCTTAAGGTCTCTATAGTGCTAAAAATGTTTCCATCATGTTTTAAGCTTCACAACACAGCTTTCTCGTAAACATGAAAAAACGTGAAAAATTAATTAAAGGCATTTGCACTTGAAATGTGCCTTGAAACTCACTCTAAAAACACCTTGTAATTATAGATCGAATGACTACATGAATATTGCAATGAAATCTACTATTAAATTAGTAAAGGGAAAACCCATTTCTGAAAATTAGTGAAGCAATCAAGTGTGATTCCCGAAATCTAGATATGAGACATCCAAGGGTATGACCCCTAACCTTGCCATCAAATCTACAAAAGGAAATCAAAATCTACAACCTATAGCATTCAACCCGAAATCTAGATATGAGACATCCAAGGGTATGACCCCTAACCTTGCCATCAAATCTACAAAAGGAAATCAAAATCTACAACCTATAGCATTCAACTAAGGTTCTTTTTTAAAATAAAAATGAATGTCTAAAGAATAACATATTAACTATAGAAGGAAAAATTCTAAAACATCCTCCCTTAACACCAAATGTGAAACATAAAAATTAATAAAAATAAAATCCACTGTATCTTAAAACATGAGCAAAATGCGTAATGATTCCTATCACAAGCAAACCTACACAAAAATAAAAATTGCAAAAACTATATCAAATGAATGAAAAATTTTCAAGCCAAAATATAAAATTTATCTATGTCAAAAATCTACATGATCAAATTGATTTGAAATATATGTAAATGCCATCTACCTACCTTTCAAAATTCACTTCAACAACCCCTACATGCACAAGACTCATTGTTGCATAACCCTTTCCAACTACAAAAAGCCTCGCACTTGCACATACAGTTAGACTTAGCGAAGAAGACAATGGAAATTGATAAATATATATATACTCTATAAACCCTTCTTATTACCCAACACACTCGTAAATTAGCAAAATCTTATATTCCAAATAGATCAATGTCAAATATGCAAATAATGTAAAACTAGATAAGTTTATATAGACTTAGAACAATATCTGACATTATAATTTAATCAACCATTGATCCAAATGTGCTTTTTAACTAGCTAATCAAATTAACCCATCTTACTTTATGAAACACTTGCAAAGTTATAAATCTAGGCAGTTGGGGTATTGCATTACACATAGCTAAAGGGTACCTATGGGTTAGGTCCTTACAATCTTAACAATTTGTGTAGTATACAATCTTCTTTTATTGATATCTTGCAAATCAAGAATCTAAATAACATTCTATAAAAACCTACAGAATACTCATAATGAACTAAAAGCATCTAAGCATAAATAGATAGTTATAATAGCAAATCTAAGCCTCATTCAAGGTCATTTTCCAAACCATCGTGGGTACATAAAGCCTATATTAACACACATTAATCACTAATAACAATGTGTTACCTTGTTGTACCTTCCTTGATTCAAGCTACCTACTTTAAGAACCAAGGATTAAAGATGGTGTGCAATGCATACAATATTTTGTAGAAATTAAATTACATCAAGGGAAGATAAAAATTAAAACTCAAGGTACATAATTAGTAATTTTTCCAATAAAATTGCATACTATAATTTGTAAGGATGTTTAGATAAGCTACACGAATGGTATTTTAGATGGTTTTGACATGTGAAGAAGATTAGACAATGAGCTTATAAATAAAGGTTGCTACATCTATTTCAAGAAAGCCATTGAAAGGAAAACCAAAGAAGATGTGGGAAATAATGACCAAATATTATTTAAAGAAACTACAAATAAACAAGGATCTAGCTCTTCATAGAGGTAAATGATGAAAAGAACTTATGTATCCAACCCCATTTTGTTGGGACAAGGCTAGGATGATGATGATGAATTTGTAAGGATGTTACAAATATTGTTATCACAAAGACCATGTTATTGGAATTTATCCTCAATATTCTTAATAAAAAAAATTTTGATGAGGAAAAAATATTTTTAAAATGAATGCAAGTATGCCCAACACCCAACAATACACTCTTCAAGCATCACAATAGATCATATTGTACCCCTATGCTCAACCAAATGAATCAAAAAGTGTTCATGCATGATTTGGTCAAATTTCATGGACTCTCTAGTTTTTGGTGCACTAGTCTTCTAGGAAGTGAATCTTGCCCAAAGGTCCTTTGTTGTCTTCCCAATTACACTTGTGATGCACATGATATGGTTAAGTGTAATCAAGGTATATGATTTTTATCATTTTATGTTTTATGTTCTTTGGTGCTTAAAGAGAGAGATAGAGTGATTTAATAACTAATTTGATTTAACTAACTAATTGGTCTCTAGCTAGTCCTAACACAAGCATCCAGTCCCACTTTCCATACACATCCTAAACCCACATATCTACTATTCGATTACCAAGTGAATACATGGTACACTTGAAGCGATCATACTTATGTATTTAATCTATCAAGCTTATCTCAGTTAATTAGCTTGATTACTAGAAAACATTAACTAAATAACTAAAAGCATTAAATGCATGAATAAATATCTAAACAATCTAGAATGCTACAAGGTTTATCAAGAAGCTTGTCTTTATTTTTATACACACTGTTGTGCTTAGGTACACCAATACTCAAAAATAAAGATCCATACACTTAATGACTCTTGTTGCGGGCACTTGGGAAAATATTCTAACTTTCAAATATAAAAATTGCAAGAGCTCTACTACTACTATGAATTTTGATGCATAAACATAGCTGGGGAGCTTGTATTTATAGTTTTTTCTCCAGGGCTATGTTGATAGGGCCTCATCAATGTAGCAAACACTATGTTGATGTAGCCCCATTGATGGGGTACCATCACGTAAATGGGGCCCCATCGACGGGGTTCAATCAACAAGGCCACATTAACAAGGGCCCACCAATGCAACAATTTAATGCTAATCATACCCCCATGACTAAATGAAAACTCATCCTCAAGTTCTTTTACAAAATTGGGAAGGTATGGGATTATTGATTGAGTCTTAATAAAACAAAACAATCTGACTTGTTAAAATTGAGTGCCCAAGTATACGAAACAACAAATTACAAACATTGTGGTGTTCATGACACAAAGTTGAACACCATGTCATGACTAAAAAATTTGGATAACACATCCTCTAATGGCTTGAAGATGGTGGTGAAGATCAAAGAGTCCTAGGTGGTGGTGTCTCCTGAGGCTTTGAAGGACCTTCACTAGCTTCAGGCACGTGTAGTGGTTGAGGTGGCTATGGCTATCCTGCTATGGTTGCAACCTCTGGTGGAAGGTGAAAGGCATCAAATAATGCCTTAATCTTCTCCTTATTACTTTGGGGATCATTCATAGTTCAAGAGACATCACTAGAATGGGCTAGATGGGGACATCCCATGGACAAGGAATGATCAAGAACATCTCCTTTACATTGACAAACTAGACAACAAACTATTTGTGTTCGATGTCGAATGCCTTGACTATATTCTATAACTCCTAGTAGTTGGTCATTCTTTTAGCTAGGTTCTTAGTAGTTGATCATTAATCTATAAATCGTGCCTTGAGAACTTCAAGTTTAGCATTAGTCATTGCAAGCTTGTCCTTGGTGTACTTGTGGTGCTTGAACTTGGCCTCATACAACAAGTACGAGATAGCCACTTGCTTTTCTAATTCAGACCATAACCATCTAGCAATCAACATTGTTAGGTTGCATAATAGTGATTGGCAAGTTTCATGTTCTCAATCATCTCCTCGATCTACAACTCCTTTGTGTAGATTTTTGCTTTGTTGTAGGCATCTATTCCATTAATGATGGGTTGTCAAATTTCTCTACCTTATTGGAGTTGCTGGAGGGCATCATTTGCCTCCACCTTCACCAATTGGATATGTTTTTTCTTTACTTCCTTCTATAGATTGACCTACTCTCTATAATGGTTCTTGACTTTCTCAAATTTGAGAGCTTCAAATTTCCAAGTGACTACCTCAATTGTAGTTTTCTAGTGAAGAGTGTATACTTCCTCCATGGAGAGATTTATATTTTCTGCTACCAATCTTTTCAATTTAGTATTTTTTCTAGCTAGTTGCTCCTACTATTGATTGATGAAATTTGTTAACTTTTGCTTGTGCACATAAACATTTCATAAATGATGATTTTCTATAGCTAATTGGACATTCCCTTGGTGGGTTTGATCTAAGGACTTTTGAATCTTGTGATGTGTGGCCTTTGCCAAGGATTTTTAGAACATCGCTATCTCCATTGCACTCTCAACCTCTTTGAGCTTAGTGTAAAGCTGTTGCATAACTTCATCTCTTGTTAGTGCAAAGTTGAGAAATGCGAGATTGACAATTTGGGCTTGTAATTTGGAAACTTCCATAGCTAAGCATTTATTTTGCTTTTTGGCTATTTCAAGTTGCCCCTCCAAAATGATGTTTTTGCCCCTTGCCTCTAGTAGCTTCGACTAGGTTGCAGTGACACTTTTTGGAAGATCAAAGAAATCCAAAAGTGGTTTCTTGGTTCCCACTAATTATCCTAGCAATTCCTCATGCTATGTTGCACTTATTCTACCTCTTGTAGTTCCTATAGACATTTGCACATCATTAAATATAGTGATTTTTGGTGTAGATGTCATAAGTGCATTGAGAATTTTGGGAATCCTATTAGTAACCACTTCTATTGTTGTTTCCTGCCTCTAGTGGTACATCACCAAAATAGTTGCCCCTTCACCCTCCTCTAAGCACATTGATAAGGTCATAGATTCCTAGAGATTTTTGGGAGTAACTATTGATCTGTGAGAGATACTATGACCTCTTTAGCAGTCAAAATCAACCTCACAAGTAGCTACATTCTTTTGGCCAAGAAAATGGATCCACCCTCACTCATCAAATTGATCATTTAGGCCACCTCATTAAGGTGGATCATGGTTGGTTTGTATACAGATGGGTCACCACCACACATGCCTTCTTGTTTCTTTTGTTCATTTAAGAGATTTTTTCTGTATTTGTGCAACCGTTGGGCAGTTGTAGTGATTTTTATTACTATTTTCTAAGTGGTAGGTGGAGGTGGTGATCACTACTCCTTCTATGTAATTTTTTTCATCATTTTTGCCTATTTGGCAGTTAGAATAGTTTTGATAGTGTCATTGGTGTAATGAACTATCCCTCTCTTAACAAAGTTTCCTGATGAGGCATGGAAAGGAGGATGCATTTCTTTCATGTTCATTTTATTTAAACTATTTTTTCATATCTAGATAGATTAGCTATGGAAGGTTGATTGGGAATCTTCCACTCAGAGTGGCACATGCATAGGTAGAGAAGGCAATGATGTTGCTTGGCCTCATAGTGGGATTGAGGTGGAAGGTTGCAATCTTATAATGGATCCTCTCTGTCTGTGTGAGTGTGCCAAACTCCTTGTGATTGACACCATAATACTATTGTAGCCATTCTTTCTTTATGCTCATATTCACCTACATTGGAATTTTAGAAAATTTTTTCCTTATTTTGGGCAACCCAAGCACTGCAGTAATGGGTTGTGTTGAGTAGGACATTGAGATGTCCTTGATTTTCATGGTTGATCCAAGCTACCTATTATTCTAGAAAAGGAATGTTTTTCCCATGTACCACTCCCTGGTAGAAGTGATGATTGGCCACATGGGAGAGGTCTTCAATTGGTCTTGTATCTCTCTTGGTGCATACTTTAAGAAAAATCCAACATTTAACTCATGGAGAACTAATTTTTGGACCTTCCCTGATTTAATTTGATTTAGGCAAGCCTCTATTAAAGTCACCTCAATATTTTCTGGTTGCATTAGTACATCATCCCAATGGAAGTGTTTTGTTACTACTACTACTAGTTCTAGAATTTGTATGATAGATTCCACTTTTTCCTTCTCCTTAAGAAAACCTATGGCATGGGTTATGAGTGTTTCTTCTTGGGGATATTCTTGGCCTCTTCCTATTCTAGGTTATTTCTCCCTGGGTTGAGATGGTCTTGCTTCCTCTGTATGCTTTTCATGTGTTGCCATCTATGGTCACAACACATCCATGTATTAGTAGATATAATGTGTAACTTTAAAGTTTTGAGTATCCTTTCTCGTTAGTCAGTTAGTTACACTTTGGCTAAGGTTGGACCATGGTAGATTGATTATTTTATTAATTATTTATTATAATTCTCCTAGAGATTTTTGGAAAGGTTTAACTCTTATAATTTAGTGTTTAATATTTGATTTTTTAGTCAAACCTTTGTGGGAGTTAAAAAAAATTGTGAAAAATTTTCCTTTGAAAATGATACATTTGTGGCCACCACGATGAAGAGCTTACCTCTGATAGTTGTAGGGTCAAAGAATAGAGTGATTTGGATAAAAATTTTGTAAGTTATGGGCTCTAGAAGGTTCTGGGCTTTGAAAATTTTAAAAACTCATTTGGTGTTTGTGAGAAAATGTAAATTTTTCAAAGTGGGGTTGTGCCTATTTATAGTATTTTTCCACCATGTCAATGAGCCCTCGTATACAGGGCCCATCAACCAAAATTTTCAAACATCAATATGTAAAAAACTGTAATGAATTTTTCAATGAAATTGGGATTCATGGAATCCTAGAAAAGCCAAGAATATGATAAAATCATTGAAGAGGATCTTGGAAAGCTCAAAAATTAAAAAAAAAATTGATAAAGAATGTGTTTAATAAACAAAATTTGTAAAGGAACACATGGTGTGATGTAGAAGATGGATGTACAAAGGATTCGATTTGCAAGAATATCTAAGGATAAGGTACTTAACGAACCTAACCAAGGGATATGCAAGTGGGTCCTCCCCATAGTAGGCTCATGTCCTTTTTGCACTCACATAACCTTAACCTAAGGAGTTCATGGACCCCATAGGTGATTAATGATCAATGAAAGTTAAGGACCAAAACTCGAAAGATTCTACCTAAGAATTTAAATACATTAGACCAAGTCATGGAATTAAGAACATGAACACTGGTAGCAAGGTGAATTATGGTTATCATAGATGGATGATATAGAAGGTGGAATGAAATTTCAAATGAAGGTCATAAGAAGTTCCTTATGGATTTTATGTTTAAAATGATCGAAGAAGATCCATCCTTAGCCTAGATCAAAACCAACCTATTTTAGTGAATTTACATCACCACTCTAAGATTGATCCACCCCATCAAGACACAAGAGTGCACCCACATAACCACCACCATTCTATAAAAAGAAGAAAAGAGAAGTAGGAAATGAGATAAGGCCTTAGTTAGAGGGAAACATTAGGCATGGGTAAGATGTCCTTCTAGTCCCATACCTAGTGCTTTTAGCCTATTTATTCATCTAAGGGGTGTGCTTTGAATTCCAATCATGTTTTGTTTTTTCTCTTTTTTTATTTATTATTTATTTTTTCTTTTGTTTTCTTTTCTTCTCTTTTTTAGATGGGAACCACACCATGCAAATATCTTATTGGACTTCTTGTTATTGGAACATGGAATGGTAAGAAGTCGATGAAAACACTCAAGCACCTAAGTAAGTAGAAGATTACAAAGAGTATTGAGTCCCCTTGAAGTCACACCCTGTACAAACCTTTGAATCCTTCCCAATTCTAGAAACTACCAAGGTTACCAATTGATTAAAATTTTATTTAATGAAAGGGACCTCAAACTTCCAAAATAAGGAAAACCATAGAGTTTGTGAATGAATGGATGTCATGAACTTATTGCCTATTCCATAAAAAAGAAACCATGATTGAGTCATTGGTACAAAAATTCAAAAATAGAAACTAGACATTAGCAAGCCNCAAAAAAAAAATATTAATCAACCTTAATGTGCTAGATGAGAACTGATTAGTGGCCTTGTCTTTGAATGAAGTGCATAGGGCATTCAACAAGCAATGACATGACTTGAGAATACATAAAGTAAAATTCCAACAGAGAGATAAGGTTCTCTATTGGAACCCCACACATGTACCATAGAAAACTAAGTTTCAAACATTGTGGGAGGAACCTTACGTAATTGTTGAAACCTTTCCTTCTAGGGCCATGACTATCTACAAACCTAAGAGCCCAAATATAAAAACATTGGTTAACATCCAACAAATTAAGCCTTTCCATGAGCCCAAGTAAGCCAGTATAATAAATACCTCTATAAATGGACAACTATNGATAGTCATGGCCCTAGAAGGAAAGGTTTCAAAAATTACGTAAGGTTCCTCCCACAATGTTTGAAACTTAGTTTTCTATGGTACATGTGTGGGGTTCCAATAGAGAACCTTATCTCTCTGTTGGAATTTTACTTTATGTATTCTCAAGTCATGTCATTGCTTGTTGAATGCCCTATGCACTTCATTCAAAGACAAGGCCACTAATCAGTTCTCATCTAGCACATTAAGGTTGATTAATATTTTTTTTTTGTGGTAGACTTTGGTCAAAATCTAGTTCATAGGCTCTTGAGAGTGTACAGAGCTTGGATTGGATTGGGAGCATTGGAATTTTTCCATACACTAACTTGTAGGGAGAGTAGTCAATAAGAAGTTTCCATGTTGAATGGTAGGCCCATAGAGCATCATTGAGTTTTATACTCCAATCTCTCTTATATTTGCTTATGGTCCTTATTAGGATATTTTTAATCTCCTTGTTGGTTACCTCTACTTGATCATTGGCTTGGGGATGATAGGGTGTTGTTAATTTATGTTCAACCCCCAAGCATTACATCAACTTTTCAAAAGTCTCACATGTGAAGTGAGTCCCATTGTCAAAAATTAGTGCACATGGCACCCCAAACTTATTTACAACATTTTGTTGTATAAATTGAGTAGTAGTGGATGATGTATAGTTGATGATGGCTACTTCTTTTGCCCATTTGATATAGTAGTCAACTACTATGATAATATGTCTTTTCGTTAGACTTGGGTGTGATGGGACCCATGAAGTCTATGCCCATATGTCAAACAGCTCCAGTGGTTGAATCCATTGTTGAGGATCCTTCATTTGTGTAGTCATTCCACCATCTCTTTAACAATGTTCACAAGATTGGATGAACTGGTGGACATCCCTAAAGATTATGGGCCAATAGTATCCTGCCATCAAGATTCTTATGGTTGTGTGCCTCCCTACATAAAGGCCTCCACAAGGGCCTTCATGGGCATCTTGGAGAACATGTAGTTGATCCATATTAGGGACACACTAATGAACCAAGTCATTGATGCACATCTTATAAAGGTATGCATTGATTTCCATGAAGTACTTTGCCCAATGAAAGAATTGTTGTTTCTTCCTAATTTCCAAACCTTGTGGCATCTCATGAGTGAGAAGGTACATGAGGATGCTATTATATCATGTTGTTTTAGCATGCACTTAGTCAATTATTGATCTTGTAAAGAGGATTTTATCTAAAAATTGATTAGAGAGGGATCTCTCCTCCTCTTTGTTATCCCATCTTAATCAAGAGAGGTGGTCAACAATCATGTTCTTAGACTATTTTTGATCTACCATTGTGAGATTGAATTCTTGTAAGATTATGAGCCACTATATGATATGAGGACTCATCATTGGCTTGTTCATTAGAAAGCAAATGGCATTATGGTCTATGTGCATACATACTTTAAAACCAAGCACATAGTACCTGAAATTTTTAAGAACATACACCATTGCCATTAATTCTTTCTTCGTTGTGGTGTAATTTAGCTATGCACCCACAATGCTTCAGCTCATGTAGTGGATGTAATATGGACTTTTCTTACCATCCAATTACATAAGCATTGCTCCCAAAGCATAATTAAATGCATCTTTCATTATGTAAAATGGTCTGTACTAGTTTGGTGCCTATAGAATTAGAGTTTCTACAAGTTTATCTTTTAGTTGTTGGAATGCATGTTCACATTTCTTAGTCCAAATAAATAGAGCATCTTTCAGTGTAAGCTCTATCAATAGCTTTGCAATCTTAGAAAAACTTTGTATGAATCACCGGTAGTAGCCAATATATCCAAGGAATGATTGAACATCTTTAACTATCTCTAGCTAATGTGTAATTCCTTGGATGACCCTTATTTTTTCTAGGTCTATCTCAATCCTTGCCTAAGTAATTCTGTTCCCTAATACTATGACTTCCTAGACCATTCAATGGCTCTTCTACTAATTGAGTCTAAGATTTGTTTCAACACATTTCTTCAGTACTTGCCTAAGGTAGTCCAGGGCTTACTCAAATGTAGCCTCATAGGTAGAAAAATCATCCATGAATATTTCTACCCCACTACCAATCTGCTATTGGAAAATACTAAGGAATAGGTATTGAAATGTTGTGGGGGCATTACATAGGCCAAATGCCATCTTATAATATGTAACAGTCCACCAGGAACACATGAATGTTGTTTTGGATTGATGTTCTGCATAATTTGGATTTGGTTATAGCCACTATAACCATCCAAGAAGCTAGAATAGTAATGCCTAGAGATAGTGTCCAAAACTTCATCCAAAAATGACAATGAAAAATGATCTTTAAATGTTTTCATGTTTAACAACCTAAAGTTGTTGTAGACCTACCACTCGCCACATTTTTTTGGCACAATTATAAGTGGGCTAACCTACTCACTATCTATGATGGGATAGATGAACCCCACCTTAAGGAGTTATTCTATTTCCTCCTTGATAATCTACTTCAACTTGGGGTTTATTTGCCTTTGTGGCTACCTTCTTGGCTTCATGGCCAAGTCAGTGTAGATGCGATGTTGGCATATACTTTGATCAATTCTAGTCAACTTGGGATATGACCAAGTAAAGGTTGTTGACCACTTGTAAACCACCTTTAATAACTTTTATTTTTATTTAGGAGCAAGTTTGGCATTGATTATGACTAGCTTGCAATTGTTTAAAAATGATGATTTTATGCTAACTCGTAAATTTTTTAAAACTAGGGAATCCTATTTGAAATTATCAAGAATTTCCAACTCTCTCCTACAGGTATCATCATATTTGCTCAAGTTCATCCATGCCTTTAACATAAGAACATGTAAGGCTCTCAATTGGTTCCATGCATAATGTGCTATTGTTAGAGAGTTAGTTTTCAACCGTTGGATGCCCTCCCATCTTGTGGTTGCTACATACAGCCACTTTTGGATATCTGTGTCTTGTGCACATTGATTACATGCTTTATCTATGTCTTGTGCATATTGATTACATGATTTAATGTATGTACTTTGATGGACTAGATTTTATGCATGAAATTACACTTATTATCACTATACGTGATGCATGGAACATGCTTCTTCTCTAACCTTCCAAATTTATTTTCCTTGGAGATTTCCAAGAAGAGATTCCTTATACCAATTTGCACATTAACCATAATTAACCATGCCCTACCTATAATGATGGGCAAGTTATCTTTGCAGTTCTTGATCTTAATCATTAGAAAATTAGTAGGATAGGACTACCTACTAACTATGGTTAGAATATCCTCCACTAGCCCTAAAGGGATAATGATTGATGGGTTTGCCAATTCCAAATGAATGTTTCTCGTCTTAAGAGGTGGTAGGCTCCAAGCCTTATACATGTCATGAGAGATAAGATTGATACCAAAACCAAAATCAAGAGCCTTGCATGGCTCATTTCTGACAATTTGCAAGTAAATGACAGAACTTCCTAGGTTAGATATTCTCATGGGAAGATTGCTAGCCTTGATCCGATTAGAAACAACATGAGTTAGCATCACAGTGCGGATCTGAGATGGTGTTTGGTTTGAAGGGCTCTCAAATTTGTTTGATGTAGAAGATGAGGATGCTAGAGATGCAAGAGAAACACCTATATTAGGTTGTGAGGGTTTGGAAGGATTGTTGGGTTAGAAAAATGGTCATTTCTTGGAATGATTATTCAAACCACTCAGCTGGAAGGTTGATTGTAAATTCATAGCCCTCATAGCATTTTGTTGTTGTGGCTATGGGGGGATTTCAGCCTACATGAATGGAGTAGGAGGTAACTAGGTAGAGGGTAGGGGAATGTATGTAGAGGGTGGTATGGGTATGGATGCTCCTGTCAAATAGATGGTGAATGAGTTCTGTGGTACTCTGGAGGGTAATAGTGATGTTGGAATGAGGCATGGCTTGCAGAACTTCTTGGAGAAATGGGTTGCTAAACATAGTACCCATATAAATCTGATTACCTATAAGGGTACTGCTATCTTGGTAGTGGCATTCCCCACAATTTTGATTTTTTCCACTATTGATATTATTCATATGGTTGTGGTGGAGCTTTACTTGGATAGTGATGAGTGGCGAGGTACCCCTACACTCAACCATACGAATACGAGCATAGCACACATGATTCGGTAGAACTCCACATACTAAGTGCCTACACGCCTTATGGAACACTTAAGGTTAATCATTCATTGTCTTCCTAGACTTGTAGTTGTCATGATTTTATGGTTAAGTAAGTTTGAGGTATGTGATTTTTATATCTTTTCTATTTTATCTCCTATGTTGACAAGGTGAAGGGTGAAGAGACTAATTAGCTAACTTTAACTAACTAACTAAGCCGTAATTAACCTAGCATCAGCATCCATTCCCACTTACCATTCACATCCTGAACCAATGCAACCTTGGTTACAAAACGCTAGTCATTGCTGGGTTCACCAAGCATAATGCACATCCTCAAAGTGGTCGTACTGAGGCACTTAACTAGGAGAGAAGGGTTGAGAAAGATTTAATCAACTAATAAAGCATTTAAATGGTAAACAATAAATAATAGTAAATAAAATCCTATTTATCCTATCCCATGCACTACAAGGTTTACCTAAGAAGTTCGTCTTTATTTCCGTACACAAACATGTGTTCAAGTACAATATTTTCTCGAATAAAGATCCGTTCACTCTAGAGTTCCTACTACGGACACCTGGAAATTATTCTATCTCTGGAGGGGTCAAACTGTCAGAGTTTTACTATAGTCTAGGCCTATAATTAGAAACAAGGGAGATTTGCCTCTTATTTATAGATTTGATGGTGCACTGTGATATCGCATACGCGATATTGCATGAGAAGACATGATATCGTGGGGGATGCGACATCGCGTATGCGATATCGTGGCCCATGCGATATCGCATCCCATCATACCCCCATGAATGAAGAAAAACTTTTCCTCAAGTCCCTTACAAAATATTGGGAACGTATGGGATTATTGACTGAATGGAACTAATGGGATGACATGTGAATGGATCATCATTACAAGACAAGACAAAATTGGTGTTTACAACAACAAGAGTGAACACCTTATACATTTGACATCAAGCCTTATTTGGTAGCTGAGAAAGAGAAAGAGAAACAAGTTTTGCTGCTGCCAATGCCAAGATTGCACCTTCCATTGTCTATCCATAAGCACACCATTGATCTTGCTCCTTGCATAGTTGTTTCAGCACTGATCCATTCCAAGTGTTCTCTCCAGATCCACTTTGTTGTTGTATGATTACCATTTGCACACACAAAACAGTCTTTTTATTAGCAAGGGTAAATGAATTTCAATGCAGTTGATACCTTGCTTTGGTGAAATGTCCATTGGCTAAGTTGTGGTATGGTTGATACGGATCTGGAGATATCATAGTGGTGACTACCGAAGGTGTAGGGGTTAGGAGAAAATAAAAAAAAAATTGGTTCTGGACCCCCATGACTAAGAGCGAACCTCCGGTAGTGATAGAATGGAGAAAGAAAAAGAACAAGAAAAATGGAGAAAAAGTGACAACTATAACATCGATGAAATGGATGTCAAGATGGAAATGAACAAAATAACATTAAGTGAAAAAATGTTTAAGGGAAAGAAGTTAACTGATGCATCAAATAGGAATGTTAGTGGGTCCTCCCCAAAGAAGGCTCATGCCCTTAATGCCCTAAAAAACCCACATTCAAAGAGTCCGTAGGCTCTGAGAATGTCATTTGGAACAAGAGCTAAAGTCTTAACTACAAGAATTTACCAAAAAGAAAAATAATGCGTCAACCAAAATGTACACTAGTAATATGACCGGTAATAAGGTGAATAATGGAGAGAAGGATGGAGAGAAGAGAATGGAATGGAGTTTCAAAAACAAGGTGCTGTACAGCCCCTTGTGTTGTACATGGTTAATGTGACATAGCAAATCCCATTCCAATCTTGCCTCAAACAAACCACATCCAATGACTTCGCATGAATGCATTCGGCTAAACCATCCACTTGAAGTGACAAGAATGCCTTCACCCAAGAGCCACCACCATTTCGACAAAACAAGAAGGAGAGAATGGAAAGCGAGAAGGGACTTAGTTAGAGGGAATACTTTTATTTTAGTTCCATAACCAGTGCTTGTAGCCCAAATGATTATTTTTTCTAAGGGGTGTGCTTTGAATTCTCACTGTTTCTTTTTTACTTTATGTGTTTATGCATGAGAACCACACCAATGCAGAGACTTTGTTAGTTTTATTTGCTTAGATTCCCGATAATTGAGTAATGTCAAAATGGTAAGAAAACTCAAGAAGAAAACATCCAAGCACCCAAGAGAACGGCCAACACAAATACATCAAGTTTCCTTGAAGTCACACCCTTTTCAATCCTTGAGTCCTTCCTTAGTTTGAGAAATACCCTGTCGCTGATTCATTATGGTTCTTAGTTAGAAAGGAACTGTACATTTCCAAGCCAAGAGAGACCATAGAAATTTTTGGATGGATGGATGAAGTGGACTCATTTTCTATCATATCAAAAGAACCATACCTTAGTATTAACATCGTAAGTTAAAGGTAAAAATCAAACATTAGCAATCAATAGGAAAACAGTTCATACCATCATGAAGAACACTTATTGGGTGACAAAATTACAAGGTGGATAACACACACACACACACACACAAAATGAAAAAGTATAATGATGTTGTAAAACAAAAAACAAGAAAAGTTAAAGAAATTTGTAAAACAAAAATGTGTAAAAAAAACTAAAAAGAACTGAGGGCCCCAAATGATCAACATAGGTGGCCATCTCCCCCATGATTGAATGGAAAGGGAGAGATCCAAAATAATGAGCATGGTTGTCCACTATTAGAGGTGTAATTTGCACTGGCTGTTCTTGGTTCATGGAATGATTTGGTTTGTTGCACATTGACCAGTAATCTCTTATTAGGGGTTTCAGGCTTGTATATTGTCATGGCTCCTGAGGGAAAGGTCGTATGAATAATGTAGGGTCCTTCCCACAATGTTTGAAATTTCGTACGTTGTGGTACATGCGTGGGGTTCCAGTAAAGGACCTTGTCTCCTTGTTGGTACTTGATCCTTCAAATTCTTAAGTCATGACGTTGTTTATTATGTGCCTTGTGCAACTCACTTGCAGATAGGGCAACCAATCTATTCTCATCTAGCACATTAATAGCTTCCAATATTTGTTTTTGTGCTAAGTCAATGTCAAGGTTGAGGTCACATGCCATGGATAGTGTACGAAGCTCAGTCTGTACAGGGAGCTTTGGTAGTTTTCTGTATACTAACTCACAGGGAGAGTAGCCTGTAGGGAGTTTCCAAGTGGAGCGGTATGCCTAGAGAGCATCGTTTAGTTTCATGCTCCAATCTTGCCTAAATTTGCTAATTTTTCTTGTTAATATTCTCGTAATATCCTGATTAGCAACCTTGGCTCTTCCATTAGCTTGGGGGTGTAAGGTGTGGTCAATTTATGTTCAACCCCTAAATGTTGCATTAATTTGCAAAAGGTTGCACCTATAAAATGTGTTCCATTATCAGAGATGAGTGCACATGACACACCAAACCTATTTACAATTTGTTGTTGTACAAATCGCGTAGCCGTAGACGATGTGCAGTATGTTACAGTAGCTACTTCAGCCCATTTGATTAAATAGTCAACAACAACAATGATAAGCTTTCCCGTTGGAAATCGGTGTAATGGATCCCATAAAATCTATTCCCCAAATGTCGAAGGGTTCCAAAGGTTGAATCCATTGTTGTGGATCCTCCATTCTAGTAGTCATTTCACCATCACATTGACAACGCTCATAGGATTTGGAAAATTAATGGGCATCCCAAAATATTGTCAGCTAGTAATATCCTACAAGTAGGATCTTAATGGCCGTTCATCTCCCTACGTAGTGGTCCCCACAGGGAACCTCATAAGCATCATGGAGAACTCTTAATTGGTCCTCATCGGGCACACACCATCAAACTAAGCCATCAGGACAAACTTTATAGAGTTGTCCCTTGATTTCCATGAAGTACTTGGTTTTGTGATTAAATTGTTGTTTCTTCCTAAAGTCCAACCCCTGTGGTGTTTGTTGTGAAAGGAGATAAGTAAGAATGCTACTACACCAATTTGTTCCTGTGGGTTGGTTAGTCACTACACCAGCAAAGAGGGTTTCATTAGGAAAATGATCAGATACGGCATATTCATCCTCTTTGCTATCCTAGAGCAACCGAGATAAGTGATCTGCAACTACATTCTTGGTGCCTTTGCTGTCTACTATTGTTAGATCAAACTCCTGAAGGATTACCAACCAACATATGATATGTGGGTTAACCGTTTACTTGTTCATGAGGAAACCTAATTGCACTATGATCTGTATGGATGTATACTTTGTAGACCAATATATAGTTCCTAAATTTTTCCAATGCAAACACTACATTCATTAATTCCTTTTCCATAGTTGTGTAGTTGAGTTATGCACCAGTGATACTCTTACTCACACAGTGGATATAATAAGGGCGTTTGTGTTCATCTAACTGTGTTAGTATGGCTCCTAAGGCATAATTAGATGCATCGGTCATTATATGAAATGGCCTGGACCAATCGGGGGCTTGTAGAATAGGGGTTTCCACAAGCCTTTATTTTTGGGTTTGGAATGCTCGTTCACATTCCCTAGTCCATTCAAAGGGTGCATCTTTTTTCGTTAATTCTACCAACAGTTTGGAAATCTTGGAGAAGTTCTCAATGAATCTCCTAGAGTAGCCAGTGTGTCCAAGAAATGACCAAATGTCTTTGATCGCTTTTGATTGTCAAGTAATTCCTTGGATGATCTTAATTTTTTCCAGGTACACCTCTATCCCTGGTTGTGAAATTTTATGCCCCAATACTACACCCACTTGAACCATCAAATGGCTTTTTTGCCAGTCGAGCTTTAGGTTGGTTTCAAAGCATTGTTTCAATACTTGCTCTAACTGGTCCAGGGCTTGATCAAAGCTTGTCCCATAAGTGGAGAAGTCATCCATAAAGACTTCTACTCCATTACCTATTTTTTGTTGAAATATGCTTAAAACTAATCGTTGGAATGTGGCAGGGGAATTGCACAAGCCAAATGAAATTTCTTTGTATGCAAATGTTCCCCAAGGACTAGTGAACGTTGTTTTGGCTTGGTCTTTTGGTGCGATTCGTATTTGGTTGTACCCACTATAACCATCTAGAAAACTATAGTAGTTATGCTCTACTATAGTATCTAAAACTTGGTCAACAAATGGCAATGGGAAGTGATCCTTGAATGTTGCCATATTTAATAGCCTAAAATCTGTACATACCCTTCATTTGCCTCCTTTTTTCAGTATGATTACTAGAGGACTAACCCATTCGCTATCAGTAATGGGATAAATGAACCTAGCCTTGAGAAGTTGCTCTATTTCTTCTTTCACTATTTTTTCAACTTCGGGTTCAATCTTTCCAAAAGTATTTTTCTTGGATATTTCTAGGGAAAGATTGTGGATTCCTAGGCGTGCATCTATTGTACTTAGCCATGATCTTCCCATTATTATCGGGAAATCCCCTTTGTCATTTTTTATTTGGATCATGAAGAAATTAGCTGGGTATGATCAACCACCCACGGTGGTAATGATGTCCTCAACTTGTCCCAAAGGAACAGTGATGGACTGGTCAACCAACTCTAAGCGAATATTGTTCTTCTTGAGTGGAGGCAGGTTCCAGGTTTTATACAATTCTTGTGAGATTAAGTTGACTCCGGAGCCTGAGTCAAGAAGAGTCTTATGAGGTTCATTCCCAGTGACCTAGAGATAAATTAGGGGACTCCTAGGATCATATAATTTCTTGGGAAGGTAGCTTACCTTAATCTAGTCGGTAACAATATGTGTTAACATAACCGTGTGCATTGGGTGTAATTTTTGGTTTAAAGGAGGTCCCGAAACCTTATTTGGTACAATGGTATTTAGATGTTCAACCGCTTGTGAGGGTGAGGGCTTGGTTGGATTGTTGGTTCTGAAGAAAGGTATTTTTGGTGCAAGATTATCAGGACCAACTGAGAATTGAGGATTGGAAGACCTTGTGACATTGAGTTGTTGTGGTTGAGTGGAAGATATCTTTGGCATTGTTGGAGTGGTGGGTGGTGGAGCTACTGGCGTAAGAGGTGCAGATGGATTCAGAGGATGGCATGCATGTGGAGTGTCCCTTCTAGCAGGGGAAGTCTGAAAATACTCCTGAACTGGGTAGTGACATTGTGGGGTTACATAACCAATAGAGTCACTTGGAAAAACTGGCTGATGCACATAGTAACCATACAGATCTGGTTGCCGGTAAGGGTATTGTTGCCTAGGTAATGGCATCCCTCATGGCTGTGGGTGTTGCCACTGCTAATGTTGCCCGATAGGTTTTGGCGGAGTTCTAGTTGGATAGTACGTTAACGGTTGGTCGAACTGCCTTGGGTTACCTTGGGAATAAGGTAACCTTCGAGGTGTCTACCATTTGTTGAGTCTCAGGTTGAGTGCATACATCCTAGACTCTTATAGATGTGAGATGATTGGACAACATTCCTTAGGATGGTCATATTAGCAGATCTCACATCCACCATCATTGTTTATGTACAAATCCACAACCTCATCAGAGATATTCATTTTTCCCTTACCCTTGTCATGTGCATGGCCTGAATTTCTCCTCTTTTTCTTATCAAAGTCACTACCTCATTCCTCCTTAGACTCCTCTACAATTTTCAAGATAATTTCAAATCTACTATCCAAGGAGTCCTATATTTGATCTACCTTAGCCACCACTTCTGTTGTTAAGTTCTAAAGTGGGAAGGTTTTTCAATTCACCAACTCTTAGAGTGGTGACTCATCCTCTTCATTGCAAAATCTCACTCCCATCTTCTGGAGGGAAGGATCATAGTTATATTCTTCTACGCTTTCTCTTTTTCATAGCTCCTCTTCTTCTTTGTCTACTGTGCCGACCGAAATCGTCGGTGCAAGGCTGGAATGAAACGAGCACTGAAAGATCCACAGACAAACGCAGTCGACCCTGCCTCCGCTTGAGGGCAAGCTGGAACGGACGAAGGCAGAGTGCCTTGAATGGTCCGCACGCGGATCAAACAAGGACTTCCCCGAGTGCCACCGAAGCGTTATACGCGGGGTTATACGTAAACAGAGCGAAAACAGTGAAACAGGCGCAAACAGAGCATGAGCGTAAGGGACGTAAATGGAGTAGGGCATAAACAGCGTAAACAAAAATGGGCACAGCGTAAGCGTATAGAGACGTGGACAGCGTAAACGGCGTGTATAGATGTAGAGCGTAAACAAACATAGACAGTGTGAATAGTGGGTGTAAACGGGCGAAGACGGAGCGGTGACGTAAGTAGACGTGGGCGAAGCGTGGGCCAAATTGACGGAGAACTGTAAAACTTACAACAAGCATAAATAGTGGGCGTCCACGAACGAAAACGGAGCACGGAGCGCGAACATAAACAGCCGTAAACGAGGCGCGGGCCAAATTAACGTAAAACTGTAAAAGAACTTGCAACAAGCGTAAACAATGGATTATAGAGTTAAAATGTTGTGCACCGGTCTAACGCAGTTGTGTAGGGACACAAGGTGGACGTAAAGCCCCGGTGGACGGAGGGATGCAGCCGACTGACACGGTAGGCGGAGCGCGGACTGTGCTCAGCGTGCAGGGCTTCCAGCGTAAGCGTAAGCGTAAGAGGGTTTCTGCAGCGTAATTGCTCTAGGTCTGCTCTGGTAAATTTTTTGCGGCCTAGTAAATGTGGAAAACCGGGCTATTTATAGGGGTAGGGTTACCGGGGAAATCGGACGGGGAGACACGTGGCGTATAGACCGGACGTTACAATTTAGAAACATGGTATACGCTGGGCGTATACGTTACAACAGGCCGGCGTATACGCTGGGCGTGTACGTCGGGCATGTACGCTGGGCATAGACGGATAGATGCTGACGTATACGCTGGTGAATGTTGGGCGTATACGCCGGGCGTATACACTGAAGGATGTCCACTTGCTTCAATCTTTACTCTTCGGTGTGATTTTCATGTTGCCATTGGAGATCTTGTCGTCGGGCATGTGCATCTGCCGTACCTGGGTGCGTACGCCGGAGAGCCAGGCGTACATGCTGGGCGTAGACGCTGGGCGTGAACGCTGGGCATGGACGCTGGGCATAGACGCTGGGCGTGAACGCTGGGCATGGACGCTGGGCGTGAACGCTGGGTGTAGACGCTGGGCGTAGATGCTGGGCGTGAACGCTGGGCGTGAACGCTAGCACACCACGGTTTAAAGTTGGGCGTATACGCTGGGCGTATACGCTGGCACAACACTTAACCAGATGTTTCGACTTCCAAGATTGCCCTGTGTGACTTCAAATGTAGACGAAGCCGCCTGTGGGTCATGGGGATTTGCTTCTTGTCAGACAGATGCTAAACTCCAAGATTTTTGTGGTGTTTCATTGGCCCCTCTTTGTTGACGCTTAGAGGAATCGACTCGAGAAGCGTCGACAAAGAAGCGCAAAACACCGCAATCAACTCGATAAAAGCCTTGTCCCTTGCCACCTAGCCAGACCTCATCGTATCGTGTTCAATGGTGAATGGAATTGAAAGGGCGAGATTGGTGACTGGCAGGAGGGAAGGGATCGTGGGGATCGTGGCGAGATTGGTGTACGGCATGCCGGTCTTTGTCGATAGCCATCTTTTGGCAGACTCGGAATTCAAGCATGTGATGTGCGTCCTTTGGCGGAACGGTGCTCTTGGTGGTTTTTCAGGAGAACCAGTTGTCACTACCAAAGCCACGGGGTGATGTTTTGCATTCTTTGGAGGAACAACTCCCTTCTTTGGGGAAACTATTAGCGGAGAGCCAAAGCCATGCGATAGGATGTTTCTTGGCTGTTTTTGACATGAATACGTATTTTTTTTTGAAGTTTGTCCTTGTACTCATGCGCGAATATTGTGTTCTGCGTGTTGCGACTGCTGTAACGTTTCGCAGTGTGCAATAGTTTGGTAGACAGACAGTGGGTTTTCGGGGAATGGGAATGTGCGGGTTAACGGTTCGATTTAGTCTTGCCAGGTGGACAAATGGACATTGCCTCATATTGCTACTTGTGATGAAACGCACTCTCGTACGAGAGCTTCTGAGCGTCATCCTGCAAACACAACTCCAAAGAGACAATAAAACCATGAGTGGATTAATGAGTTTAGATTCAAACAACTGCAGGTGAACAAAAATGTCGGGGCGATTCTGAGCATGGAATGTGAATGTCGACGATGCTGATGAGAGATGCAATGATTTTGATGAATGAATATGGCTGTGGGTTGAGGAGTCGAAGATGAACGCACCAGTTTATAGTCTTAGCAGACTATCATGGGTTAGTTGTGTGTCGTAACCCGTCGGACATTACCCGTTTAGCGTCGTGGCAGACGTTGCGTTGCCAGTTTTGAGTCTTAGCGGACTATGAAGAGGCGAGCTAGTTTATAGTCCTAGCGGACTCCGTGGTGGTGTTAGTTTGAAGTCATAACCCAGGACTATTCTGTGGTACCAGTTTATCGTCATGATTCCAGGACAAGCTGTGGTATCAGTTTATAGTCTTGATTCCAAGACTATTTTGTGGTATCAGTTTATAGTCATGATTCCAGGACTATTCTGTGGTATCAGTTTATAGTCTTGATTCCAGGACTATTCTGTGGTATCAGTTTATAGTCATGATTCCAGGGCTATTCTCTGGTATCAGTTTATAGTCATGATTCCAGGACTATTCTGTGGTATCAGTTTAGAGTCATGATTCCAGGACTATTCTGTGGTATTAGTTTATAATCATGATTCCAGGACCATTCTGTGGTATCAGTTTATAGTCATGATTCCAGGACTATTGCGTACCTGAGTTCGAGTTCATGTATAGAACGGTTTTAGGAACAGGTGGTTGGTTGGATTTGCAAACTCTTTTTCGTCCATGTCAGCTAGTTTGAATGCACCGTTGTCAAATGCTTTGATGACCAGATAGGGCCCTTCCCAGTTGACTGAGATTTTATCTGGGTGTTCCCGAACAGCTTTAAGTATGAGGTCTCCTTCTTTGATGGGGCGCTTATGAATGTCATGTCGATGTCATTGCCGTTGTTGTTTCTGATACCATTTGATCTGATCGAGTGTACGCACACGTTCCTCCTCCACCGAGTCCAGGTCAATGATGCGTAAATCATTATTTTGCTCGTCGTCGACGAGTCCAGAGAGCGTGATCCTTAGAGACGATACCTGCAATTCTAAAGGTAAAACAGCTTCTGAACCGTAAACAAGACTATATGGAGTTTTACATGTCGAGGTCCGGTGCGTGGTACGGTATGCCCATAACGCATACACCAGTTGTTCGTGCCATCTTCGTTTGCTCTGGGCAAGCATCTTTTTGAGTACTGTGATGATTGTCTTATTTGTTGATTCTGCCTGCCCGTTGCTCCGAGGATAATAAGGGGATGAAAACGAGTGTTTGATCCCTAGACTATCGCAAAACGTTTTGGTCTCGGCACTACTAAATTGTGGCCCGTTGTCGGTGATGATTGTCATGGGAATGCCAAAACGGGTTATAATGTTTTCGAGGATGAAGTGGCACACCTGTTTAGAAGTAGTTTTGCGAAGGGGTGCCGCCTCTACCCATTTCGTAAAGTATTCGGTTGCTATCATAATAAAGCTATGCCCGGCAGAAGATGTGGGCGTTATCGGGCCAATGAGGTCCAGTCCCCACTTCTGGAAGGGCCATGTGATTTGTGTTGTATGTAACTCATTTGGTGGAATGTGGATGAGATTACCGTGTTTTTGACATATACTACATGTTTTGACCTTGGACTGACAGTCGTACTCCATGCATGGCCAATAGTAGCCTAGGCGTCTTATTTTAGTTGCCATTGCCTTCGGTGCAATGTGTCCCCCGCAGATTCTGTCGTGCACTTGTTCAACAATTGTTTGGGCTTGGTGCTATTGACGCATGTTAGCAGTATGCCTTCGTAGGATCGGCGACACAATGTATCCCCTATTAATGTGTACTGTTTAGAACGCTTGCGTACTGCATCCTTTTGTGCATTGGTTAAATGTTGTGGTGTGTCACCGCGCAGAAGGTATTCTTTTACGTCATCGTACCATTCATTAGCATGTGTTGTACTGATAGATGCAATTAGAAGCATGTCGAGAGTGCTGGTTATGGGTTCGGCACAATTGGTTACAGAGCTTGATAGTGCGTGAAACATGTCAGGGGATATGTTTAATGCCAAGGTTGCTAATGCTTCTGCAATGGTATTGTCATTCCTAGGGATATGTTGGACGTCAACCTTTTCGAATTGTTTAAGTAGGTGCTTAGCCAAATCACAGTATGGTTGTAAATGTTGCACTCTACACGTATAGACGTCTGTGACTTGGTTTACGACTAATTGTGAGTCCCCTCTGACTACAAGCTATGTAATGTCCGAAGCTAGTGCGGCCGCGAGACCTCTGAGGAGACCTTCATACTCTGCTATGTTGTTAGTACAATGAAAGTTGAAACGATAGGTGGAAGGTTTAATTTCTCCAGAGGGATATGTTATTACAATGGCAGCACTTCCTCCTCGGGAGGTGGATGCTCCATCGAAATTTAGAATCGCATCGTAATCATCTGGCACCATGTCTATTGCGTTTACATTTTCGTCTGGGAATTCGGGTTCTATTGTACCTGGATCATGCGTTGGTGACGTGGTCATTTGATTCGCTATGGGTTGACCCTTTACTGACGATTGTGCCACATAGTGCAGGTCAAACTCAGCTATGATTGCCTTCCAATGGGCTATCCTGCTTGATTCGTAGATGTTTCCGGTTATAGCTCTGAGCACATTATCTTTGCAAATTATGTTAACTTGATTTTGGAAGAGATAATGTCGCCACTTCTTTAAAGCGAAAACTAGATCTAGACATGAATTTTCTACATCGTTGTATCTATTTTCGTGGGCAACCATGGCATGACTCAGGTAGTATACGGGGACCTCAGTTCCGTCATCTCGTTTCTGGCATAACATGGATGTGATTGACGATTCTGATGTTGCCAGGTAGATGTAAAACGGCCTGTCATTTTTGGGTGGGAATACGGTGGGTCACCGAGCGAGTGCTATTTTAACGTTGTCAAATGCTTCTTGGCATTGCGGTGTCCATTCAAAATGGGCATTTTTGTGTAGTAGGTGGTTCATAGGTGTGAGTTTTCCCGTCAAATTTTCTATGAACCTCCTAATGAACTGCAACCGCCCTTGTAGCCCTCGGAGTTCGGTTAGGTTGCTAGGTGGTTTTAGGTTTGTAATGGCCTTAACCTTATCGGGGTCTACTTGTATCCCTGCCTCTGAGGCTACAAATCCAAGCATTTTACCTGTTTTGAAGCCGAAGACGCATTTCTTCGGGTTAAGCCTTAGTTCGTATTTTAGACAACGTTTTAATACTAAGTCAAGATCCTGTACGTGTTGTTTTGGCGATTTTGATTTGACCACTATGTCGTCTACATAATCATTCAGTGAGTGTAAGATGTAATCGCTGAAGATATATGTCATCGCTCTTTGATACATGGCCCCAGCATTCTTGAGACCAAAAGGCATCATTGTATAACAAAAGGTTCCCCAAGGTGTCATGAAAGTAGTTCGGAGCTAGTGTGCTGGATTGATACGTAT
>MNCI01032790.1:127371-143932 GCA_015680685.1 Gnetum montanum | reverse complement strand
AACAAGCGTAAACAGTGGGCGTCCACGGACGCAAACGGAGCACAGAGCGCGAACGTAAACAGCCGTAAACGAGGCGTGGGCCAAATTAACGTAAAACTATAAAAGAACTTGCAACAAGCGTAAACAATGAATTATAGAGTTAAAATGTTGTGCACTGGTCTAACGCAGTTGTGTAGGGACACAAGGCGGACGTAAAGCCTCGGTGGACGAAGGGATGCAGCCGACTGACACGGTAGGCGGAGCGCCGACTGTGCTCAGCGTGCAGGGCTTCCAGCGTAAGCGTAAGCGTAAGAGGGTTTCTGCAGCGTAATTGCTTTGGGTCTGCTCTGGTAAATTTTTTGCGGCTTGGTAAATGTGGAAAACCGGGCTATTTATAGGGGTTGGGTTACCGGGGAAATCGGACAGGGAGACACGTGGCGTATAGATCAGGCGTTACAATTTAGAAACATGGTATACGCTGGGCATATATGTTATAACAGGCCGGCGTATACGCTGGGCGTAGACGGATAGATGCTGACGTATACGCTGGGGTGTATACGCTGGTGAATGTTGGGCGTATACGTCGGGCGTATACGCCGAAGGATGTCCACTTGCTTCAATCCTTGCTCTTCGGTGTGATCTTCATGTTGCCATTGGAGATCTTGTCGTCGGGCGTGTGCATCTGCCGTACCTGGGTGCGTACGCCGGAGAGCCAGGCGTAGACGCTGGGCGTGAACGCTGGGCGTGAACGCTAGCACACCACGGTTTAAAGCTAGGCGTATACGCTGGGCGTGAACGCTGGGCATGGATGCTGGGCATAGACGCTGGGCGTAGACACTGGGCGTGAACGCTGGGTGTAGACGCTGGGCGTGAACGCTAGCACACCACGGTTTAAAGCTGGGCGTATACGCTGGCACAACACTTAACCAGATGTTTCGACTTCCAAGATTGCCCTGTGTGACTTCAAATGTAGCCGAAGCCGCCTGTGGATCATGGGGATCTGCTTCTTGTCAGACAGATGCTAAACTCCAAGATTTTTGTGGTGTTTCATCTACTTATTCCAACAAGCAATGAATTGCATGGGATCTAAGTTTTGATAGTCTCCCTTGGGCATAATTCCCAAGGGTTCTCCTAGTTTCATACCTTGAGTCCCTTAAATGTTGTGCTTCTGTGGGATGATAATCCCCTATGTTAAAGTTGCCTATAATGTATTCAGCATAGAGCTGTGTCATGCCTATCTATGCTAGAGCATAGAGGAGCATGTTAGGGACTGCCCAATCTGGAGGTAACACTATGTTATCTTGCAAATCTCTTTAGCACAGTTGTTCATCCTGATGGAGGATAAAGGTAAAATTAGGTATATACTCATTGGGCTATGTATATATCATGCAGTATTGTTGAGGAACTGCTGGATTTTGGTTATGTTTTTTAGGCTACCGACTGTTTCTTGTATGATCCCTAGGTGGTAAATTGCTTTTATGAGAAGAAGACATCTTAGCTTAATTCAGTGTGCTGATTAACTGTTATATAATTTTTCTCATTTAATTAACCTTAAGGGTTCATTTAAGCTCCCAACGATGTGAGTGATCTCCTATGCTCTACTTAGCACACAAACACTTAGTCCCTGGCAATGGTGCGTATGATGAGTGGTGAGGTACCCCTACACTCAACCATACGAATACGAGCGTAGCACACGTGATCTAGTCGAACTCCATATACTAAGTGCCTACACACCTTATGGAACACTTAAGGTTAATCATTCGTTGTCTTCCCAAACTTACTTGTAGTTGTTGCAATTGTATGGTTAAGTAAGTCTGAGGTATGTGATTTTTATATCTTTTCTATTTTATCTCCTATGTTGACAAGGTGAAGGGTGAAGAGACTAATTAGCTAACTTTAACTAACTAAATAACTAAGCCTTAATTAACCTAGCATCAACATCCATTCCCACTTACTGTTCACACCCTGAACTAATGCAACCTTGGTTACCAAATGCTAGTCGTTGCTAGGTTTACCAAGCATAATGCATGTGCTCGAAGCGGTCGTATTGAGGCACATAACTAGGAGAGAAGGGTTGAGAAAGATTTAATCAACTAATAAGGAATTTAAATGGTAAATAATAAATAATAGTAAATAAAATCCTATTTAGCCTATCCCATGCACTGCAAGGTTTATCCAAGAAGTTCGTCTTTATTTCTGTACACAAACATGTGTTCAGGTACAATATTTGCTCGAATAAAGATTTGTTTACTCTGGAGTCCCTACTGCGGGTACATGGAAATTATTCTATCTCTAGAGAGGTCAAACTACTAGAGTTTCGCTACGGTCTAGGCCTAGAATTAGAAACAAGGGAGAACCGCCTCTTATTTATAGATATGACGACACATTGTGATATCACGTACACGATATCGTAGGGGAAGAAGTGATATTGCAGTGGACGCGATATTGTGGCCCATGTAATATCACATCCCAATAGATAGTAAGCTTGTTGTTGTTAGTGGGATTACCATAGATTTCCTTGAGGATAAGGCAATCATCTAAGTGCTTACCTTCGTGTTAGTTAAGGCTTTAACATGTACATCCTAGACTCTTGTAAGTGTGACACCACAAGGCAACATCCTTAAGGATGTTCATATTGACAGATGTCACATCTGGTATCATCATCAAAGTTTGTCTCTACAACTTCTTCAACTACAACTTTGTCCTTACCTCTATGGTAGGCATGTTTAGTTTCTTTTTGCCTCCTACAATCATGATCACTATTCTATTCTTTGGATTCTTTAGCAGTCTTGATAGTAATTTGGAACTTTTCATCCAAACAATCCCATAATTTATCAACCTTAACTAAATATTAGAAAATTTTTTTTGTATAAGCAAGGTTTTCCTATTCACCACTTCATCAAGTGGTGACTCCTCCTTGTCATAGAATCAAACCTCTCTTTTTCTAATGAAAGGGTTCCTATTATATTCCTTTTCACTTTCCCTTTTTTGCAACTCACATTCTTCTTTTACTACATGCTCTATTAGCCTTTGGATCTAATGAGCTCTTAATTCAAATAGTTTCCCTTGGGAATAAACCCCAAGAGTTCTTCTAGTTTCTTCTTGGAGCCCATCTATGATGTGGTGGAGTTGTTTCCTTTGAGTGTAATCATGGCTAGGACATCGCTGTAAGGGAGAGTAATATCTACCCATGATGACATCCAAGGGATCATGTGTTTCTTATTTCCAGCCTTGGATTTGCCTTCTTAGATTGGACACTTTGGAGTACATATTGTATTTGTCATTGAATAGCTCAAGCATTGTAATCCATCAACAGAGAGTTTGGCTCTAAAGATTGGTACCCACTTTCTACTTTCTTAACGAGTGTCCTAGGGAAGAGATTGAGCTTCTACTAGTCATTTTCATATTTTTGCAAGGAACAAGCATTGTGGAAAGAATGTAGATGTGTTTGTGGATTAGAGTTGTATCCCCCCCTCAAATCTTGGGATATTATTCATGTTTAAGCACTTGATTTAACTATCCTTAACATGTCTAGCTAGAATCTTAACTACCTTTTCAATGTTAAGCATTATTTGAGTCACAAACAAAGGCTCATCATGATCATGATTTCATTGTCATCAATGATGTACTCTATTACCCCTTTGATTATTATGGGCATGGTGATTAGGATTATTGCCTCAATGCTCACCTCCATCACGGTTGTTCCTTCTACATCATCTTTCAAAATTAGAAGAGGAACAAGAAGTAGATGTAGATAAAGAGGGGGAAGAGGGAGGAGGACTACCTTCACCATGAAATATACCAACTTTCCCTTAGGTATCATAGCCACATTCATTATTTTTCATATAATCTTAATGCTTATTTAATCCCTTGCCTTAATTACCATCTTTCTTTGAATCTAACTTTTGGATTGTAGATTGTAGATTCAAGGTCACATCCTCATCACTAGTAATAAAGGGTAGAGAATCTTCATGTTAAGAGCCTTCAAAGGAAGGATCCTTGTTGTCATCTTGATTTAGTAGGAATAAGGGATTTGTGAATTGTTTCCCCTTAGAATTCTCATGATGCCTCTCTTGATGTCGATCTTACTTGCATTGTGTGTCAATGGGATAGTAGTATTGAGTGTCATAACCATTCACAATGTATTACTCTTGAAGATCTAAGATGCCCAACTTCCTTAGAGTTTGAAGTAACATATTGGGCACAAATTGATCAGGGGGCAATAGAATTTTTTCCTCCATATCACACCATCGTAGTTACTCATCCTAATGTGGGATGAAGGTGAAATTAGGCACATACTCATTTAGATGAGTATATGTCACTTTGTACTCTTATTGAACTAGTGTTTTCATATCAGTTCACCTATGAGAAGAAGACATTTTGTAAAAAAATGATGTATTAATGTGCTTTTGTAGTTATGTTATTTGGAAATGATATCAACCTTGGGGTTTGTCCAATGATATTAATGATATCCACTAAACCTAGATTCCACCCATTTTAATGAATAAAGTCCCTAGAAATGGCACCAATGATGAGCAGTTAAAGATACCCCTACACTCAACCATACAAATCATAAAGTGTTCACACATGATCTGGTTGAATTTTGTGTACTCTCTAGTTTTTGGTGCACTAGTTTTTAGGAAATGAATCTTTCCCAAAGGTCATTCATTGTCTTCCTAATTACACTTGTGATGTACATGGTATGGTTAAGTGTAATTGAGGTATATGATTTTTATCATTTTATGTTTTATGTTCGTTGGTGCTTAAAGAGAGAGATAGAGTGATTTAATAACTAATTTGATTTAACTAACTAACTGGTCTCTAGCTAGTCCTAACACAAGCATCCAATCCCATTTTTTGTACATGTCTTGAACCCATGTATCCATTGCTACGTTACCAAGCACTACGCTAATGGGCATACCAAGCAATAATGCTGCTAGGATTACCAAGCGAATATGTGTTACACTCAAAGTACTCGTATTTATATATTTAATCTATTTAGATTATCTTGCTTAATTAGCTTGATTATTGGAAAACATTAACTATATAACTAAAATCATTAAATGTATCAATAAATATATAAACTATCTAGAATGTTGCAAGGTTTATCAAGAAGCTCATCTTTATTATCATACACACTATCATGCTTAGGTACAACAATGCTTGAATAAAGATCCGTACAGTCATTCACTCCTATTGCGGGCACTCAAGAAAATATTCTAACTTTGAAATGTAAAAACTATGAGAGTTTGGCTACTACTATGACTTGATGTTCATAAACATGGCTTGGGAGATCATATTTATATTTTTTCTACAAGACTACATTGATGGAGCCTTGTAGATGTAGCAGATGCTACGTCAACGAGGCAACACCATGTAAATTGGGCCTTGTCGACACAACACTTTGATGCTCATTACTCACTATTAATTGTACCAAGCATTCAACTAATAAGATTATTAAGATAATGCATGTTTAACTCTTGAGATAATGTCAAAATCATTTCACCATGATTAATATGCAAGAAATGTAAATATTACCATAGGAAAGTAGTAAATAATGCTAGAAAATAAATGCAACAAAATGAAAATCTATGCAAAGAGAAAGTGCTCCAATGGAAGCAAACCAATCTTAATCTTATTATTATCATGCAGGCATTTAGGTATAATCTACTCAAATAAACTCCTAACAATTGACTTAAATCCATATTATGAGTAATAGTTAGCTTCTATATAAATTTAAGAAATCAAACTTATATATTCTAACTGCATAATAATTGAATGGTGCCATAAATGCAACTAGTAATACATATTTATTATGGTGGATGGACCTAGATTTACCACATTGAATGAAGCAATGGTGAATCATCCAAAATTTTGACTTTTTATTGTTTATCACACCTTCATAACTAATTCGAAACTCATCCTCAAGTTATACAAAATGAACATAGTTTGATTATAAAATTTATAAGGTAATGTAAATTTATAATGTAATGTTGACTTACCTAAATGATTAACAAAAAACTTTACAAAATTACAAGTGCTAGTTGATAAAACAATTTGAGTTGTGTATATTTTACAAAAATTAGAATGATAAACAAAAAAGATTTACATTAATATTAAAAAATCTTTCAAAATCATGCAAAAATTCTATAAAAATTCTTGAAGGATCATGTTTTAGGTGGTGGTGGATCTTTTTCCTTTAGCCTCCAAATGTTATTTATTTCCCAAAGCTTCTCTTCATTGTTCTAGGGGATCCCTATGATTCAAGCATGCTTGGCAAGCTCTAGTATGACTGGGGCATTCCATGAACATTTTAGAGTATGGAAGAGCTTATTAGCATTGACATATTAAGTAGTAGCATGTGTCATTCCAACTTCAATTCTTCTATACATTATTTACATGTATGATAGTTTATCATTCTTTGTGCTAAATACTTGACTACATCCCTTTGACCTATAAATTTTCTTCAATGGTATTCTAACTATGGCTATGTAGCTTTTAGTTTACTTTTAGTTTGGTGAAAATTTTAATATTCATGATGGAAGAATAAAAAAATTTCTGCAAGTTACTTTTTCATATTATTTCTATACTTGCTTACTTTGATAATGACTAAACTTGAGTAGCAAAGGTTGGCAAGTTCCATGTAGTGGATGAGATCTTCAATTTGGAAGTAATGTGCTTTAAGCTCAGTCTATCCAATTGCACTCACTACATTGAGATCCCTTATTTATGCAATTATTCTTGGTGGTTTTAAAATAACTTTGAGCTTGGTATTAGCCATTTTGATTTTTATTTTATTAATCTCCTTTTGCAAGCTAACATAATCCTTGTAGTAGTTCTTAATGTTCTCAAGCCATTTTGCCTCATTCTTTTAGGTAGTAATCTTTATTGTTGTTCACTACAAGATTAGTCCAACCTCCTACATGAAAAAATTTCTATTTTCTTTTACCAACATTACTATCTCCAAATTTGTCTTATCATATTTTTGTCTAATATGCTTAAGGTATGCTTCTAATTCATCTTTTGTTTCTTCACCGTCTCCAACCTCTAATTTTTCATAACAAGATCCTTGTTAACCACTTTCAAAATAGTAATGATTTTCTTAATAACATGATATTTTTCCCTAGCTTGGGACTCATTCCAAATGGTTTATTCTTTCTACATGTTGAAAAAAAGATCTAGGATGGTCACTCTTTCTACATGTTAATATAGCAAGAAAAGTATAGAAGAAAATAAAAAAAAATTTATTAATGAGGAAATTAAGAAATGAATAAATGTCTCCAAGTCATGCTTTAAGGGTTTCTTAGGATTATCTTCCTTTAACATCTATTCCTATAGAGGTAATCCAACATGACCACCACAATTAGGTATATACCTGTCTAGAAAGAATGGCCAACTCCCTTCCTATTTTACTTCATCTAGTATCAATTACTTACCTTTATTGAACCTACAACTCCTTGTTGATACAACCTCTAATTCTTAGGTATAAATACCTCAAGTCAAAACCCCAAAGGTTACCTTAAAAGACATGCTCATTATTATAATGTGTCCTTCAATTCAAGGTTCTTATTATAATAATTGCATTACTTTATTATAAAATGACATCATCTTGATTATGGAATTGTGTCATTTGGAAATGGAAATGTGACAAATTTTCCCCCTTAACTTTCATTCATCCTCAAATCGGTCTACATTAAGGGTCTTTCTCTTTTTTTCATTATTTTAAGATTCTCTCACTTATTCCACACAAAAAAAGTAAATGTGAGAAAAATATCTACAAAAGTTGAATTTATCATGTCGATAACTTACATTAATTCTCTTCATAATAATAAGAGATAAATTTAATATCTACCAACTACCAATTATAAGTCTTAACTAGATTTATAGTATGTACATCTCATGATTCTTGTTACCTAAGTAAAGGTAGGAAAAATTTTCATTTGCAACTTGAATTACTATAGAATATTTATAGATGAATCATGTTTACTTGTGCTCCAATATTGGATACTCATTATTGGATACATGATATCAGGTCCCAAGAAGCATTGTCAGATATTTGATATTGCGAGATGTATGCCAGCCTAT
Source organism: Gnetum montanum (assembly GCA_015680685.1). Taxonomy (NCBI): domain Eukaryota; kingdom Viridiplantae; phylum Streptophyta; class Gnetopsida; order Gnetales; family Gnetaceae; genus Gnetum; species Gnetum montanum. The sequence goes on along the minus strand of MNCI01032790.1, from coordinate 135,868 downwards.
AAATATAGCACTTGGGCACTTAGTTTGGGCATTAGTTTTTCAATAGAGTAATGAAGCTCTTGCATTTTAGCCATTCTAGAGTTAGAATATTCCTAGGTGCCTATAGTAGAAGTTTGAGTGTGTACAGATATTTATTCGAGGACTGATGTACCTAAGCATAACAATGTGATGAAAATAAAGATTAGCCCTTTTGATAATCCTTGTAGCATTGAGAATAAATTAATGTTTCTTTTAATGCATTTAATATTCATGCACTTTAATTAAGTAAATAATTTCTAGTAGTTGTTAATGGACACAAGAATGACCACTGTGTGCATACATATAGCACTTGGTAATCTAGAAATTCTTAACATTTGGTAACCTAGCAGTGTTATATGTGTTCAGGATGTGTCTGAAAAGTGGGAATGGGTACTTGTGTTAGGCTAGCTAGGTAGTAGAAAAATTAGCTATTAAATTACTCTACCTTTTATTCTTGATCTAGGTGATTAAACTTATAAAACATAAAATGACAAAAATCATATACCTCAGTTGCACTTAACCATACACTTATACCTCATGAGTGGAACTAAGAAGACAATGATCATCCTAATTAGATTTCACTTTGTAGAACCACTATACTTAGGAACCTAAGGTCTATAAAGTTTGATTAGAACATGTGTGAATGCTTGTCATTTGTATGGTTGGGTGTAGGGGTACCTCACTGCTCATCATTGGTACCATTGTTGGGGACCTTTTGTTGTTATGTGTGCTATCTAGGATTTAGTGAAAATTATTCAAAATTGTTGGAACAAACCCTAGAGTCATATCATACTATAAAATAACTATAACAATCTTAAAAAGCACACTACATTTTTATTTCTCTAACATAAGATGTCTTATTTTCATAGGAGTGATTCTTCATCCAAGGCTCATGGAGTGCATCAACAGGTGCCCCAACAATATAAAGTGGTATATGCTCATCTTGATGAGTATGTACCCAATTTCACATCCATCCTACACTAGGATGAACAACTGTGGTGGCATGACATGGAAGACAACATTGTGTTACGACAAAATCAATCCATTCCTATGATGCTCTAACAAATGTTTATATAATTGGGTCTCTGGGGACTTCATGCTGAGTATGTTGTGCATGATAGTGATGCTAGGGATTATCATCCCACTGAGGCACAATGTCTAACGGATTGATAGCTAGGACAACTCTATGAATCTATGAAGGGAAAGTGGGTCACTAATTTCCCATACCTACAGTACCAAAAAGATGGTGGAGAAACCTTCTCTAGGGGTTTTTCATTTAGTGAAATTCCTCTCTTTGACTTTAGTGATGGAGGTTAAAACTAGAACTTGAAGTCCATGATTCACAATCTTGGTTCTAGCAAGAATGGATCCAATGACAAAGGAGGATCTAAGGAAGAGAGCCAGGGTAGGGATGTAGACAAGAAATAAGATCATGATCATGGCTACGATCATCAAAGAGGGGGTAGTAGGCACTATGATGATGCTAGTCCTCCTTCCTCTTCACCTTCATTATCATCATATTCTTTTTCTAGCTCTGATTACAACCACAAGGGGTGTGATCATGATGGAGGTGATCGATGAGACCAAAATGATCAAAGGGACCATCAGGAAATTCAAGACTAGGGGCATGGGTGGTCAAGAGAGACATGTTTCCATTAAGGAAGGGGTAGTAGAGGGAATTGCAAGCACCAAAATCATGACCTTGATGAGCCTTTACTTACTACCCAAAGTATGCTAAACATTCTAGATGTAGTACAAATTTCCACAAGGCATGTAAAGGATAGATGAATCAAAAGGCTAGACGTGAATATAAAAATTAGATCCATACAACCATATCCAAGATTTTTAAGATGCATGTGCCTTGTAGAATATAGAAAATGAGTGGTAGAAGCTTAAGTTGCTTTTGAAAACACTCATTAAAGAAGTAGAGAACTGGTACTGGTCCTCAAAACTAGAATCTATCAAATGATAAAGTATAATGCTTGAATTGTTTAATGATAGATATCAAACATACTCCTGAGTTTCCAACTTGAGAAGGTAAATCCAAGGATGGAAACAAGGGACACACAAACCCTTGGACATCATCATAGGCCAATATTATTTTTTACTGCATAGATGTCATGGCCATGGTTATTCTCAACTAGACCAACTTCACCACATTATAGATAGGCTTTGATCTAAAATGAGGAGAAACCTTAGCATCTATGCCTAAGGGCAACTATCAAAATTAAGCACCTATCAAATCCAAAAATTGATTGAGCAGGTAGCAAAAGAAGAAGGAGAATCAAGAAAATGAGAAATTGTAGAAGAGTATAATCATGATCCTTCCATTCGTAAGATGGAGGTTCGATTCTATGATAGTGAGGAAGAATCATCACTTGATGAGGTGATGAATCAAAAAATCTTACGACTTAAAAAATTTTAATCCAAAACTTTGGCCAAAGTTGATTAGTTCTGGGACTAGATAGTAGATTTTAAGCTATCCTAAAAATTGCTAAAGAGTCCAAAGAACAAGGTAGTGATCGCAATAGAAGACCAGACCAAGACAACATTCATGAGTTCTTGGGGGACTTCTGTATATTGAAAGATGTCTTTTGGTCTATGCAATGCCCCTACTACATTCCAACACTTGGTCCTTAAAATTTTTCCATAGTAGATCGGTAGCAGTGTAGAAGTCTTTATGGATGACTTCTCCACCTATGGAGCTACATTTTAGTAAACCTTGGATTGCCTTGAGCAAGTATTGAATAGATATATTGAAACAAACCTTCAGCTCAATTGGAAAAAGAGTCATCTAATGGTTCATGAGGGCATTGTGTTGAGGCATAGAATATCACAAGTAGGAATTGAGGTCGAATTTGAAAAAATAAGGGTCATCCAAGGAATAACTTGCCAACTAGAAACCATTAAAGATGTTGGATCATTCCATGGACATACTGGCTACTACTGGTGATTCATAGAGAATTTCTCTAAGATCACAAAATCATTGGTTGAGCTAACAAAGAAAGATGCTCCATTTGTTTGGACCAATGAATGTGAAAAAGAATTCTAGCAACTAAAGGAGAAACTTATAGAAACTCCAATTCTACAAGCACTTGATTGGTTTAGATCATTTCGTGTCATGATTAATGCATCAAATTATGCCTTTGGAATTTTTCTTACATATATGGACAACAAGAAATGTTCATATTACATCCACTATGCAAACTGAAGCATTGTGAGTGCATAGTTGAACTACATCATCATAGAAAAAGAATTGATGGCAATGGTGTTTTCTCTAAAGAAGTTTAGGCATTATGTGCTTGGATACCAAGTGTTTGTTCATATAGACCATAGTCCCATTTACTTCCTAATGAACAAGATAACGGTGAGCCCCCATATCATACAGTGGTTAGTGATCTTGCAAGAATTTGATTTTACTATGGTAGATCGAAGGGGAACTGAGGATGTGATCGCTAACTACTTTTCTTAGTTATGATGGAACAACAAAAAGGACAAAATCCCACTATTTAATTTGTTTCCTAATGAAATTTTCTTTACAGGGGCTATAATTGAACAATTGCCCATTGAGCCTAAATGGTATGATGGCATTCTCACCTATCTTCTCAACCAAGAGATGCCACAAGGGTTGGACCATCAAAAGAGACAATAGTTTTTTCACTAGGCAAAACACTTCCTAGAGATTAATGGACACCTCTAAAGGTGTGCATCGATGGCATGGTTCATTGGTGTATCCCTAATATTGATCAACTGTGTGTTGTCCAAGATGCTCATGAGGGTTGTTGTGGGAACCACTATGCTATGAGATGCACAGTCATTAAAATCTTTATGGAAAGATACTATTGGCCAACAATTTTCAGGGATGTTCATCAATATGTCCACTCTTGTGAATGCTACCAATGAGATGGTGGAATGATTTCTTGAATGGAGGAACCTTAACGGTGGATCCAACCACTATGACCCTTTGACATTTGGATTATTGATTTCATGGGTCCCATTACACCCATGTCAAATGGAAATGTGTACATCATAGTCATTTTTGACTATTGTACAAAATGGATAGAAGTAGCAAGAATCATCGGCTATACATCTTCTATTGCTACTTAGTTTGTATAAAAAAAATGTTGTAAATAGGTTTGGTGTTGCACAAGCATTAATTTCTGATAATGGAACTCACTTTATAGGCAGTACCTTTCAGAACCTTATGTAATGCTTGAGGGTTGAACATAAATTAACAACACCCTACCACCCCTAAGCCAATGGTCAAGCTTAGGTTACAAAAATGGAAATTACAAAAATATTAACAATAATTGTTAGCAAATAGGGGAAAGAGTGGAGTACAAAACTTAATGATGCCCTTTAGGCCTACCACTCAACATGGAAACTTCTTATAGGCTATTCTCCCTATGAGCTGGTGTATGGAAAATTACCAACATTTCCTATTCAATTTAATCTCTGTACACTTTCAATAGCTTGTGACCTTGATATTGACTTAATTCTAGCACAAAAAAAGAGATTAATGAATCTCAACCTACTAGAAAAAAATTGATTGGTGCCCTTGTCATCTAACAAGTTACATAAGACATTTAACAAAAGCATCATGACCTTAAAATTAGAAGAGTCAAATCTCAATTAGGAGATCAAGTTTTCTACTAGAACCCCACACATGTACCTCAATGAAATAAGTTCTAGACATTGTGGAAAGGACCTTATATAATTTATGAAACATTTTTTTCTGGGACCATGATGATCCATAAACCTAAAAGCCCAGACAAGAAACAACTACTTAACATACAACAAATCAAACCTTTCCACAAGCCTAAGCCAACTAATCCAACAAACACCTCATCGGATGGATAACCATGCTCAATATTTTAGATCTCCTTGTTTCAACTAAGTCATGGGAGAGATGGCCATCCATGTTAACTATATAAGCAACTTCTTAGTTTTTTATCTTTTTGTTTTACACCTTATTACTTTTACAACTTTTTTTTTTACACATTCTTTATCTTGCACCCTTTTGTTTTTATGTTATTAATTTTTTTGAAGTTTCTTTTTTACAACATCGTTAGTACATTTTATTTTTTCTTGAATATTTTACACTTTCTTGTATATTTTCCTTTATTTTGGATGTTATTTTCTTATTATGTCTTAATAATAACATGGCTTATTGCCAACTGGGTATATTATGTTTGATTGATGTGGGCATGTGTTATTTGGTTATTTGATTGTTGGTGTTTGGATTTTAGCTTTGAATTTTGTTATTGATAACTATTACATGGTTTCTCTTTTGTGAAATAGGAAGTGAGTCCATAACATCCATCCATTCACAAACTCTATGGTTTTCCTTGTTCTAGAAGTATGAGGTCCCTTTTTTATTAATAAAACTTTAACAAACTTGTCACTTTGGTAGTTTTTGGATTTGGAAAGGATTCAAAGGTTTGAATAGGATGTGACTTCAAGGGGATTTGATACTCATTGTACCTTTCTACGTACTTGGATGCATGTGTGCTTTCGTGGATTTCTTACTGTTCTATGTCAACCAATGATAGGAAGATGAATAAGCCTTTGCATGGTGTGGTTTCCATCATAAAAGAAAACAATGATGGAAATTCAAAGCACATTCCTTAGACAAAATAAATGGGCTAAAATAACTAGTTATGGGACTAGAAAGACATGTTACCCATGCTTGAAGGTCCCCTCTAACTAAGGCCCTTCCTTACTTTCTACTTCTTTTTTCTTCTCTAATAAGAAATGGTGGTTGTTTTGTGTGGGCACTCTTGTGTTTCAGGGGGGTGGACTAGTCTTAGAATGGTGATGCAAAGTCACTAAATGTGGTTAGTCTTGGTCTAGACTAAAGATGGATTTTATCATGTCATTTAACCACAAAATTGACAAGGAACTTCATGTGACCTTAATTAGGAACTCCATTCCACTCTCTCCCTCATCCATCTGTGCTTTCCATGACTCACCTCACTACCAATTTCATGTTCTTGTTTGATGTGTTAAAATTTTTAGGTAGTTTCTTCTAGGTTTTTGTACTTAACTTTGCATAACCATTAATCATCCATGGGGCCCTGAACTCCTCAGTTTGAAGTTATGCAAGGACAATAAAAGACCCGTGCCTACTTTGGGGAGATTTCACTTGTGTATCTTTTGGTTGGGTTAGTTAAGTTCTTCATCCTTAGACATTTTCACAATCAAATCCTTTTGTGTGCTCCATTATTGACATCCAATTGCATGCATCTTTACAACATTTTTTCAAAAAACTCATCTTTTTATTTGTTGTGAATTCTTAAACCCTCTTTAAGCATTTCATTGCATTTAAAATTTTCAAATTTAATGGACCACTTACCCATTTCACCTATTTTTCAACCTTCCCAATAACACTATTAAAGGAATCAAGCCACCATATTACAACTTAGCCAAATGTAACCATCAACAAGATAAGGTACTTAAAAGCTATACGTTACACATTACATACTAATTTGCAATTTTGTTGTGATTATAGTGTGAGGCATGGACTAGAAGTGGAACTATCTTCACCAAAGGATAAGTAGTAGCACCATGTGATGAGGACCTTGCATGATCGTTGCATCTTCTGCCTCACTCTTCAGTTGCTAGAGGAGTTGGATGCCAGTTTTGTCCAGGGTGTTCACTTTTATTATCATGAACATCCAATTTTGTAAAAGCTTCTAGATCTGTACACTCAGGCACTTAGAATTTGTCTGTTTCATCTGAGTCAAAGTTTGCATATCAGTTAATAATTCCATACCTACCCAATATTTTGTAAGGAACTTATTACTCCTTTTGTTCACTCTAGGACAAGTTTTCATTTAGTCATGGGGGTATGATGAATCATGTTTAGTTGTGCTTCGATATTGGATACTTGATATTAAGTTCCAAGAAGTAATGTTAGACATTTGATATCATGAGATGTATGCCAACCTATAAATATAGTGCTTGGGCACATGGTTTGGGCATTATTTTTTGAATAGATTAATGAAGTTTTGTAGTTTAGCCATTCCAAAGTTAGATTATTTTTGAGTGCCCATAACAAGAGTTTGAGTGTGTACAGATCTTTATTTGAGCACTGATGTATGTGAGCATAGTAGTGTGATGAAAATAAAAATGAGCCCTTTTGATAATCCTTGTAGCACTAAGAATAGATTAATGTTTCCTTTGATGCATTTAATATTCATGCACTTTAATTAAGTAATTAATTTCTAGTAGTTATTAATGAACACAAGCATGACCAATTTGTGCATACGTAGAGTGCTTGGTAACCTAGAAATGCTTAACATTTGGTAACTTGGAAATGCTATATGTGTTTAGGATGTGTTCAAAGAGTGGGAACAAATACTTGTGTTAGGCTAGCTAGGTAGTAGATGAATTAGATATTAAATTACTCTACCTTTTATTCTTGCCCTAGGAAATTAAACTTATAAATCATATACCTCAATTGCACTTAACCATACACTTTTTACCTCATGAGTGGAACTAAGAAGACAACAAACATCCAAATTAGATTTCACTTCTTATAATCAATGTACTTAGGAACTTAAGGTCTACGAAGTTCAACTAGATCACATGTGAATGCTTTTGATTTGTATGGTTGGACATAAGGGTACTCACTGATCATCATTTACTTACCTAAATTAGACAATATAATTTAATGTATGAAAGAAAATTAAATAAAAAATAGAAGGGTTAAGAAACTCCTTGATTACAATCTATCTTCTAGGATTAATGATATGCTCATAGTTCAACCATGATGGAAATGTGATCGAATGACCATGTTTGGGATGGTAAGGTTTGAGCTTATTCCAAAACTTCTTCCTTAGGAATTAACTTATTAGTTTGACAACTTGAAAGAATCACATATTCCACTAAATATAATTCAATGTCTATGAATAAGGATGTTGTTTCATCTTCGGTAATCATGGCAACATAATAGGTAAACTGTGGCTCTTCATGAATACTATTTATGAGCATCATATGTTCTCAAATTTGGGGATTTGACTTCTGTAGAGATTATTGGAAATAGGTAAATTATGCACTAGAAAATGGAATGGCATGATGGATTAATGATAACATCTTTTTCAAATTAGGCTCCTTTTTAAAAAAGACTTTGGATTTCATGAATTGATGAACATCACTTCCTACTTTTGCATTGAAATCTCCATAGATAATGAATGGTACTAGATTAGAATTAGTACAAAATAGAGATAACTTATTATTATATTTTCTCATGATTCATTTACCCTCATAGATACCATACACTTTATTGGAACAAAATTATGATTCTTCATGATGGTTGATCTTTGTTTGGTGTATCTTAATGCTTGTGGGGTTGATTTCTTGGATCCTTTAACTAATCCTTCAACTAGATTTCTTGGATTGGTAATAGTTTGGCTTTATTTCCTTGACTCTTAATGACCTTTTTAACCCCCCCCCCCCCCCCCCCCCCCCCACCCGG
>MNCI01032790.1:89861-127363 GCA_015680685.1 Gnetum montanum | reverse complement strand
CCCCCCCCCCCCCCCCCCCCTTTAGGGCATTGAATCTAATAGTGTATAGTTAAGACTAAGGGTTACCAACTTAGATTCTTCTATAGGGCTTATGATAAATAGAGTGAGTCTCCTAATCCTATGGTCCAAGGAGAATGAGAAGTCAAAATAATGAAGGTATAGGCCTATTAAAGAAAGATTTAGACTATCATCTAATTATCAAATTTTTGTATGATTGATATATCCTTACTATTAAACTCCAAAGGCTGAAAAATATTAGAAATGACTGTTTATTTATTATAAATGGACATAGGATATGTAACTTGTGATATTTTAACATTATTAATATTAATATAATTAAATATATTATTATATTTTAAGCCCAAAATATTAACTAATTTTGGAGACCCTTGATGTTAAAACTAACTATACCAATGCATAGGAAATTTCAAAAAACTTAAGAAACAATTCTTTGTATGTTGGAAATTTGCTAATTTGAAAATTTTCAAAAATGGAAAATGATTAATTAAATTTAACTTTAATAACTAAATTTTCATTTGGTCATACTTCAACACATAGTCCTCGTTGTGCCTATGTGTGGTAAGGACATACAACAACGCACCTACTCACACATGTTTGTGGCAATGCCATGGAGTAGCATGGCTTACTCTATGTGTGTGTGGCTTTGCCCAACTCAAGCCTCATTGGCCTTGGATTTGGAAACCTTTGGTTTTTCTTAAGAAAAATAAAGTGTGCCATGGGTATTGGTTTCACTAGTGCAAACATGCTATAGGTATTGACTATGCTACTACATACATGTTATAGGGTGTTGACCTCATCAATATAGACACGATGTAGTGAAAATTTCCATTTTTCTAAATTATATTTTTGGAAACTAAATTAAATATGAGTGTTAACATTAGTTAACATAATGAACATGATTAACTTGGTAGTTACTAAAAGGAGGACCAAGAATTTGCTACATGAGCTTGTTAGTTTGATTTCCATTGGTCCTTAAATTTGAAAATTTAAAAAACTTAATAATACTTTTTGAAATTTAATTTTAATATATCATTTTTTCATGAAAATTTAAATGAAAATATCTCCATAAATGTGTATCCAATTGAAAAAAAACTAGTACCATTGGAATCATCCTAATAAGAACTATGCATTGGGCATGATTTCAAAATCTAAAAATGAAGTTATATTTTCATAATTTAAAAAACTAAAATTGTCTAATTCATCATATTTACCTCACTAACCTAAAATATGGAAGGAATTTCATCAATTAAGGGACTTAAATTTTAATTCTAATATGTTGGGATAAAATTTCCTATAAATATTCTAATTATAGACATACCCACATACTTTTCTTATCTATGGTGCCAGCATATTTTCTGAATCAAGGTTATAACTTAATGAAAGGAAGATGTAAAAGATTAGTAAGGTTAGTTCATTAGACCTTAGAGAAGAGGTTAAGAGGGTAAGATATTGATGAATTACATTATTTCATTTGTTGTGACGTTGTGTATGCGACGTCGAGGCTTGGCCATGACGTGAGGGGTATATACTCTGGCCTATAAATACTCATGCTTGGGCTTCCATTTTGAGTTAGTTTTTCATTAGCAAATTTTCAATTTTCATTCAAAGTAGTAAAGCTCTTGTAGCTTATTCTCTCAAGAGTTAGAATATTTTCTAAGTGTCCACAGAAGGAGTTTAAGTGTGTATTATTCTTTATTCAAACACTGATATACCTAAGTGTAGCAATGTGATGAGAATAAAAAAAACTCTTTTGAAAATCCTTGCAACACTAAGAATAGATTAATATTTTATTTATTACACTTGAATTTCATGCACTTCATTTTAATGCATTTGAATTAAGCAATTACTTCCTAGTTGTTAATAAACACAACCATGACCAGTTCAAGCATTCATATAGTATTTGATAACTCAACAATGCTTAACGTTTGGTAGCCCAATAGCACTATATGTGTTCAGGAAAGTGGGATGGTTACTTGTGTTAGGCTAGCTAGGCAGTAGATGAATTAGATCTTAAATTACTTGAATTTTCATTCTTGTTGTAGGCAATCACATCTATAAAACATAAAATAAGAAAAATCATATACCTTAATTACACTTAAACCATACCCTTGAGCATCAGTAGTGTAGTTGCGAAGACAATGAATTTTCTTAATGCTCATTTCACTTCCTACAGAAACTAGTGCACTAGATAACTATAGATCCACGGAGTTCAACTAGATCACCTGTAACACCTCAGTGATTTGTATGGTTGGGCGTAGGGATAACTCATTGCTCATCATTGGCACTATTGCTAGGGACCTTGTTATTGTTTTGTGTGCTATCTAGGACTTAGTAAAATTATTTAAATCATTAGAACAAACCTTAGAGTTACATCATATCTTAAGATTACTACAACAATATTTAGAAGCACATTGTGATTTTTATCTTTCTAACATAAAATGTCTTCTTCTCATAGAAGTGATTCTCTACCCAAGTGTAATAAAGCTTATCAACTAGTACCTCAATAGTACAAAATCGTATGTGCTTATCCTAATGAGTATGTGTCAAACTTCACCTTCGTCTTGCACTAGGATAAACAGCTGTGGTGGCATGTCATGGATGGCAACATTTTGTTGTTGCCCAATTGATCTATTCCTGTAATGCTTTAAAAAATGCTTATTTGATATGGCCTTTAGGAATTTCATGCTGAGTATGTTGTGTAAGATACTAACACTAGGGATTATCATCCCATTGAGGCACAACATCTACAAGATTAATAGCTAGAACAAAATTATGAATCTTCAAAGGGAAAAAGATTTAACAATTCTCCATTCCTATTGTATCAATAAGCTAGTGGGGAATCCTTGTTTAAGGGTTTTTCATTAAATAAAATTCCTCTCTTTGAATTTGGTGAAGGAGGTCAAAACTAGAACTTCCGGTCCATAATTCACAATCCTAGTTCTGCTAAAAATGAATCCAATGACAAAGAAGGATTTGGAAGTCAAGGTAGGGATGTAGACAAAAAGTAAGATTGTGATCGGGATCATGATTGTTGAAGAGGTGGAAACAAGCACCATGATGGTGCTGGATCTCCTTCCTCTTCCCCTTCATCATCATCATCTTCTTCTTCTGGCTTTGATTATGACCATAGAAGGTAAGACTATGATGGAGGTGACCGAAACAACCAAAATAACTGATAGAACCAGAATGAATGAAATGATCATAACCATGAATGAAGGGGTAGTAGAGGGCATCATAGGCACCATGATCAAGGCCTCAATGAGCCTTTGCTTGCTACTTGAATTATGCTTAATATCACAAAGGCAGTAAGAATTCCAACAAGGCACTTGAAGGATAGCTGAACCAAAAGGTTAGATATGAACAATATTCCTCAATTTGAAGGAGGAGACAACTCTAATCTATAGAACCATCTCCAAGCTTTTAGAGATGCACATGCCTTGTAGAACGTAGAGAATAAGTGGCAGAAACTTAAGTTATTCCCACAAATGCTCATCAAAGAAGTAGAAAATTGGTACTAGTCCTTAGAGCTGGAATCTATTAGAAGATGGAATACCATGCTTGAATTTTTTAATGATAAATATCAAATGTACTCCAAAGTGTCCAATTTGAGAAGGCAAATCCAAGGATGTAAACAAGAAACTCATGAACCCTTAGATGCCACGATTGATTGATACTAAATATTAATGCATAAATTTCCTAGCCATGATTATTCTCAACTAAATCAACTTCACCACATTGTAGATGGGCTTTGATCAGAAATGAGAAGAACCCTCGGTGTCTATGCCCAAGGACAACTATCAAAATTAAGTGCCCATCAGATACAAAGATTAATTGAGTAGGTAGCTAAAGAGGAGGGTGAACTAAGAAAAAGAGAAAGTGCAGAAGAGTACAACCATGATCCTTCCATCCGTAAGAGGGAATTTTGATTCTATGAAAGTGAGGACGAATCTACAATTGATGAGGTGGGAAATAAGAAAACCTTTTCACTCCAAAAATTTCAATCTAAAATTACAGCCAAGGTTGATCAGTTATGGGACTCCATTAATAATAGATTTTAAGCTATCTTAAAAATCTTTGAGGAGTCCAATGAACAAGGTAGTGATCGTGAGTGTAGGAAGCACAAAGAAGTTGATCATGCCTATCACAAAGATAAGGGCAATATTGTTGTAATAGAAGAGGTTGCAAAAATAAAATCAGATGATGATGGTGGATGTGATGTTTGCCAATATATATATCCCAAGAGATGTTGCTCCATTATGTCACATTTATAGGAATCTGGGATGTATGTTTTAAATCCATGCTTAACATACATGTAAACATCTACAAAACTACCTTATCCTCAAGGTAATTTTAGGTAGTTCCATCATCAATAACCATATTATCCAAGTGAAGCTCCACTGCAATCATATGAGTAATATCAATAGTGGCAATAATCAAAATCATGGGTGTTGGTACTACCAAGGCAGTAATACCCTTATTGGTAGCCTAATCCATATGGTTACTATGTTTAGCAACCACTATCTCCACATGACTCCTCTAGTCACGTCTTATGTTTTAGCCTCACTACCATCTTTCTAATTATTATCAAACCTATTCTCCACATGATAGAAGGGATGCTACCTCTTATCCTTATCCACCTCCTATCCCTACACATGCTACTCCTCTAGTCGCAAAACTACCACCTGCTCCACCTATGTAGGGTGAACTACTAGCTCAACCACAACAATGCAATGTTACAAGGGTTGGTAACTTAAAACTGATTAATCAACTGAGTGGGTCAGAAACTTGCTCAAAGAAAAGATCCTTCTTCAACCTAGTAGTCCACCTAAGCCCTCACCTACACCTATGGTTGACAAACCTACTCCTTCATCTTCCTTTGTACTCAATACCTTTGAGTCCCCTTTAAACCAAATACTACCTAGGCTCCATACTTTTATTCTTACTCACACTGTATTTGATTGGATCCATGATAGAAACCTTCCCAGGAAATTAGCTGATCCTAGAAGTCCTTTGATTTATTTGAAAATTACTAGGAATGAACCGTGCAAAGCTCTTCTCAACTCAAGTTCCAATGTCAACTTGATCTATCATGAGATGTATACTGTGTGGAACCTACCTCCTCTTAAGAAGAGCAATATCAGATTAGAATTAGTAGACCGGTCCATCACTATTCCATTGGGACTGGAAGAAGACACTGTGACCATTGTCTATGGGTGGTATTATTCTACTTATTTCCATGTAATCAAAGTGGAGAATTGAAAAGGGGATTTCCCAATCATCATAAGAAGGAAATGGTTGAGCACCATTGATGCAAAAATCAGCATTAGAGATCTTTCCTTGGAAATATCTAAAGAAAATGCATTTAGAAATATCAAGAAGAAGAGAGTTCTATGCATCACATACAACATTATAGGGTACAATTGTGTGTAGAAACTCTAGGTTGTAAAGCAAGCATCTATCTCTGCATGTAAGTAGTGTGCACTAGAAGTAGAAATTGAAAGGTGTCTGTACACAACAACCACAAAACAAGAGGGCACCTAATGGTTAGCTGCTGATTCTAAAAGTAGCACACTTTACATGGAACTAACTAAGATCTTGACATACGCATATGTCATAGGCATGGATGAACTAGAGCAAGTTCATCACTAACTCTTTGATGATGTAAACGATGATACTCACTAGGGGGAGTTGGAAATTCTTAAAATTTTCAAGCAAGATCCCCTTAAACTGAAAACACTACAAGCTAGAATGGAATATGTGTTTTTAAAAAATTGGAATTTGGTTATAATCAATGCAAATCTTGCTCCAAAGTAGAAAAATATGTTGTTGAAGGTAGTTGAAAGATGGTCAATAGCTTTTGCTTGGTCATATCCTAAACTCACGGGGATTGATCCTCAGATATGCTAACATTGCATCTACACCAACTCGACCATGAAGCCAAAAAGATAGCCATAGAGGCAATTGAAACCTAAATTGAAGCAAATCATTAAAGAGGAAATCAAAAAACTCCTCAAGGTGGGGTTCATTTATCCCATTGTAGATAGTGAGTGGGTTAGTCCACTCATGATTGTGCTAAAGAAAGATGGTAAGTGATGGGTCTGTATCAATTTTTGGCTATTGAATATGGAAACATTCAAAGATCATTTTCCATTGCCATTTGCTTACTAGGTTCTTAACACAATATCTAGGCATTGCTACTATAGTTTTCTAGATGGTTATAGTGGTTATAACCAAATTCAAATTGCACCAGAAGCCCAAGAAAAGACAACGTTTGCAAGTCCTTAGGGGACTTTTTCATATTGCAAGATGCCATTTGGTCTATGCAATGCTCCTACTACATTCCAATGCCTGGTATTGAGAATTTTTCAATAGCAAATCAATAGTGGTGTGGAAGTCTTCATGGATGAATTTTTCACTTATGGTGCTACATTTGAGTAAGCCCTGGACCGCCTTGAGAAAGTGCTAAAATGATGTGTTGAAACCAACTTGCAGCTTAGCTAGAAAAAGAGTCATCTAAGAGTCTAGGAAGGCATTGTATTAGGGCATAGAATATCACAAATAGGAATTGAGGTAGACCCTAAGACTAAGGGTCATCCAAGGAATAACTTGCCAACAAAAAACTATCAAAGATGTTTGATCATTCCTTGGACATATTGGCTATTACCATCGATTTATAGAGAATTTCTTTAAGATCATAAAACCATTGGTGAAGCTAATAAAGAAAGATGCTTCCTTTGTCTAGACCAAAAAATGTGAAAAAGCATTCCAGCAATTGAAAGAAAAACTTGTAGAAACTCCAATTCTACAAGCACTTGATTGGTCTAGACCATTTTATATCATGATTGATGCATTAAATTATGCCTTGGAAGTAGTGTTGATGCAATTAGATGATAAGAAACATCCATACTACATCCACTATGCTAGCTGAAGCATTTTGGATGCATAATTGAACTACACCACTGTAGAAAAAGAACTAATGGTAGTGGTGTTTGCTCTAGAAAAATTCAAGCATTATGTGCTTGGATACAAGGTGTTTGGGCAAATAGATGACAATTCCATCTACTTCTTGATGAATGGGCCAATGGTGAGCCCCCATGTGATACAGTAGCTGGTGATCTTGCAAGAATTCCATCTCACAATGGTAGATTGAAAGGATACTAAAAATGTGGTCGCTGATCACTTTTCTTAATTGTGATAGGATAATAAAAAGGAAGAAAACCTACTATTTTATCTATTTCTTGATGAACTCCTCTATGCTAGGGCTATAATTGAATAATTACCTAATAAGCCAAAATGGTATGAAGGTATTCTCACCTATCTTTTCATCCAAGAGATGCCACAAGGGTTGGACCACTAAAAGAAATAATAGTTTCTTCACCAAGTAAAAGACTTCATGGAGATCAATGGATACCTCTATAAGGTGTGTGCTGATGGGCTAGTTCATTGGTGTGTCCTTGATGGTAATTAACTACATGTTCTCCAACATGCTCATGAAGGTCCTAGTGGAGGACATTATGCTAGGAGATGCATGGCCATTAAAATATTAATGGCAGTATACTATTGTCCAAAAACTTTGAGGGATTCTCACCACTATGTCCGTTCTTGTGAACGATACCAATGAAATGCTGGAATGACTGCTCAAATGAAGGAGCCTCAATAATGAATTCAACCACTAGAACCCTTCAACATCTGGGGCATTGACTTGATGAGTTCCATCATGCCCATGTCAAATAGAAAGGCGTACATCATAGTCACTATTGACTATTGTATGAAATGGGCAGAAGCATCAACTATCATTGATTGTACATCTTCTACTGCTACTTGGTTTGTACAAAAAAATGTTGTAAATAGGTTTGGTGTGCCACATGCATTAATTTTTGATAATGGAACTCACTTTACAAGCACTACTTTTCAGAAGCTCATGCAACACTTGGGGGTTGAATATAAACTCACAACACCTTACCATCACCAAGCTAATAGTCAAGCTAAGGTTACTAATAGGAAAATTACAAAGATACTAACAAGAACTATTAGCAAGTATAGGAAGGACTATAGCACAAAACTCAACAATGCCCTTTGGACCTACTGCTTAACATGGAAACTTCCTATAGGCTACGCTCCTTATGAGCTTGTGTATGGAAAATAACCAACACTTTTGATTCAATCTGAGCTTTGTACACTTTTAAAAACTTGTGACCTTGACCTTGACTTAAGTCTAGCCCCCCAAAAAAAAGACTAATGAATCTCAACTTGCTAGATAAAAATTGATTGGTAGCCCTATCATCTAATGAGTTGCACAAGGCCTATAACAAAAAGTGTCATGACCTAAAAATTAGAAAATTCAAATTTCAACTGAGAGATAAGGTTCTCTACTAGAACCCCACACATTTACCTTAATGAACTAAGTTTCAAATGTTGTGGGAAGGACCTTACATCATTTATGAGACTTTTTCTTCTAGGGACATGATGATCTACAAACCTAACATCCCAAACAAGAAACAAGTGGTCAACATCTAATAAATTAAACCTTTCCATGAGCATAAGCTAGCTAATGCAACATACATCTCATTGGATGGACAACCACACTCAATATTTTGGATCTCCTCCTTTCAACTTAGTCATGGGGGAGATGGCCACCCATGATAACCATATAATCATTTCATCAGTTTTTCAATTTTTTTATTTTACACATTTTTTATTTTATAACATTTTGTTTTACACATTTCTTATTTTACATCTTATTGTTTTCATGTTATTAATCTTTTCTAATTTTTATTTTACACCATCATTAATACATTTGCTATTTCTTGAATATTTTACACTTTCTTATATTTTATTTGGTTTGATTTTCTAACTTGTTGTTAATAAGTGATAGGTACAATGGTAATGCATTGTTTGATGGTGGTACGTACTATTTTTATTATTTGATTATTGGTGTCTAATTTTTGGCTTTGAATTTCATTACAAATAATTAGGAAATGGTTCCCTTTTCATGCAATAGGTAGTGAGTCCTCAACATCCACCCATCCATAGACTCTATGATTTTCCTTGTCTTGGAAAGGTTTAGTCCCTTTTTCATTAATGAAACTTTAACAAAATTGTGACTTTGGTAGTTTTTGGAATTAAAAAGGATTCAAAGGTTTGAACAAGGTGTGGCTTCAAGTGGATTTGGCATTCTTTGTGCCTTTCTATTTGCCTGGGTGCCTATATGTTTTTGTGGAATTTTTACCATTCCATGTCGACTAATAAAAGGAGGTTGAATACACCCTTGCATGATGTGGTTCTCATAAAAAAAATCAATGAGAATTCAAAGCACATCCCTTAGACAAAATAAATGCATGTGTACTTGCATGGTGTGGTTCTCATCACAAAAAAACACAATGAGAATTCAAAGCACATCCCTTAGACAAAATAAATGCATGTGTACTTGCATGGTGTGGTTGTCATCACAAAAAAAAAGTAATGAGAATTCAAAGTACATCCCTTAGAAAAATACATGCATGTGTCTTTGCATGGTGTGGTTCCCATTTTAAAAAAAACAAAATTGTAATTCAAAGCACATCCCTTAGACAAAATAAATGGGCTACAAACACTGGTTATGGGACTAGTCCCCTCTAACTAAGATCCTTTCTCACTTCCTCCTTCTTCTCTAATAAGGAATGGTTGTTGTTCTATGGGAGAACTCTTGTGTCTCAAGGGATTGATTGGTCTTAGAATGTTGATGCAAAGTCAGTGAATGTGGTTGATTTTTGTCTGGACTAAGGATGGATCCTATCAAGTCATTTAACCACAAAATCCACAAGGGACTTCATGTGACCATAATTAGGAACTCCATTCCACTCTCTCTCATCCACCTATGCTTTCCATGTCTCACCTCACTGCCAGTTTCATGTTCTTGATTTGATGTGTTAGAATTATTAGTTAGTTTATTTTGGGTTTTTGTGAAATCATCCACGAAGCCCATAGATTCTTTGGTTTGAAGTTATGCAAAGGCACGAAAGGCCTATGCTTGCTTTAGGGAGGACCCATTTGCATATCTTTTGGTTGGGTTAGTTAAGTTCCTTACCTTTAGACACTCTTACAATCAAATCTTTTTGTTTATCCCATTAATGACATCCAATTGTGCACATCTTCATAACATTTTTCAGTGAGCTTTCCTTTTTATTGTTATGAATTCTTACACCATCTTCAAATATTTCCTTAACTACACTTATCTATTTAACCCTATTTTTCAGCCTTCCTTCTACACTACTAAAGGAATAAATATACAACAACCACAACTGAGCTAAGTGTAACCATCGATGAGATAAGACATTTAACAACTATGTGTTACACATTGCATACTAATTTATGATTTTGTTGTGATTGTAGTGGGAAGCATGGACTGGAAGCAAGACTATCTTTGCCAAGGATGATGCATCAGTACCACTCAATGAGAACCATTCATGATCGTTGGATCTTCTCTCTCATTCTTTTGCTAACAAGAGGTGTTGGATGTTAATGTTATCTAGGGTGTTCACTTCTCTTATCATGAACACACAATTTTGTAAAAGTTATAATTTCATACACTTGGGCACTTAGAATTTGTTGTTCCATTTGAGTTAGTTTGTATGTTAGTTAATAATCCCATACCTACCCAATATATTTTGTAAAGAACTTATTCCTCCTCTTCTTCACTCTAGGATGAGTTTTCATTTAGTCATGTGGGTATGATGAATCACATTATTTTGTTTGCTACGACGTCGCATACACAACGTTGAGGCTATGATGTCGAGTATTCAACATTGGGGTATATACTCTAGCCTATAAATATATTTCCTAGGCTCTTGTTTTGAGTCATTTTTTAGTTTTTATTTAAAGTAGCAAAGCTCTTGCAATTTATTCTCTCAAGAGTTAGAATATTTTTTGAGTGCGCATAGAAGGAGTCTAAGTGTGTATAGTTCTTTGTTCAAACATTGATGTACCTAAGCACAACAATGTGATGGGAATAAAAATGAACTCTTTTGACAATCCTTGTGGCACTGAGAATAGATTAATATTTTCTTTATTGCACTTTACTTTTATGCACTTCATTTTAATGCATTTGAATTAAGCAATTACTTCCCATTTGTTAATGAACACAAGCACGACTACTTTGAGCATTCATATAGTACTTGGTAACCTAGCAACACTTAACATGTGGTAGCCCAAAAACACTATATGTGTTTAAGATGTGTTCAAGAAAGTGGGACAGTTACTTGTGTTAGGCTAGCTAGGTAGTAGATGAATTAGATCTTAAATTACTTGAATTTTCATTCTTTTTGTAGGTGATCACATCTATAAAACATAAAATAAGAAAAATCATATGCCTCAGTTACACTTAAATCATACCCTTAAACCTTACAAGTGTATTTGGGAAGACAACAAACATTCTTGATGCTCATTTCACTTTCTATAGAAACTGGTGTACTAGATAACTAAAAGTCCACATAATTTGACTGAATCATGCCTAATGCCTCAGTGATTCATATAGTTTGGTGTAGGGGTACCTTGCCGCTTATCAAATATATTATTATTGTCTAATGAGTGTCAATTTCCCTAAAAATTCCTTGCTAATAACTTGTACAAGTTAAGGAAAAGGAATCTAAGCTTAGCTTAACTTCACATGCTAATTCAACTACATTTTTAAGATTGATTCATATAACTTCATTAGTAACTAGAGCCTAGATAGGTATGGAATATTAGGTTTATTTTTATTTGGGATTTGGGTATTTTAGAAAAACATGAATCAATAAGAAAACAAAGTCCTAGAAGAATTTATAGAAAGGTTACTTCTATGACTTGTGAAAGAGGGATCTTCTAACCTTATGGAGAAACATCTAAGGATATTATTGCATTCCTAAGTTGGGGTCTAATGGTTTGGATCATTACTTAACTATGGAAACCTCTATTCGAATAAGAAAATGGTTAGAATTTCTTAGTCTAAGCATTTTCCCTTATTTTACTAGACTCACGTGCAATTGATATACCTTTTTTATTCTTAACTTATTGGATTTTATTGAAGGTTACTAGTTTCTATGAAGGTTGATGTACTAGGAGGGCATCCTCATGAGTTTTACCTTGGATCATAACCTATCTTATATGCATGATGCACTTTAGATGATGGTTCATGGTTCACTCTGGATTGTCACTCATAATTTGTGTATAGATCATGATCAAGCCTTGACATTGATTCTCCCTAGGTCATGGTTTGCTCTAATACCAATTGTTACATCTTTTTTTTAAACGTTACGGTAAACATCAAACATGTATTACATTCAACATTATGAGTATAAAACATAATAGGGAAAATATAGAAGAAAATGAAAAGAAACTTTATTAATAAGAAAATTAGGAAATGAACAAATATCTCTAGGTTATTCTTTGAGGGTTCCTTGGATTATCTTATTTTAACATCTATTCCTTAGAGAGGATCTAGAACTACCACCATGGTTAGGTCTATAACTTGTTAAAAGGGGTGAGCAAGGTTGTTCCTATCCTACTTCATTCGACACTTATTACTCACCTTTATTGGCTCTACAACTCCTTACTGATATGACCTTTAATTCTTGTGTATAATACCTTAGGTCAAACTTCCAAGGGTTACCTCAATAGATATGTCCATTATTATAATATACCCTTCCATTAAGGATCTTATTACAATAATTATATCACTTAGTCATAAAATGATACCAATTGAGAATGGGGACATGACAATCACCTCTTGGATGGTGGCCTATAATAACTCTATATCATCTTTTTAAAGCTTTTTGAAGTTCTTTAGAATAATACATCAAGCTGAAACATTGTATTTTTCTTGAAGCTCTAATAGATCCTACTTTACTCACATAACTTTAAGTCCTTGCTAAATTTGTTCAAAAAATACCAATTTATCCTCAAGGGTAATTAGCTTAGACTAAAGAATGGTGATGTTTTTAAGAACATAAAATACTTTATCCAATTACTATTTTGTGTTAAACAATATGTGTTACAGTTATTCATGCTCTTTTGTGATCATATCCCTAGGAGTGTTAATTGCACTTTGGTGCTCTAGCTTTCTTTTCCTATTTATGAATATCACTATGTCTTACTGGGCATTGAAATTAGATGTGGGTGCTATAGTGATATTTAATGATACATTGATGTACTCTATTAATACACTAGCAATTTCCTCTTATCATTCATAAGGATGGACAATAATGATGGGACCACTACCTTCTTCCAATATCATTTGGAATTATACTATATTGCTTGAAATGGATAGTCACTTCATAAGTTTCATGACTAGGCCCTCTCTATTTGCTAGGTTTATTGTCATCCTTGATTCACCTCATGAGATTTAGAAGTGATCAAATAGGTTCTAATTTTCCCAACTAACTTCTTATGTAGCCCCAAATACATGGCTTTAGTGTGGAGGTGATACACATCCAACCCTCCTTTACTAGATTCTTGTCAACTAGTGCCTACTACACTAGTCTAGGCTATGTTGGATCTAGCACCTTTGATTGTTGTGGGCAAGGTGGATAATATGGAATTATTTTTTGATGTTTTTGCTACTTTTGTGTCTATTTGCATCCTTGATGGTGGATCTTGCATGCTCTTACAATGCACAAACTTGATAATTTTAGTGTAGAAGGTTTGTGGATTAACCTATAGCATATCATTTATGTATCTTGTAATTTCTCCTCTCTTGTAGCACTTAATGATTAAGCATGAGAAGGGAAATGTTACCTGTTTGATATTGCATTCAAACAATCTATAATCAATCTCCAAAAGAGGAAATGGGAAAGGTTTTAAGGGAACAACATTCAAAGTACTACTGCTATCTATGATGAGAAGGATGTCATTGTGTTAGAATAAATCATCTAGATAATGTGATACTTGACAATCTTGAAAAAGATCTTCTTTAGTGTTGAAAAACCATCATATTTTTTTAGTTGTCATGCCATATAAATGCGTCATCCATTTCTACTTGGGAGTGCTCCTTAGCCTTGTTGAGATTTCAACAATCTAGATTCCTCCATTAGGCAAATTAAACACTTCAGTGATGACATCCACTAAATAGGAGATCTTAATGCTTCCAATCTTCATTATGTAGCCCTTATGTTTACTTTTTTAAGAAAGGTATGTCTCTTCCATGTATGATTTTTTGCTACTAGTCAAGGTGGGCCACATCAATGATTGTTGTAGCTCTTCCTTTATCTATGGTAAGCTTAGCTCAATGAAAGTGACAAAGTTAGGCTTCACTAGAACATTGCTTGCCACTTGTTCATCCTTTCAAGTTTTCAAGGACTCAAAAAAGGTCATTTCTAGCTAGTTTAGTGGAGCTTCTCCTTGCATTGATGTTTAGAACTATACCACTTTGCATAGATTGAACCTTGGATTCTTTAGGCATTTGTTGTCCAACTTTAGACTGGATTGCTTCGTTTTCTTGCTTGTGGTTACATCCTCCTCTTGGCATCTTCTTGCATCTCTAGGAAGGTCCTCCCAATTCTTGTCCTCACTTAGGCACCATTACTCAAATTGTAATTATTAATCTTTGATAATTATTTTTAATGTTTTTTCCTTTTTTGAACCCTTGGTAAGGTTGAATTTGTGAAAAATTAGGCATTGAAGTCCTAACAATTCACTATGCTATGATGATGGTTGTAAGCTCTAAGGTAATTAAAGCATATAATTGTTATTAAATTTTAATTATTTTTAATTAAGGGTTCAAAAAAATTGGAAAAACTCCAATGTTTGAGCACCCCCACAACTCAAGCTCAATTCCAAGTACACAAGGGTAAAAGAAAAGGAGCTTAAACAAAGATCATACATGGAAGTTATGATACTTGGAAAGTATAAAGTTGAGGATAGTTTGGTTAATTAATTTAATACAAAAATGGATCAAGGTTTTAATAAATACAAATAACAAAAGAGAATTTAACAACCTAGACTATATACAATTTTGTTAGGACAAGGTTAAATTATAATGAACTTTTATAGATTCATAATTTTTCATAATGTAACTTAAAAAAACTTATTGACTTATATAATTATTAAAATATTTTGTAAGGAAAAAGGTCAAATGCACTCAGTGGAGTAACTTTGTGATGGGACCCTTTTCATTCATGCCTCACATCTACTCTAGTATATAGGTAACTACAAATTATCTTACCTTAAGAAAAGGAAAAAGGTTGAATAACACTTAAAAGGAAACATTCATAGTTGGTAGTACTGTGCCTAAAATTCAAACCTTGCCTTACAATATCTATCTCGTTTTGATATTTTTAATCTATTACAAGCTCTATATCCAATGGGAACCCTTCCCTCTTTTCACAATAATGTGAAACATGTTGGCAGTTGATTGTCATTTCCCTCGAAGAATAGCCACCTTTATTTATTTTCAAAAAAATCCCAAAGATGACCACTTACTTTTGATTATAAATTTTCTGTGACATCATACCATAGATTGACCATGGTGGAAGACAAGGATTTTTAAATTGCATTATATTAGCATGTTGGTGGTGCAATATCTAACCCATGAGATTGATGATGCATGCCTTATGAAATAAAGTGATAAGTTTAACTACGCAAAGCAACCAAACCATTAAATTTAATCTCCAAGTTTAATGAACCCACACGTCACCAACTAATTATTTTCATAAAACTTGTGTGAACAAAGATGCACTCAATTTGAACATTACCAACACTCTTGTTAGTATATATATATATCAATTGGATGAGATGATTTTAAAGAAGATGATGTTAACCAAGCCCAACTACTTGATGAGGTAACAAGGTAACTAAAAATGAACTCACTCATCCCTCCTCTGTTTCTCTACCACTTACCCAATTTAGTTTTACATTCTCGATCAAGTTTTCTCTATCTTTATTTGTTCATGGCATTTTTTAGCATCATTTATGTAAGATATTTATTTCTCAAAAACACCATGAAAAAACAAAGATAGAGCAAACTTTATTGAGAGGGTAAAACTAAATTGGGTAAGTGGTAGAAAAATAGAGAGATGAGTGATTCCATTTTTAGTTATCTTGTTACCTCATCCAATAATCGGGCTTGGTTAACATCATCTTCTTTAAAATCATATCAATCAATTAATAGGGATATATCTAAGCTAGTGGAGTAGTTTCACAAGCAATGAGTAGAATTTAATTATTTTTTAAGTAAAAATCACATTCAAAGAAGAAGAAGACATTTAGTACGTTTAGAGATTTTTTGAATTGCAAATGCATGTAGCTTCTAGCTTCAAGCCTCATGGGTGATACTAATACAAAAATGAATCATATAATATAGGTATGTTGAAATTCTAACACATGCAATTTCAAAGTAAAATTATTACAAATGCTTTCATAAGGTACAAGCCAAATGCAAATTTTCACAAGTTTCTTGATGATACCATGACAAGATGTGTGCATGAAATTTCTGATGTAGCTAAACATAACTAATCAGATTTATTGATCGTTATGAAAAACCAATTGCACATTTGGTCTAGTGGTATGATTGTTGCTTTGGGTGTGAGAGGTCTTGAGTTTGATTCTTGGAATTCCCTTGTGGGGTTTGCAATTTAAATATTGAAATAACACCTAAATCATGCACATTCAATGCTACATTTTTTCATTAATCAAATAATTACAATTTAAATATTTAAACAACACCTAAATCATACATCTTCCATGCTACATTTTTTTTTAAACAAACAAAATATCGATGGTACATTTTCTATTAATGCTACATATTTTTGGTTAAATAAATAATTGCAATTTAAATTTCAAAATAACACCTAAATCATACATCTTTAATACTACATTGTTCAATAAATACTTCCTTTTTAGACTAATTACAAATATTTTACTAATTTTTACTTAAAAACATGAACATGGGTTTTGTTGCATCTTTATTTCATGTAATATTTCTTAGATCATCATGTTTAGTCCACCAAGATAGATCACAAAGACTCCATGCAATGCTGGTTCTTAGCACTACATTTCTTCTTAGTTTATTTCACTTTCATTTCAAGTGTTTGTCATTCCTATCAATCTTGGGCCTTTCTATTATGAATTAAATTGTATTGAAAAATTTATTGCAGTATAAAGGAGGCATGATTAATAAATCAATGTGACAAAAAATGTGAATGCTTTCATAGATGTTGAATATCACCAAAAGAGAGAAAAATTAGATAAATAGTATAACTTAGAGTGACTTCTATATAACTAGTAGGTTTGATGGTTTGGACATGTAAAGAAGATTATATGATGAGCTTATAAAAAAAGTTTCTACATCACTATTAAATACTTTAGTTTAGTGCTTAGTGAGAGATGGTTCTCTTTGAATATAAAGGTTGTTTCTTGATTACGCATGTTTTGTGGACCTTTTTTTTAAAAAAAAAAATCTTAAACATGTTTTAAAGGTGAAAGAGGTTTCAAATAAGGCATTGATTTAGTCAGAATTCAGCTCTTTTTCTATAGCCAATTTCATATGGCAAAGAAAAATATTTGATGCTTTTACAGGTTTGTAAGAAGTTCTCAATACATCTTTTGAACAAGAGATTTTGTTAGATAAAGAATAGAGGATAGAAAATAACAATTGAGATTAGATAGACAACTAAGTTAATCTTTTTTCTACCTTAAATTAGTACAACTCCAATAGAAAACTATGACAAGAAATAACCAGTAGGCATCAATGTTCATCATAATCATGGAATGAAATTCTGAAAAATCTAGAAGTCCATCACAATTCCTATCAAATCTACAAATCATCTTCTTTTTCTTTTTCTTCTTCAAACTCAAAGGTGAACTCTATATTAAGCTAGACTCTATACTCAAGAAATTCTTGCAAAATGCAATGAAATCATCAAAGCTTAGGCTAAGGAGAAATGTGCAACGATATCTTGGATTTTGTGCATCAACATTGCCTCCATGCCTAGGTTTTGTAGAAATGCATTGAGTTCATGTGCATTCACTTTTTCATGTGCACTCATTATTTCATCTACGTCTAACTCCAGTTGTTTGTATAATCTCTGCAAATGCTCAACCTTCAACGTATTGCTAGGGTTCTCCATTTAAAGGATAGAAATGAATGAATCAATAAATCACCAAATGCAAAAACATAGAGAAACCAAAGTTCAAAGATTTTTCTACAAAATGTGCCTATGATTTTGTTAAGATGCTTATGTTATTGGAAAGGAGCATAAATGCAACCCTCCATCAATGATTCCATATTTCTCTCCTTCCTAATCAATGGACCACCATGATGACGACAAACAAATGACACCCTATGCCACATAACAACATCCTCATCATCATTACAATGTACATTCCTAAAAAATAAAATAAAATAAAATCCATAACCGAGAGTTGTGAGAGATGTATGTCCTATAGTAGTAGTCATAGAAGAAGACAGAGATGGAGATGAAGATAGAATGAAAATGGAATTCCCTTTTTCATTTCCATTCTGATTTTACAATTGGTTGCTTAATGTTGTTCAAAGATGGTGATCCTAGAGTAAATGATGAGGACATGAGTGTTGCAGTTGTTCTTGGCAAGGTCATAGGCTATGTAGAGGATAGTTCCATCATCCATGCAACCTTGGTGGTACAAAATATGAGGTGCCTTATGTTGCTACGTGATCTTCACTATTCGGCAAGCGCCTTCGCTATTGTCTCCATTCCCAACTATGACACCGTTGGCACCATTATGGCCCTATATGACGACCCTATTGAGATCCTAAAATGCTCTAGTTGGACCTTGCTATCCATGAATTTCAATCACAACAAGACACAGTCTCAGCTCATCAACCTTTCTCTAGCTGTGTAGGGTTTAATAGATGAGCAGAATCATTCTGGGCAATTCTAGTCCTGCATGATCAACATGAACAACATCCATGGAGAATTAGAGTGGCTTAACAAGGAAGAATAGGACCCTTTCAAGGATATTTCAACAAAATTCAAGTGGGTGAAAAGATCAACTTTTAAGATTCAGCTCCCCTATAGTGACTCTTTGGCTTCTCGACTTTTTAGATTTGGCTCCCCTACAGTGACTCTTTTGCTCCCCTACATGTGGCACTTGACATGGAGGATGAAAAAATACACTCTTCCATCCTCCCTGTCATGCTAGACATATTGGCCTCTTGGCCAAAGTAAACTATGTTTCTTACCTTTCATTATAGTTTATAAAAGTTGGCAAATCTTCATTATCATAGGCTTTTGGCGTTCTCATGGTTATCCACAATGCTAGTCAAGATGGGGCCCTTAATTTGGTGATGCTACTTGAAGTCTATTGTGATGGGGCCCACTACACCCTAATTTGTGAGGACATTGAGAAAAAATTGCTTGACATGTGGCTATTTTTTAGCATTTACTAACACTATACTCTTGATTGGAAAAACAAGTGTGGCATCATGGCATCCCTGTCCATACCTTCATGCTTCAACTTATTTTTAAAGAAAAGAAAGAAAACCTTTTTTTAATAAGTAAATTACTTGTTGATAGCATAATAAAGTTGAGTGTAGAGGTAACCCCTTCTTACAAGTGTCCCACTATATATATTCTTTCATTGTCATACCTGTAGATCATCAAATTTATATCTACAGTACACATATGTGAAAAGAAAACTTTGATATAATAGCATAAACCCTATCATGAATGTAGCGACCGAAAGTGTTCATGGCTAGAATAGTATACTGAGAGGTTCATGATGCACACAACTTAACCTCATGTTCGCGTGAGGGCTTGCTAGAGAAAAAGACGGGGTGCCCAGTATAGTCTTGTCAATTGAACTAGGACTTACGGGATGTGATGTAAAAATGTTGCTAAGAGCTTACATGATGTTTACAATGTCTATGATGTTGATGAGGGTGAGCATAGTCAAGGGTTTTCTCCTAAAAACAAAGGTGTTAACATGCGGTTACATGCAAGAATAGTGAAAAATATGAGTGAATGCCAAAATGCGAATGAAATGCTAAAAAAATGTAGTGAGAGAGCAAGAGAGAAAGTGGCACCACCCCAAACGAGAATAGTGTAGTTAACTACAGGAAAGATTAGGAGGTAAATGGTGTACAAATAGGCACAGTAGGCAGTGTAGTCATAGTCTTAGGGTGTCTAGGCTATGAAGATTGACATCCATCATGAAGTCTATGCTTGCTGAGTTGACTACCACAATGTCTTGTGGGCTGCAGTGGTCTACGGTGTCATAGATGGTGTGCAACGATGCCAAATTCTAACTTGGAGGCTACTAAAATTCCAAGTGCACTTGAGTGTGAGAATGCTCAAAATGTAGATTTGTCAATTAAATGCAAGAATTGTCAACCCCCAAAATGTAGAGTGCTAGGATATTTATAAGGTTATGGTTGCAATGAATTGTGAATTAGGTGCCACATGATAGAGGGGTAGTTGGGGCTATGCTACACCCAACTATGCTCTTCATTGAAGAAAATGATGTTCTGTTAGTATACTCCAATGGATTGCATGAGACTACTAAACTATGACTACATTGCCCAAACTACCTATGCAAGTGCTAAATAGACTGAAATGTACCTAAAAATAATGCAAAATAGTGCAAGTTTGGAGACTATGCTCCGAGACTATGTTTTCCACTCTTTCAAGTGGTGTTGAGTGTAGGTAAAATTTTGGGATAAATGGGGGATGCAAAAGAAATTCAAATTGCTAATTCTACTTGCTAAAGGTGTGTTGGAGCTAATTTGGATGTTGGTGTTGCACTCTAGAGGCTTCTGGATGTAGTTTTGGTAGACTATGCTAACTATGCTCTAGAGCATAGTCCTAGCAGTTAGAAAAATTTTGCAAAACTTGAGTTTCAATGCTGACTATGTTGACTATGCTTTGAAGCATAGTTCTAGTAGTGAGAGCGTAGTCTTGGTAGTTAGAAAATTTTTGAAAAACTAGTGTCTTCAAGCAGACTACACTAACTATGCTCTAAAGCATAGTAGGGAGCATAGTCTCAAAAGTTAGAAAATATGTCAAACTATTTCTTTCATGCTAACTAGGCTATGCAACTATTGACTTGACACTTGGGAAAATCTACAAAACTGGCCATTTGTGTGTAGACTACATTGACTATGCTCTATAGCATAGTCCCACCAGTGGAGAGTGTAGTTTAACACTTAGAAACATTTGTAGTTATTGTTGATAGTTAGAAAAATCTTGTGAATCTAGTATTATGTTGTAGACTATGTTGACTACACCCTAGAACATAGTCCCAATAGTAGAGGGCATAGGGCCAACACTTAGAAAAATTTACCTTAATTTGATACTTAGATAAATTTGCAATCGAGATGTGATGGCCTGAATTTGATGGTGTTTCATTAGCCCCTCTTTGTTTACATTTGGAGGAGTGGCTCGAGAGACGTCAACAAAGAATTGCAAAACACCATAGCAAGCTTGGTATCAACATCACTCATTAGTACACGACTTGAGGTCACTACACCATGCTCAAGAGTGCTAAGGGTTGTAGTATGCTAGAGGCAAAGGGTATAGGGAATATGCTAAAGATGGCATGGGAAGCAAGATGTAAATAGGATGTCATTTTGTAAGATGTGAAATCAACACAGGTGATGATGATCATGGCACCAAGGTGGCTTGTCATCAAAATGATGACTTATGGTCAGAATGCTTATGAGAAAGTTAGCATCCATGGCACCAAGATAGCCTTCCCATGAAATTGAAATCTCTCATTGGAATGCTTATGAGAGAATTAGCATGGATTCAAGGTTGGACCCATTGCAAAATTACAATTCTACTAATTTTTTCTTAGGGACATGCTTTGCCCTATTTGCTTTTTTTTTATTGTGAGGTGAAGTTGCTTTGGGTTCTACACCTTGTGAAATGCTAGCTATGAGATGCCTTCCATTAGGTGGACTATGTGCCACCTAATGGGCTTTACTTTGGTGCAACCACATCACATTTGTAGGATAGGTGATTCCTCCCTGGGATGAGTTGAGTTACATATGCTTGGACTTTGACTAATCCATAAAGGCTTCCCATGGGGTGAGTTGTGCTATGTCTATCATAGGTTCTATGGTTGATTTAGGGAGGGTTCCATGTACATTGGAAGGGTTTGCAAGCTTGGTGATGTAGGGGAAGGCAAAGGAATGCAAGGTAAAAACATGGAAAATGCAAGTAGGCTATAGTAGGGTAATAGGGATGTGAACTCTTGAATAGCTTAGCTAATCTAATCATGCACATTAGATCAATGTGGTAACTTGTTGTTGTGATGAGATGTGTCTCTTCACTATCACCTCTAGGGCTTTTTCTTACAAACACAACTTAGAGAAAACAAGAAACAACCACATAACATGCAATGCAAGTAAACTACTAGATGTGAGGGTCCTGCAAATGTTGCAATAGTTGAACTAGTTGCAAGTGTTTGAAAAGCTAGTAAAGGTGCTAGGGGTGATGATGTTGCAGGTGCTCGAGAGTCCACACTATTGATAGGAGCCTAGAAGACTAGCAAAATGGTGGAGGGCCATGACATTGTAAGTGCTCCCAAGTCAGAGCAATGGCAAGAGCCTAATAAAATCAATAAAATGGTGGTGGGTCATAATGTTTCAATTTCTTCAAAGGGTGCTACTGATGATAAGAGCTTAGAACACTAGTAAGATGCTCAAAGTTGGTAGTACTGTAAGTGCCACTTGAAGCTGGTAGCATTGGCAACGATTATAGGAGCTCTGAAAGATCAGTAAAATGCTTGGGGATGATTTAGAAAGATTAGCAAAATGCTTAGGGGTGGTAACACTAAAAATGTTCCAATGTCCTCTCCCAATGATAGGAAATCCATTTTGGAACTGTAATGTCCCTACCCTACCCACGAGATGTGGCCAAACAAGAGGGGAGTCAGAAGTATTCTTGCTCACTTTCCCCCAAAACTATGTATGGTTAATTGCAAACCCAGTTTAAGGTTGTCGTAGATGGTGATGCATGCTAGTTTATAGTCCTAGCAAACTATTGTGTACTAGTTTAACATCATAGTGGATGTGCTACTATGTCAGTTTACTATCATGAGCTAAGGATGATCTATGCTAGTTTATAGTTGTAGTAGACTTGTTGTGCTTGTTTATAGTCATAGTAAACTTTCTATGCTAGTTTATAGTCATAGTGAACTTGTTGTGCTAGTTTATAGTCATAGCGGATTTTTCCTTGCCAGTTTATAATAATAGTGGACTTTTCCATGCCAATTTATAGTCATAGTGAACTATTGCTTACCTTGCTTTGTTGAGATGTGGTGCTGTGTACTAGGTGTAGTAAGGCTTCAAATACAAGTGATTGACCAAATTGGCATACTCATTGCCATCTTAATTAGCAAGCTTGAATGCCCCATTTTCGTAGGCCTTGACAACCAAAAAAGACCCTTCCTAGTTGGTTGAGAATTTTTCTATAGGTTTGCGAATAGCCTTGAGGACTAAAACACCACAAAATTTTGAACCATAGCTTTTTGACTATAAATTTGGCTAACTGTCAGAATATGAAACTTCCTGCAAATTTGTCTAAGTTTTGGGACTATGTTCTCCATTGCAGTAGAGCGTAGTTAGCTTCAATGACCAAATTTTCTACAATTTTGGCTAAGTGTAAGAACGATAATACAAATTGTAATTTTTTCTAACTGTTGGGACTACACTTCCTAATGACACTCTAGAGCATAGTCACCTCAGCTACCAGATTTTGGACAGTTTTCTCTAAGTGTTGAGCCACACTTGCTATACCCGCTATGCTCAGGAGCATAATTAGCCTCCCTTAGAGCGTAGTCAACACTTAGCCATATTTTTCCAGTTTTCTCTAAGTCTTTTGCCAATTTTCTCTAAGTGTTGAGCCTATGCTTGCTATGCTAGCTATGCCCACCATGCTTACTTCTCTTGCTATGGTTAGAAGCATAGTTAGCACCCCCCCCCCCCCAAAGCATAGTCAATACTTAGCCACATTTTGCTAATTTTTTACTAGATTTTGCCTAAGTCTGGGACTATGCTCTCACTATGCTCTAAAGTGTAATTAGATCATAGTTGGCAAGAACTCCCTCCAAAGGCCTCCACACCATAGCATTGACATTCACATCATCTCCAACACCTCTCCAGTAATATCATTTGTCATTTTTACCACTCCCTTTTCCAAAAAATTGTAACTATGCTCTAGAGTGTAGTCTCCAAGAGTAGCATTGACATTGTTTGGCATTTTTAGGTACATTTTGGTCATCTTCATGTAGTGGGATAGTGTAGTCTTAGTCTCTCAACTTCATAGACTCTATCAAAGCAACAACACTACTCAACATCATAAAGCTTTACACTAGGGTGTAGTTGGGGTGAGTGTAGTTCCAACTATCCTAGAGCATAGTCCCACCTACCACACCACCATGTGGCACATGATCCACATTTTGGCCTAACCCTAGCCCTATAAATACCCCGGCGCCCTAACATTTTAGGGGTTGGCTTTCATTTTCACTGGTTGACATTAGCATTTGACACTCTTAACATTTTGGCATTTTAGCACTGGGCGAATGAGACCCAAAGCACACCACACTAGTAGAGAGGTAGAGTTGCATACCATGGCCCATTGTAGCCCCGTTGTAGCCTTACAAAACACCACATGGAACACCATGGTAGCCAACTTGGTATGCACGGACACCATGATGAATGCCAAACTTCATGGCCTAACACCACTAAGATTATAACTACGCTCTCCATTGTCTTTGTTGTACACTGTGTACCTTCTAAAACCCTTTTGAAGTTAACTACGCTTAAATCCATTTGGAGTGGTATTCCATTTATCTCTCTCCCTTGCATTTTCTTTGCATTTTTTTCACATTTTGTTTACATTTTGGCCTACAACTACATTCAAGTGATGATCCACATATGTTGACACTCCTATTTTCTACCAAAGAACATGACTACGCTTGGCATTATTCACACCATTAACACCGACTACACTTAACACTATTCACATGGTTGCCCAACACTTAGCACCATCTACATTAACATTGTTTGCACTTCCTAAGTCCCTGTTTGATCAACAAGACTATTTAGGGGACCTCGTCTCTACCTCCAGCAAGGCCCTCATGTGAACAAGGGGTTAGGCTATGTTCCTGTTAACTCCTTGGTGTTCTAGCCACTAACATTTTCAGTCGTAATAGTTTTTGGTACTAGAAGGAGGGCCTACCATTTCCTTCTTTGCACTCTATTATGGTTGTCTTTGTGTGCTCTCTACACCCCTATTGGTGTAGATTGGTCCCTATTGTCAGTCTTCTTAAGACCCTGTGTAGCAACCCAAATCGTGTTGTTCTCCACTTTTTTCTAAGTCTTTGCTTTTTGAGCATAGAGAGTGTAGTAAGTGAAGAGCATAGTTGGTGTGGACCGTAGTCTCCATACTAACCATTTTTTCTGCAATTTTACACTTAGCCATTTTTTGGCATTTTCATACTTAGTCATGTTTTTACATTGTTATACTTAGCCATTTTCGTCTACTGGTAGACTTAACCATTTTTTGCATTTTCATACTTAGCATTTTTTCTACATCTTCATACTTAATCAATTTTTTGCATTTTCATACTTAGTTATTTTTTGTTATTGGTAGACTTAGCCAATTTCTGTAGATTTCATACTTACCCAATTTTTTGTAGTTTTACACTTAGTCAATTTTTTGCAGATTCCAAACTTAGTCAATTTTCTACATTTTTCAAAGTTAGCCATTTTTTGCAAACATCAACTCTCATAGCTTGATCTGCAAACATGAATTTAGATCAGCCTTCCATGTTAATGTCTAGCATACTTAACACCCTCATCCATCCAAAGCATGTCGAGCTAAGCTGTGAACAATATAACTTTGTTTGTGCAAATCTCCAAGTAGGGTTACCCTTAGATAGTCTTAACATTGAGGCAAAATAGGACTATGAATGAATCCATCGGGATGGATGAGAGTACAACCCTACCTTTTTTGACATAATCCCACTCACAGTGTCCTACCACTAGTTGTTATCCTAACTCATCCATGCAAATGAGCATGATGTAGGGAAAACCTATGAGGAAGCATCATAGGAGGAAGAAGATGAGTTCAAGGCCCACTCTGAATGCGAGAGCCCTCTTTACATCATCTTCCAACAACCACTTCCTAGTATGGTGCTACCTCAATTTGGTTCATCCATCCTCTTTGAGATGGTGACCATGTGAGTTTAGCCTTCCTCACAAGAAACTGTTACATCTACCCAATCCTACATTCATGCAAGGGCCACCTCTTGACCCCAAAAAATTTAGGCATCTTACATTCCACCTATTTCATCAGCACCCTTGGCGTCAATCCAACCCATGCATGTGTGGCTTCGATCACCACATCCATTGCTCAGCCAATGCATCATCTGCATCCATCTACTATGATGTTAAATTGGCATACTCTACAACCAACAATATGATCCTTTGCTGTGCATCCAACATAAGCCGAACCAACACAACTGGCTAGCATACCTTTGAGCTTAGATCAGACATTCTAGTTGATCCAATGTTTGATAGAGGAGATCAACTGGCTCAAGGCTACCTCCTTCAAAACCATCAAGGTAGTGGACTTTTACCAAGACAACCCCAAAAGATCCTATGGTACCACCCTTGACCCTCCTAATTGGGGTTTCATTGCCTCAACTCACCAAGTACAATGGTAATGCCCACTTAATCACATTTAAGTCCAACTACCTACTTTTGAAAGTATGGCTGCATTTCATCATGCATATCTTCCCCATGTCTCTCATTAGCAAGGCCTTAGACTAGTACTATTCATTACCCAGGGCCTCAATCTCCTCCCTGGAGGATCTCCTCAACTAGTTTGTAACACACTTTAAGTATAACCTAAAACCTGAAGCAACTCTTGACTAGCTCATGTAGGTAAAGTAGGGGCCTCTAGAGCCCATGGCCAAATTCATCCAACAATGGAGTGCTACCTTGCAAGAAATCCATGAGCTACTAGTAAAGAATCACCTATTGGGCATTTTCAAAGGTGTGGTCAATGACTTCATCAAGTTAAAATTGTACTACCTAGCCCCAAAGCCTCTCAGCCAATCCTTTGCCTAAACAAAAGGCACAGAGGAGGAAGCACACGTAAGCAACAACCCAACCTACATGGCCTACAGAAACCATCATGTGTACAAGGAAAACATAACAGTGGCAATAGTAGCCACAAATGCAAATGCAACCAACTAGGGCCCAAAGGCTAAGCAGCCTAAGGCCCCAACACATAAAGCTGCCAACTCTAGCACCAACTCGCCCACATTGATAGGGGCCATAGTACAAGCCACTACAAGGCTCCACTTTGAGCATAATGATTGCTCAAAGTACACCCCATTGCCAATGAAACTGTCAGAGTTGCTAGATCAAATCTTGAAAGCCAGGAAAATTCAATACAAACGAATATTGGAAACTACCCACCAATGATAGGATAGGTACTATGAACTACTAAGGAACCCTACCTCAATAGTACTAAATGAGCCATTGATACCACAACATTTCTAATTGGACCAATACTATCATTACCACCAGATGTCCAGTCATAGTATAGACAACTATCAGGCTTTGTAGGATGATCTGCAAAGAATGATAGAAAGGGACCAACTAGTGCTTGATGTAGCAAGTCAATCCAATGTAGATGATGCCCCCTACATCATAAAGTCCATCAGCATAGAAGGAAATTCTAAACCTATGCAACAACCTTTTATGATTTGAGTGCCTTCTAGCAAGGAAAGGATTCCCTCGACCTCCACAAGCAAGAGGCTTTCTTTTGTGTTCAAAGTGTCACCTTGAGCATCCACAACACCCTTCATGGTCAAATTCTCATAGCCTCCATCTACTAAGATGTTAAATTGGCATGATGCTACACCTACAATTTCTAAACAACCCTTTATCATCAAGGTGCCACAACAAGCTGGCCCTACATTAAAAACTCCCAAATAACCATTGTTTATCAATAGGGTATAATAACATGATGACCCCTCACCTACATGAAGCCCAATAATGGGTAATGTGTTAGTCTCTTCTTCTTCAAGGGCTACCCCCACTAGCAACCTAGGTACGCCTACCAAATGGTAATGTAAGAGGCCGAACAAGCACCTCACAACCCCCATGGCTAAAGTAAAGGCCATGACTAGTAAGCCATAACTCAACACTGAGGCCCTTGCCCTTAAGTAGGCCAAACAATCCACCCCCAAGTCCCCTTCGTGAGAGATTCGTCTCTCAAGCCATATGAAGGAGGTCAAGGCCAACACAATGACTAATGACAAGGACTTCACAACTACACTAGCCTAGGTGAGGCAAATGTTGAAGTATAAGAACACAAAGTTGAGCTTGTATAACTTAGTCATAGCTTAATATGCTCAATGTTAAGCATTGAACTAGATGTTGGCCTCCATTCTTGTTATGGAGGACATCCCTATAGATGAGGATATTATCCATGCAATGATCTTGCCTCCTATGCAATAGGAATTGAGTGTAACATCCCTAACCTTTCATGATGAAGTAGTCAAGATCAACCTCAAAAGAGGGGATCACAATAGCTCCATTGTCAATTAGCATATGTGTTGGAAAATGCACCATCTGCAAGGTGCATGTTGATGATGGTGCAATAACAAACATAGTTCTATACTCCATTATTGACAAGCTAGGCCTAACAGATGAGATCAAGCCTATCAAAATCATGTGTCTAAATTCCTTCAATGGATCATGTGTCACCATTTGGGGTACAATCAACATTACCTTCATGGTAGGGGAGTAGTTCCCCACCTCTACAAATTTCACAATCATAGAGGAGATGTTAGGCTTCAACCTAATTCTAGGCTAGCCTTATCTATCTCAATTATAGGCCTTCTCCTCACCAATCCATCAAGAAATCCACCTTCTATACAAAGGTGGTCAAGTTATCATCCATGGTGATAATGTCTCCCTTGCAACTACCCATAACATAGACATGGGACAAATGTTGGAGGTGGAGTTTCTTAGTGGTACACCTGTAGCAACTAGTGCAACGCCTAAGGATAATACACCCAAATAAGTGGTTGAAGCCAATAGCCTTCTAGAGGACCCTAAGCCTTACATGCCTCCTAATCGACACCTAGTTAGGAAGCAAATACATGGCCAAGGCTTTCCCTTAGCCAAAAATATGCTAGGTGCTTGCTTATGCCTTACCTCCACATGCCATGCATTTTTGGTTTTCACTTGGTTTCATTTGTTCATGCATTTACATTTCACTTGCTTGCTTATTTTACATACTTGTTTGCTTTGTTTATGCATCCATCCACTTAGCTTATGCATTACATTTGAAAAACATCAAAAACACTAAGAAAATCCATAAAACTATAAAAAAACATGGCCCAAGAAGGCTTTAAACTAGCAATGGCCTGAAATGGCCTTAAACTATCATTGTAGCCTAGAATGGCCCAAAAATATCACTTTTCACATTGCTTTCTTTTCAATTGTGCACATTAACCTTATTACACAGTTGCTGCTTGATATTGTTTTTCTAGTTGACTTTTGCAAGATCTTGTAGGCACACAACATGGCTATGCATGTAACACTATACCTCACCAAAGTAAGGTAAGCAAACAACTCATCTACCATGGCGCTAAAACTAGCATAGCCATCTGCCATGATGCGAAACCTAGCATAGTGCTCATCCGCTATGATACTAAACTAGCATAGCATCATTTCCTATGATGATGAACTGGTGCACAAACTATTCTCTATGATGCTAAACTGACACAACTCATCCTTGGGTCATGATGTTAAATTAGCACAACATCCACTATCCACAATGATGTTAAACTGGCACCCAACAATTTGCTAGGACTATAAACTATCATATCATGGTCTACCAAGACCTTAAACTAGGTTCAAGGTCTACCAGGACTTTAAACTGGCATGTTTCTAATCTTTTTGAGCACCTTCCATTAGTGCAACCTTTGGGGCACTCGTAACATCATCACACTGGCACTTCCATTGGCTTCCTACACACTTGCAATTAGTTTAGCTTTTCACACATCTACAACATCTTTGCATTTGACATTTCACTTACATTTCACATTTTGTGATTTTCTTGTCTTCTCGGAGTTATGTTTGTAGGATGAAGCCCCAGAGGCGATCATGCAAAGGTGCATCTCATTGTAGTGACAAGTCACCACATCACTCCGATGTGCATGATTAGGCTAGTTAAGCCACTCAAGAGTGCACATCTCCTGCATCTCATTTTAGCCTACACACATCCTTGCATTATAGCTTATGTATGTTCCCACATTATAGCCTATGCATTTCCCTTGCATTCTAATACCCTCTTGCATTCCCCACATTCCCTTGCATGTAAACCCCTCTGATGCATACACACTATAAATGCACATGGCATACTTTCTTCACATCACACTCTTGAACCCATGGTAGATGCAATGTAGCTTGTTGCATGGGGAGCCTCTATTGGCTAGTCAAAGCCCAA
Organism: Gnetum montanum; assembly: GCA_015680685.1. Classification (NCBI taxonomy): domain Eukaryota; kingdom Viridiplantae; phylum Streptophyta; class Gnetopsida; order Gnetales; family Gnetaceae; genus Gnetum; species Gnetum montanum. Next base: position 96,875 of record MNCI01032790.1, on the reverse strand, counting down.
GTAGATGTAATGCAGCTCATCGTTGGGAGAAAACCCTTATCCTATAGACACAACATGGTTGCATCAAAAGAAAATTCCATCTACTCGATGGTCCATAAATCCCATCCACTCGATGGCCAACACCCTNCGCGTACGCGATATCGCGGCCTAGTGTAAACCGCGTCTCATCAACCCTGTAGCTAGCATTCAATAGTAAGTTGGACCCAATGGAGGTTCACCTTGTGGAAAAAAGAAAAAGAAAAGAAAGGGAAAAAGCACATCCCCAAGAAAATTGATAGTGCTACAATTTCACAACTAGCCTAGCCTCAAACAAAATTTGACTCTCCCATGAGCACTCCAATGAGAGATCAACATTTTAGGGTCAAGCCACTTCATGCCATGGTCACCATCAGCCATGCTATCTTCACATCTTGCATAATGGTACACCATTTACATTTCATCTCTCTATCTACATTTCATCTCCGTAGCACATTGCCTACACCATTTGCCCTTAGCATACCCTTACCCACAACACTCTTGAACGTGGTGAAACAACACCCAATTAGGTACCAATGAGTGATGTTGGTGCCATGGCTACTATGGTGTTTTATTTTTCTTTTTCAACATTTCTCAAGCCACTCCTTCAAACATCAATAAAGAGGGACCAATGAAACAACACAAAATTTTAGGCCACAACTTTTTGATTGCAAATTTGGCTAAGTGTCAGAGTGAAGACACTTTTTGTAAATTTGTAGAAGTGCTAGGACTATGCTCTCCACTACAATAGAGCATGGTCAGCTTCAATAACCAAATTTTCTACAATTTTGGCTAAGTGTCAGAACAATGGCATAAATTACAATTTTTTCTAACTGTGGGACTACACCTCCTAACTATGCTCTAGAGTGTAGTTAGTGTAGTCACCTTAGATGCCATATTTTGCACAATTTTCTTTGAGTGTTGAGCCTATGCTTGCGATGCTCAGGAGTGTAGTTAGCCTCCCTTGAAGTGTAGTCAACGCTTAGCCACATTTTGCTAGTTTTCTCCAAATGGTGAGCCTACACTTGCTAGACCTACTATGCTTGGGAATGTATTTAACCTCCCTTGGAGCATAGTTAATACTTAGCCACATTTTGCTAGTTTTTTCCAATTTTCTCTAAGTGTTGAGCCTATGCTCACTATGCCTGCTATGCTTGGGAGCATAATTAACCCCTTTGAAGCATAATCAGTGCATAGCCACATGTTGCTAGTTTTTGACCAAATTTTTCCTAAGTTTGGGACTACACTCTCACTATGCTCTAGAGTGTAGTTAAAGCATAGTTGGTAACAACTACCTCTAAAGGCCTTCACACTACAACATTGGCATTCGCATTAGCTCTAGTACCTCTCCAATAGTAGCATTTGTCATTTTGGCCTCTTCCTTTTTCAAAAATAGTAACTATTCTCTAAAGTGTAGTCTCCAAAAGTTGTATTGGAATTATTTGGCATTTTTAAGTACATTTCGGTCTTCTCTATGCAACTGGGTAGTGTAGTCATAGTATTTTGGCTTCACAGACTCCATCAAAGCAATGACACCACTCAACATTACAAAAATTAACACTAGGGCATAATTGGGGTGAGCGTAGTCCCAACTACCCTAGAGTATAGTCCCACCTATTGCACTACCACATGGCACATGATCCTTATTTTGGGCTAACCCTAGTCCTATAAATACCCCTGCACCCCAACATTTTAGGGATTTGCTTCCATTTTCACCAATTGGCATTGGCATTTCACACTTAGCATTTTGGAATTTTAGCACTTAGCTTCTTATGAAAATGAGACCCTGAGCAGACCACATTAGTAGATAGGTAGATTTTCACACCATATCCCACTACAACCCCATTGCAGCCCTGCAGAACACTACACGGTACACCGCAACAGTCGACCCAATAGGCACAGACACCATGGTAAGCACTAGACTTCATGGCTTGACACCACTAATATTGTGACTACACTCTCCACTATATCTGTTATACATCACATACCTTCTAAAACCATTTTGGAGTTAGCTATGCTCAAGCCCATTTAGGATAGTGTTCCATTTCTCTCTCTCCCTTGCATTTTTTTCACATTTTGTTTGCATTTTGGCCTACAACTATACTTAGGCGGTGGTCCATGCATGTCAACACTTCTATTTTCTATCAAAAAAAAGTGACTACACTTAGCACTATTCACATCATTAACATCAACTATGCTCAACACTATTCACATGGTCACTTGACACTTAACATCATTTGCATTAACATCATTTGCACTTCGTAAGTTCCTGTTTGATCAAGGCGATCATTCAAAGGATCCCATCTCCACCTCCAGAAAGGCTCTCATGCAAACATGAGGTTAGGTTGTGAGCCTATCAACCCTTCGGTGTTCCAACCACTAACATTTTTTATCACAACAAGGACTAGGTCCCCTTTCTTGATCAAGTGTTGATGTTGATTATGGTGGTGCTTTTGCCATTGCTTTTCTTGGTATCACTCAATGCAATCAAGAATTTTCATGTGCTCCTCCTCTATCGAGTTGAGGTTCATGCTCCTTAACTCATCATTTTAAGCCTATCGATGAATCTTAAGAGGATTACACAAAGTGATGGAACTACAATACAAGAGGAAAAATTGTTTTAGACCCATAAACAAGGCTATATAGCATCTTACCGATTGTTATTCTACATATCATGCAGTAGGCCCAAAGTGCATAGACTAATTGCTTGTTCCATCATCGTTTGCTACTATTAAGCATATTTTTTAGAAGGTTGATGATGACTTTGTTTGTGGCCTCCACTTGGCCATTCGCATGTGTGTAGTATAGTGACAAGAAGGAATGTTTAATATTGAAGCACTCACAAAAGGCTTTAGTTTTAGCACTACTAAATTTTGGTCCATTGTCCATTATGATGGTCATAGGTAAACCAAAATGGATCACTATGTTGTCAAGCACAAATTTACAAATCTACTATGATGTTAGCTTTGTAAGGGGAATAGCCTTAGCCCACTTGGTAAAATACTCAGTTGCAGTTATAATAAAGTTATGCCCTATAGAATGGTCACATGATCTACGTTGGATGCAGTTCAATTGGTGGCACGTGCATCAAGTTGCCATGCCATTAACAAATATCACATGTTTTAACCTTGGAGACATAATCATGCTCCATGTAAGATCAGTAATAACCTAAGGGTCTAATTTTTCTATCCATTGCCTTGTGGGCTATGTGACCTTTGCACAGTCCTTTGTGAACTTGTTCAACAATTATTTGTGCTTCATTGTCGATAACGTAGGTCAATAGTATGCCATCATAGGATCTACGACATAATGTGCTATCACCCACAATGACATACTGCTATGATTATCTTCACATTACATCCTTTTGGGCAATGGTTAGATGCTGCAGAGGTTCACCGTATTGAAGGTATGCCTTAATGTCATCATACCATTATGTTGCATGGGTTGTGCTAACTATGGCCATGGATGTAATGTCAGTGATTTGTGTGACAGGCATAGTGCAATCTATCACCAAGGTGGGTAATGCATGAGACATGTCAAGTGAAATGCATAAGGCTAACATTGCTAAGGCATCAGCTATGGTGTTTTCATTTCAGGGAATATGTTGAACATTAGTAGCTGCAAATTATTTAAGCAAGTGCTTCATCAGGTCACCATAAGGTTGTAAATGTTGGGCTTTACAAGTGTAAAAAATTATAACTTGGTTAATCACTAACTGTGAATTGTCTTGAATTACTATGTTTTGGATTTCTAAGTCGTGAGTTGCCAGGATACCATAGAAGAGACCTTCATACTCTATCACATTGTTAGTGCATGGGAATGTGAAATGATATACAATGGATCAAATCTCCCCAAAGGGGAATGTGATAATGGTAGTGGCACTACCCTCTTGAGAGGTTGAAGCATCATCAAAGCACAGGAGTATCTCAAAGTTGTCAAGCACTTGATTGATGCTGCTAACATGCTCATTAAAAAATTCTAGATCAATTATTTCTTGATCCTTGATTGGGTAAGTTGTAAGTTGTGTAGCTATTTCTTGACCTTTGGCTAATGCCTATGCAATGTAATGTAGGTCAAACTCCACTATTATTTCTTTCCAATGTGCAATACAAGTACTCTCATAAATATTTGTGGTAATGGCTCAGAGTATGTTACTCTTGCAAATGATGTTAACTTAGATGCAGAAAAGATAATGCTACCAATTCTTGAGTGCAAAGACTAAGGCAAGGTAATTCTTTTTCACATCATTATATTTTTCTTCATAGAAAACTAATGCATAGCCTAAGTAGTATTCTGGGACCTCTATGCCATCCTCTCACTTTTGGAAAAGCAAAGAAGCAATGGACATGTTAGAGGTAACAAGGTAGATGTAAAAGGATTTGTCTTATTGTGAAGGGTAGACCATTGGAAGTTGAGTCAGTCCCTGTTTAAGGTTGTCAAATGCCTCTTGGCATTGAACCATACACTCAAAGTGGATTCCTTTTTTGAGCAAATGTTGCATTGGTTGCTACTTATTGGTCAATCGTGAAATAAACTTATGTATGAATTGCAATCTACCTTGCAACCCTCATAGCTCCTTAATGTTAACTGGTGTGCTAAACTGATAATGGCCTTAACCTTATCAAGGTCTACACATATGCCTACTTCAGATACTACAAAACCTAGCATTTGGTCCATCTGGATGTCGATGACACATTTCTTGGGATTTAACCTAAGTTTGTGCTTCAAACAATGTTTAATTACAAGGTCTAAGTCATCTACATGGTTGTGTGCTGCTTTGGACATAACTACTATGTCATCAATGTAATCATTGAGAAAACCTAACATGTAATTGCTGAAAATGTAAGTCATTGCACACTAGTAAGTTACTCTTATGTTCTTAAGTCTAAAATACATCATAGTGTAATAGAATGTACCCCAAGGAGTCACAAGGTAGTACTAAGCCAGTTCTCTGGGTTGATCCAAACCTAGTTGTAACCTGAGAACCCATCCATAAAGGATAACAAGGCATGACTAGCTACAGTATTGACCAATTAATAAATACTAGGCAATGGGAAATTATCTTTAATTATTGCCTTGTTCAAATCCTGAAAGTCTATGCAAATGTGTACACTTCCATTTTTCTCTGGTACAACCATGATGTTGGAGACCCAATCTACATAGTCAAGGGCCTGGATGAAACTAGCTTTTGTAGAGCATGGTGATTTCATCATAGACTACCAATGCCACCTCAAGCCTAACCTTATGCACTTTTTTCTTGACTAGCTTTATGTTGTGATCAAGTATAATGTTATGTTGGACTACATGAGGATCTAGGCTTGACATGTCTTCATAAGGCCATGCAAATGCCTTAATGTTGTCATTGAGAACTTTAGCAATGTTTTGGTCATGTTGAGGCTCTAGCGAAGAACTAAGTTTCAATGCCTTCACCTTGCCACTAGGTGTCACTACAGGGATTTCAACAAGGGAATCCTTAGTGACATCACCTACCTCTAGATGTAAAGACTTAATTAGATGGTTCAACCAATCCAGCGGTGCCTCTACAAATGTTATGTATTCATCATAGGCTATGGGCTCAAGGTCTAGGTATTATGGATCAATGCATCATGTGAGATCACCATGGGGCCTGATGAGAACCAAAGGTAAATGAAGATGCTCATGCATAGTCATGTTGTACTCTTGCAAAAACAACTAAAAAAGCATTAAGCTACACCTGTCTTAATTAAGTCATATGCACAAAAATGAGAGAAAGTAGTGCAATAAAATTTTTTCCTAAGTATGCAAATGTGATGTTAAAAATAAATTCATGCATGAGTAGGTTTTAGGCCTCAACAAGCCATGGGGTGCTAGTTTAACATCTTAGTAGACCATTGCATGCACTAGATGTGTCAATCAAGTAAGGCTTGGAAGTGTGTAGGAATGTGGAATTAGCCTGGGCACTCACTAGGCAGTGAGAAAAATTTAAAATTTTCTAAGTCTAGGGTGGCTAGAAAAATCGAAAATTTTTCTAAGTCTAGCTAATCCCAAATACACTCTATACTATGCAAATAGTGTTGAGCATAGTCCTAGGGTTGGTAAAGCATTAAGTGGTCTCGAGGAGTATAAAAGAACATTTCACCTTAGGTAAGTCTATTACTTTCAAAGGTGAAAATACAAACCTTTAGAGTGTAGCATAGTTTGTGAAGAGTGTAGTTGCCAAGATGACACATCGAAGTGGACGCCAGTGCCCCAAACTGATGAATGTTGATGATGGAGAGTGAGCACTAGGATGCCTACCATGGGCATGCATGAAGGAATGGAGGGCACCATCATCTACCAGATACCCCAAATATGCTCTCCCCCTTTTTGCATTTTTTTCTTTGTTGCTTTGTTCCTTGCACTTGGCATTGAGGATTTTGGGTGTTGGTGGTACCCTGCCATGGCAAGGACTACCACCATTGTGGCCATTATGGCCGCCATGATCATGAGGTATGTGCATGAGGGGAGCAATGATTTTTTTTGTGATTGGTTTTTTGGTGTGGTTGCTAGGATTGATAGGTGTGCACCAGGCATGGCAAGCTTGATTTTCTATGTGGGAGGGTTTTGGAAGGCTGCAACTACAAGTGAAGAGGCTATGGGCTTGGGTGGGTTTTTCTATAATAAAAATTTTCTGTTTTAAATTTTTAATTTTGTGGGCATAGTTAGAGTAGGAATAAAGGTTTTGTTAGTGAGTTGGGATGGCCACCCATAGGATGGGATGTGACAAGTCTGCTAGTAACATGATTTTTTATAAAAAAAATTATTCTTATTTGAAAAATTCCGTAGCATGGACCTGGGATTAAGGTTTCTTGTTGCAAGAAGAGATGCAGCAGGGCTTTTCTTTGTAATTTTTTTTTTATTTTTTACAAGAAAATTCATGAGTGTGGGGCAGAGATGTGTTGGTGGCCATAGAGGCCATAGGCATTGTATAGGTTTTGTGCTTTGCAGTAGCAACTCTGTGGACGCAAGGGCTATGTGGGG
>MNCI01032790.1:25104-89846 GCA_015680685.1 Gnetum montanum | reverse complement strand
GGGGGGGGGGGCGAAGGTTGGATGCCAAGGGCACATTTCCTACATTTTCTATTTATTTATTTTTATAAAAAATTTGAGCATTATAACAAGGTGTAGCACAAGGGTAGCATTGTGGGTAGTGTTCAACGATGCGACAATAGGAACCTCAACCACAGTAGGTGCTTAGCACACAATGGTGAGAGATGCAACGTGCATGGGACGCTATGAGGGTAATAGGGTAGTGCATAGCACCATGGTGGGGCATTGGATGGTGGAGAAGAGAGCATTGGGATGACAGCCAAACCTTAATTTATTGACCATAGTTAGGACTGTGCTCCTATCTTGGAGGCATAGTTGACATTAAGTGTTGGTCGAAATGGCTCCAACTCAATAGTTAGTTTTTAAAGGAGCATAGTTAGGAGTTAGAAAAATTTTTGGCACCTTGGGACTATGCTCTATAGTTTCTAGAGCATAGCTTAAGTAGATCTAGAGTTAGAAAAATTTGTGACTATCTCTGGACTATGCTTCCTAGAGAGGTAACCCAGACTTAGAGTTTTCTATGATTTTCTGAACTACATTGTCTAGAGTTAGAAAAATTTTGTAAAAATATTTTGCATAGTGTAAACTTGTGAAATGTACAATGCTAAAGAAAAATTATCAAAACTTGCAAACTGTGATGCCAAATGTGTGAACATACAAAAGAAAATGCTAATGCTATGCAAAATGTGCTATACTCCAGTGAGTACTAGGCACGTCAAATATATGTGTTGACATCCTATACCCATGGGACCCTAAGATTTTTTTGCTAATTGGTGCTATGTTATGCTAATTTGTCTAAGTTTAATTTTTAAATATTTTTTTTCAAAATTGCATCTAGTGTATAGTAATGCTTCATTTGTTACTTTGTAGTTCTAGGGTGATATTAAGGCCCATCCTAGTCATCGTGGAGCTCGTTGGCATTCTATGTTGCATGAGCAAGCCTATATCCAACATGCTTGTGCTAGATATGTGGGTGGTTTATCAGTAGTGTGGTTTCAACCATGGGCACATGAGTTCCTAGCATTTCTGCTATATCACTTTAGTATGATGATGTGGTCACACTTAGCAGCGGAGGCTACAAGTGTCATCACTGAGACATTACTACATAGGCCTAACTGGGACATATTGAAATTCATGTTTGATGAGCCCACTACTGGTGATGATGGAGCAAGTGGTTCGGGTAGAGGCCCTAGGGGCACTTGACCCTTATCCAAGATTTGGAAAATGCTAGAGTTCTCTTGCTACAATAAGGGCAACACTCTCTTTGTTGCTCTGCACGTGCATACTTTATTCTAGAACCCACTTTGAATGGTATATTGCACCAGAGGGTAAGTGCCCTCATGATTTTTGTGTTTTATTCCTTTGCTACTAGCTCATGCTAAGTTACTAATTACTCATGCTTAATTCTAGATTCATAGATGATGAGTAGGGTTTCCACGATGAGGAAGAGGCTCTTCCCTTGACTCATATTACCCTAGAGGTATTCTCCTCTAGTCTAAACTTTTGGGAGGCTGTACTTGAGCAGGTGGGAGTTGATCTCCAAGGATGTATGAGCAGTGCAAGATCCATGATTGGCTAGATGAGGGATGGGTTAGTAATGAGCTCAGCCTAGAAGAGATGCTTGCACCACCACCTCCATCCCACACACTATTTGTTCCATGCAAGCATCTATTGTTTTGGCTCTTATGCTTGCTCACACATGCTTGTTGATTTTTATTTTTCCTTTGTGTGAAGTTAACATTGTTTTTTCCTTTGTTGCAACTGTAGTTTCTTTAGGAGAGGTGATGGTGGTCACCATAGACTACATTGAGGCCATCCTCATTATGAAATATGGTGAGCTGGAGAGGGTGTAACATTAGTTGTTCCACCAGGCCTCAAAGGTGTTGACTAATAGGCTCATGTGTGCTAGGTTTATGGACCTTTCCTTATCCCTTAGCCTAAACATTCTAGTGTCCAAAATGGTCACCATCATAGATTCCTTTAGTAGAAATGTTTGTCACTTCGTCACTTGTGTGTGCAATGTGAGGGTAGTTCTTGACCTCAATGAGGCCTTCTTTATCAACCTCTTTGGCCTTCCCACTAATGCCTATTAGTTGTTGACAAGGCCAATAGAGAGCTGGACCAAAAAGGAGAGATCAAGGGCTAGTTAGAGGCCACTCAATTTCAAAAGGACATCCTAATTAAATATGTGCATGTGCTTGAGGTCTGGGAGCTCTATCCTTTCTTTCATGCTCATGCATTTCCAAAGTTGTTGTCCCAAGGAAAAATCCTTGGGATGTAGGCATGGGTAATGAAGGAGGTACTATAGGAGGGCACAAGGTTCAACTAGGCCTCACCACCAACCTACATGTAGAAATCACTAGACTACACTTTAACCTCTAGGTGAGGTCTCATTTTCACTTTGCATTCTTCATAGGGTATGTACGAAGGCTTGCAGAGTTGATGGTAGTTCGTGTCAAGGTGCAATGGATGATATATGATCATGAGTAGTTGCCAAAGCCTTGGGTTAAGCATATGTTCATGACCACTCATGCACAGGACCCCCCAGAAGGGATTGATGAGTTATATTAAGTAATGACCAAAGGTCTTCTAGGGCAATCAAAATATTCACATGACAATGCAAGTGAGGATCCCTCAGTTGTTATTGGAAATGTGAGCAAGGCTAACCACTATATTGCAAAAATAGTGGGGCCATCCAAGGCAAAGATTAAGAGGTTGTGCCCTACAGAGGAGGTTACTCCTAAGGTTGGGCAACCAAGCATCAAGAAGATCTACCTTAAGAACCCCAACTTGCACACAAATGTTGTAAGTTAGTATTTGTATATTACCTGATGTCTTCATTTTGTGTTTTTAATGTTTATATTTTTTGTGTTTTTTTCCATGCTATACTAACGCTAACATGCTATGTTTGTAAACTAAGAGACAGGGCTACCAAAGCAGTGGTGGTAGCGGTAGTAGAAGAGACCTCTTTTCAAGTTGAGGAGGGGGAATCATGTAAGGAGGAGCTACACAAGACCATAGAGATCCTCTAACAACTAGAGACAAAGGGGCTATTCCACATCGATGGAAGTGATTTCACTAGCCTCTTTGATGGTGTGCAGCTGGGAGATCCCCTTGCTCTCACACCTAAAAGCTTGTTAGGTAACTGCCTTAGACTACCATCTATTGTTGCTCTTTTGCTCTAACATCATTGGCTATTTAGTTTTTGCTTATTTCCTTATTATGTCACAACCCCAGATGAGCCTATTAGCAGTCCAACATCCACATCTACCTACCACATGAAGTAATGGGCAAAAATATTCAACAAGTTTGCCTTAATGGAAGACATTGTAGAGGACATGGTTGACTACCTACAAGATGTAGATCTTGAGCTCAGTATGTGTATAATTTTATTTTTCTTATTTTTTCTTAACAATTTTAATGCTTAATCTGTGACTAAGGTTGTTTTGCTTATTTGCATGCCAACATGTTCTAAGCTTCGTTGGGATCTAAGTAGGGTGGCAAAAGTGGATACCATTCCTAAGTTCCCTACTAAAGTGGAGCAAGTGCCTCATCATGTGTATGAGGTAGTTAGCAAGTGCATGCTTTCATGAACTTCAAGAGAGAGTGACAAGCCAATATGACTTCTTGGTGGCTTGATCACAAGGAGATAGTACCTAGTGGACCACAAAGATCAATTATGCTAAGTACTAGTCGACCATTTGGGGCAAGAATGAGGCCTCCCCAGAGATCATTGAGTAACAGCTATAAATGGATCTGCTTACCCAAAATAATTAGGACTAGAAGAATTTTAGTACCAAGGTGTACAAGTGAGGGTAGATGCAAAAATAACCACAAACACCATTATAAACATGAGCAAAATGTGTATCTTCAGTAGCTCAAAGAAGAGTATCAAACACCACCACCATGAGATGTTTCTTGAGGCAACTGATAGGAGACGGGATTTCAAGATATTTTCTCATCATACAGTGGTTAGTGGTTAGTGGAGCCACTCACATGGACCATTGTGGACAAAGGCAAGACCCTTGTAGGGGTTGACTATGGCTAGGAGGACTAGACGTAGCTATCTAAGGTTGAGATCCTCCAATTCTTGGAGGAGGGCCTTGATAACTTGCCTCTAGACGTGATTGATAAAAGAGCCTCTCATGTTAGTTTTTTATGTTTTTCCTATACTTTTGATGTTAGTTTGTATATTGTACACTTGCTTATAAGTTTGCTATTTTTTTGTTGTTGTCATTTATAGGCACTAGGCAATGTTGCAGGCTCTAGTGGCATGGTGGAGGAAGAAAGACCTCCACCCCCACCCAATCCCACTAGTTGAGCATATCCTGATGTAGCCCTAATATGGACAGTTTTGCATTCTTTATGCATTTTCTATTGTATGGTGCGAATGATCATGCTATGTACTATCATTTCTATGAGATGGTGAATATTTTTCCATATGAAGTGTATGATGTGTGAGACTTTTGCATTTATTTGTTATGTGTTTGATGATAGTAATGTGATGAATTGATGTGACTAGGCCACTACAAGCCAATGCTAGTTTAAGATCATTTTGGACCACAATGATAGTTTTGGGCCATTCCAGGCGACGATGGTAATTTAGGACCTTTTTGGATCATGCAATGCAAGGGAGATTACTAGTTTTAGATCGTGGTAGGTAGTGCAATGCCAGTTTAGGGCCATGGCAGGCCATGTGCTAGTTTAGGGCCTTTTCAAGCCATGCGATGCAAGGGAGATTACAAGTTTTAGGGTGTGGCAAGCCATGCATATTTGGAATTTTTAAATTTTATGATTTTTATGTATTTTTATGTTTTTTTATGTGTGCACTAATAACTGCTAAAGAGTATGTTACATAAGTAAAGATATAAATTAAGCAAAAATGCACCAACAAAAGAAATAAATGTATAATAAAGAAAATAATGCAAACAATCAAGTAAAATGTAAATGCATGAACAAAATGCAAGCAAGCAAGGTATGCAGAAGTTAGGGGTAGCCAAGCATCTAGTGCATGTCAGACTAAGGGAATGCCTTATTTGCACAGTTGCTTCCTAACCCAATGTGGTTAGGTGATGCATAGGGCCTAGATAGTACTATGCTATACTTTCCTTGACCTTCATTAGCTATGTTGAAAGGCAATTCTACCCACAAAGCATACTTCTATAGGTTAGTGACACCCTTTGGTTTCTTAGGCTGGTCTACCTCACATGTTTCACCCTCGCCCTTCATGGGAGGTGCATCATTAGGGAACTTCACCTCTGACCCTTGTTCTATGTCAATGTTGCTAACAGTTAGAGGGGTTGCATTGTCACCATAGATGGTAACCTCACCACCTTCGTATAAACGGTGGATTTCTTGGTGGATTGGAGAGGAAATAGCCTACAACTAGGCTATCCAAGGCCTACCCAAGATCATGTTAAATCTAGGAATCTTCTCAATCATGATCAATTCAGTAGTGGTGGGGAATTTCTCCCTTTCCACAAAGGCTATCATGATGGTTCACCTTACAACATTGTGCAACCCATTGAAGGACTTTAAGAACATTTTCTTTATGGGTTTAATCTATTCAGCAAGGCCCAGCTTGTCAACAATGATGTATGGGGTGACATTGATTGATGCGCCACAATCAACATGCGCCCTTCAAATTCTGCATTATCCTATGTGGATGGTGATAAACATTAGTGTAGTAATGACTTGACCCTTCTCAGGGTCAACCTTGACAACCTCATCATAGAATCCCAAGGGCATTGAGCTTGATTCCTGTGGAGTAGGAGGTAGCATCATAGCATGGATAAATTGTTTATTCACTAGGATGTCCTCTATATTAGGAATGTAGGTCAACATGTGGACCAACACTTTGCAATGGGTGGATGAGGTCATGATCAAGTCATACAAGCTTAGTGTTATGTTTTCTTGTTTTGAAGCCTACTTGAACTAGGCCAATGCATCAAGAAAGTCCTTGTCCTTGTCTGCTACCTTGTTGTTGGCCATCATCTCCTTCATGCAGCCCAAGAGACAAATCTCTCATGGAAGAGATTTGGGCTTTGCTTGCCTTGCTTGTTTTGGATCCTCAATGCTCTATTATTTGTTGCTTGTGGTGGCCTTCTCAGTTGATTTAGCCAAGGGGATAGAGGACAAGGGAACAAGCTTTGGTGGGCCTAACGCCCTTTGCTCCTAGTGCTGCCTAACCATTTTGTTGGCAAGTGCTTGTTAGGCCTCCTAGGTTTCCACCTATATTACCTATTGGTGTCACCTGTAGGATGATCCCTTGGACAAGCAAGGACTGATGCGTGATCCACCACTAGACTACGAGCAAGTGAGGATTTTGTAGGTTATGAAACCCTAACAATGAAGGATGACTAGGTTGTTGGTACTACAATGTGTTGTGGGACCTTGATCACAAAGGGTGTTAGAGGTGCCTAAGGTGATGCTCTGACAATGAAAGGGATCCTCGAACTAGTTTACATTGAGGGGATCGTAGTGTTACTAGAGGGCACATGAACCACGAATGGCTCCTACATTAATTCTAAGTTATCATCAACGTTGATAGCGTTGATGGTGTACCTTGCACAATTTGTGTTAAGAGGGTCCTTGTAGACCCTCATTGATTGGTTTTAGGGATGAACTAGGTTGGTTGCATCAATGACCAATTCACCCCTATTAATCATGCATTATATATCATGTTGCAGTGTCATGAAAAAGTCGATATCATGGCCAAGCCATTGGTGATAATGGAAAAATTGGTCCAACCTAAAATGCATAGGGACTGGAGGTTCATTTGGTAGTGTGGCTAAGGGATTCTTGAGGAGCTCACAATATTAGTCATGACATTCATGAGCATCCTTGAACATCTACTTGTACTGGATTCTTCTAGCCTTAAGCAGTTGGTCCAAGAGTTCCAAGAGCTTGATGGGCAATAGTGTGTACTTTGAGCAATCCTTGCACTCAAATTTTGGCCTTGGGGTAGCTTGCCCCATGGATGCCAATGATGTAAGTTGGTTGTTTGCCACCGTGCTAAAGCCAGAAGCCTTGTTGTTGATGGCCATGGCCTTAGGTGGCCTAGCCATTAGCTTGGTGTTGTTTGGCTTAGTCTCATTGGCCACCATTGCTATAGTTGTGGTTGCCTATTTTCCCTTGTCCTTGTCTTTGTATTTCTTTGCATGCAAGTTTTTATAGGCTACATAGGTTGGGTCTTTGCTAGCCTCCACCACATCCTAAATTCTTTTGGTTTGAGCAAATGCTTGGCTCAAGTATTGTGGGGCAAGGTAATGCAACTTTAACTTCATGAACTGATTCACTACACCTTTAAAAATAGCCAGTAGGTGTGTTTCCATGATAGGCTCACAAATCTCATTAAGTAATTTGCTCCAACATTGTATGAATTTTTGCATGGGCTCTAAGTGGCCCTAATTAACCTGCATTATCTGGTCAAGAGTTGCTTCTAGCCTTAAGTTATACTTAAAGCGTGTAACAAATTGGCTAAGTAGGTCCTCCAAAGAGGAGATTGATGCCCTGGGCAATGCCTAGTACCAATCTAGTGCCTTGCTAGTTAGGGACATGGTGAACACAAAAGTAATTGCATGTGGCCATGTCTACAATAAGAGACATTCAGACTGGAAGGTTACCAAGTGGGCATTAAGGTTCCTTTCACTGTTGCATTTGGTAAACTAGGGTAGTAGGACCTTAATAGGTAGCATTAATGGTGGAACTATAAGACCTATTGGGTCATCCTAGTAGAAGTCCATCACATAGACAATTTTAGAGGAGGTGGCCTTGAGCCACTTGACCTCTTCAATTAGAGTCTATATGAGATGGAACACTTCATCTAGACTCAAGGAGGTTGCAATGAGCTACGTGGGTTGTGTTGCCTACTATGTTATTTGGATGGCCCATGACCTAGCTCCAAGCTGTGCAATGACACATGATGCTTGTTGCATGGGTTATGTCATGGACATAGTGTCTAGGCCCCACCATGTGCTTGTGGGTTGGATCATTGTAAAGGATGCCAGCATGATAGGTGGGACTTACAATACTTGAGTCATATGTGGTGGAGGAATGTGCATGGTGTGCACATAGGGTTGTGCAAGTGTAACAATTATTGGCACAAACGATGAAATAGGTTATGGTTGTATGAAAAAGGGTAAGCTAAAAGGATGTACCACCTCTTGGGGTGTATGGTGCACTTAGTGGATCACCACCATAGGAATTGACCTTGGAGGTGACACTAAGCTTATCACTCTCTCCAAAAATATAGATGGGTAGGATTGTGAAGGAATGAAAGTAGAGGTTGTTTACTAGAATGAGGTGTGGAAAGCATCATCATGCTCAGATTGAGCTTCAAACTTATCTTGCTCTTTTTGTAGGGGCTCCTTGTAATCTATCCTTGCCTCACACCTAATGTTCAAATGAGGCTATTGAGCATCCACTAGTAGGGCTCTATGAGTTGAATGAAGTCCACAATGGAGGGGAAGTATTCCTTCTCATTGTCATGTATGAGCTCAAAACTTTGTTTGGCCTCCATTTCTTGGTAGTCTATGAATAGATGCACCTAGAGCTTCATGTAAATGAAGTTATATTGCTTTTCATTCAACATCATGTACTTGAGAGGTAAGTTGCACAAACTAAAGTATTACCTCTATTCTGCCATGACAAGACTAACAGGATGGTCAATCTAGATTTCTTATTAAATGGGCCAAACAACAACTACACTTGAAGCAGAGGTCAAAGGCTACTTGATGTTCATAATGCAAAAATGGAAAACACAAAAGTTTTTGTTTGCGAAAGGTAGAAAAAAGACTAACTCTACTAACTAAAAAAATTACTAAGTGCAAACATGTAGAAAAAATGGCTAAGTATAAACAATGTAGAAAAAATGGCAAACTCTAAGACTACACTCACTATGCTAGAGACAACTATGCTCTCTATACTAAGAGCCAAATATGCTCTCCTAAGCTCCCAAAATTTGGCTAACTATTAGATATATGCTCTAGTGTTATCAAGTGGGATTCTAGGGGAATCAACAATGAGGTCCAATCTACACTAATGACTTACAGGCAACTCCTACACTAGCTTGAGATCCAACTACTACCATGGCAGGTCCACATGGGTATGATGTCTATGATAGCTTAGAGCTAGCAATAAGGTTGGAGAAAGTATGAGAGGTAATAACCAAGGGAGATTGTAGAAGGAAATGACATTGGGCCTCCTTCTAGCACTAAAAAACTATAGTGACCAAAAATGTCAGTGGCTAGAATGGTACATTGAGAGGTTCGCGATGCACATAGCTTGACCTCGCGTCCACGTGAGGGCTTGCTAGAAATAGAAGTGGGATGCCCAGAATGGTCTTGTCGATCAAATTGGGACTTACGAGATGCAATGCTAAAATGCTGTTAAGCACTTACATGATGTTTGCAATGTCTATGATGTCTATAGGGGCGAGCGTAGTCAAGGGCTTTCCCTCAAAAACAAAGGTGTTAATGTGTGGTTACGTGCAAGAATAATGAAAAATATGAGTGAATGCCAAAACACAAATGAAATGCTGAAAAATATGCAATGAGAGAGTGAGAGTGAAAGTGGCATCACCTCAAACGAGGAGAGCATAGTTAACTGTAAGAAAAGTTAGGAGGTACATGGTGTATAAACACGCACAACAAGTAGTGTAATCATAGTCTTAAGGTGTTTGGGCTATGAAGATTGATGTTCACTATAAATTCTATGCTTGCTAGGTTGGTTATCGCAGTGTCCTATGGGCTATGGTGGTCTATGATGTCCCAAATGGTGTGCAATGGTGTCAAATGCTAGCTCAAAGTCTACTAAAATGTCAAGTGTGCTCAAGTGCGAGAATGCTCAAAATGTAGATTTGCCAACTAAATGCAAGAATTGCCAACTCCTAAAATGTAGAGTGCTAGAGCATTTATAGGGTTAAGGTTGTCTTGAATTGTAGATCAAGTGCCACATGGTAGAGGGATAGTTGGGACTACGCTACATTCAACTATGCTCTTTACTAAAGCAAATGGTGTTTTGCTAGTGTGCTCCAATGGACCTCATGAGATTGCTAAACTATGACTATGCTACCCAAACAACCTATGCAAGTGCTAAACAGACCGTGATGTACTTCAAAATAATGCAAATAGTGTAAGTTTGGAGACTACACTTTGGGACTATGCTATTCACTCTCTTGAGTGGTGTCAACCATAGGTACAATTTTGGGACAAATAAGGGATGCAAAAGAAATGTAAATTGCTAATTCTGCTTGCTGAAGGTGTGTTAGAGCTAATGTGGATGTTGGTGCTACACTCTAGAGACTTCTAAAGGTAGTTTTGGCAGACTATGCTAACTACGCTCTAGAGTGTAGTTCCAATAGTTAGACAAATTTTGCAAAACTTCAGTTTTAGTGCTGACTACATTGACTACACTTTGGAGCATAGTCCCAGTAGTGAGAGCGTAGTCCTAGTAGTTAGAAAATTTTTGCAAAACTAGTGTCTTTGAGTAGACTACACTCTGATGCATAGTCTCAAAAGATAGAAAATCTACCAAATTGTTTCTTCCATGCCAACTAGGCTCTACAACTACTAGCTTGACACTTTGGAAAATCTACAAAACTAGCCATTTGTGTGCAAACTATGCTCTAGAGTGTAGTCTTAGTAGTGGAGAACATAGTCTAACACTTAGAAAAATCTAGAGCTGTTGTTGACACTTTAGAAAAATATTGCAAATCTAGTCTTGTGTTGCAGACTACATTGACTACGCTCTGGAGCATAGTCCCAGTAGCGGGGAGCATAGGCCCAACACTTAGAAAAATTTACCTTAAGTTGACACTTAGACAAATTTTTGGTTGAGATGTGGTGGCTCAAATTTGGTGGTGTTTCAATGAAGCAATGTAGATGTAACCTAAAAGCTAATCGACTATTAACACACTTATCAAAGAAAGTACTTATCAAACTCATAACATACTGAATGAAAAATAAGTGTACTCATCATTGTATCATAGCCTTGGATGTTTTTCTTTATGTGTTGCAAGCATTATTTTTATTTTCCCATGATCTAACAGTTAAGTTTTGTTTTGATCGTTCTTTCTTATCCTATTTATCAACATTATTATATACATGAAATTTTATACATCACATTTTTAGATTGTAATTTTTTATAGTTCTTTCATGTTACACTTCTCTTAACTTGTTTTCTTAGTTTGATTTTATTTTAAGGTAGATAAGTTTGCTTTAATCTTGGCACTTCAACAATGAGGTGTTAGCTTAATGGTAAGACTCTTAATTTGAAAGCTCCAAGAACTCTGTTCATTTCTAGCAAGTAATGATAAGTTATAAAGTTCTAGTTAAATTATATATCTTAGGATGTACCTATATTACAATTATTTTGGGGTTCTAACACCCTCTCCCCTTTAATCTTGGATCTTCTAAAGTACCAATATCTTATAACCAATGAAGTATTAGTTTAGTGGTAAGACTATTGGTTTGAAAACTCTAAATTATAGATTCAATTCAAGTAGGTAGCACTAAGTTATAAAAGTTCTACTTAAGTTTTGTGTTGGTTGTATATCCTAGGGTAGACATTTCGTTTTGATTTCAACCCCTCTAAAAAGGCAAAAAACAAAGTAAAACTAAGCCTTTGATGAATGAGGAATGTCCCCTATGCCCACCCATACAAATCACAAGCATTTACATATGATTCCATGAATTGGACTAGTGGTATATCTAGATCATTAAATGTGATCACATATTGTTATATTATCAGTTACACTTATGATGACCCTTGATTTGTATGGTTAAGTAAAATTGAGACATATGATGGATAATGTTGTGGGGTCATGATTCTAATCATTCATAAGTGGACTCTAGATTTTAATGTCCAATCTAAAGAATATGCTAAACTTTCATATTTTGTTGAATTATATAATCTTCTATTGATTTTTCAAGAAGCTAAGTAAGAAATTGTTAGTTTTTATGATCCCATTAAGTATATAGAATCTATTTCTATAACTTTTGATTTTCGTAGATTTTTTGTTGAAATTAACCTTCTCAAACACAAAAAAAAAAATTAGTATTACAAGTAGAAGGAAAGACTTATATTTAACCAGTTACATATTTTAATCTTTTTAATTCATGCAACTTTTTTCATCATGAAGGACATTTGTTTAATGCTTATTCTTTTCTACTCAAGAAAAAAGATTCTTAAAAAAAAGAAAAAACATGGTGAAGATATGAAAAATCAAGTTAATGCCAATGATAAAAATAATCAAATAGTAATAAAAAATCTAGAGAAGATAGATGCTCTTATGCAATATTTTTACTAGTTCAAGTATTAAGCAGCCCAAATAGATTGCTCATAAGATAAATTTTTCCTTGTTTGACAAGAATACTATTAACTTGAAGATTAAAACTAGTGTTGATAAGAAGGCTATAGTTAATGGTGAAGATTCTCAATGTAAGATTAATAGAAAGTGATGAAGTGAACATCTTTCACAAGTGGTACCCGTTTTTTGCTTTTATAAAAATATTGGTATTAAGCCACAACTCTCTAGAATCCATTTGCTATTTTAAGTTCAAACATAAATGTTGAAAAGTGATATAAATTTTATTAGGATTGAGACCTTCCTCCCTACTAATGATTAATTTTCTTTACTTATTTTTTAATGTATTAATTGTAAGGTTGTTCACCTGAGTAGATAGTCCCAAATAAAAATGTTCTTTCTTTCCATATTTTTTTTTATGATGTCTACTTAATGTCAAGTTTGTAATGTACTCTGAATTTTGTTTGCTCATTATCAATATTTTTTGGGATCTGACACCCAATAAAATACTATTAAAATATTTAAATTTAATCTAAGTGCAAGAATTAAAGTCTAAGCTATCCTTGGTAATAAGCATCCATTCCTAGTTTGTCATACATATCCTAGATCTACATGATCACTACTAGATTACCAAGTAATTACTGTTGGATAAACCAAGTAAGAGTATTGCTGAAATTACAAGATTATCTATGTTATGTTTGAAACTAGTCATACTTATTTTTCCATACTATCATGTATGTGAAAGTAAATATTATGCTATGTACATGAAGAAATAAACTTCATTAAATATAAATTCTAAGCTAAGTTAGTGTTCTATAATGAAACTGAAGAAATCTCGATCTTATTGTTATTCATGAGCTATGTCTGGGTATAGATCACTTGAATAAGACTCTGTTAATTAATTTACATTTACTCTATGAGTACTTGCTAACTATTCTAACTTCTATAAAAAAAAATTGCAAGAGTTTAGCAATGCTACTAGCCAAAATGGTATCATAAATATGGTAGGTAGTACATTTATATAGGCATTTATTGTTATTGTGTCAATGTTGATGCATTAATGTTGTAGATCTACATCAATGCTAATGCATGGGCGTATTCAACTTATTTATAGTTGATTATAACCTCATGATTGACAAAAACCTCATCCTCAAGTTAAACAAAATTTGAATAGAGTTTATTTACAAAATGTGGAAGTAATAATTTGAACAACTGACTAACACAAGTTCACCACACTTGAGTGTTACATTACAAAATTTTATTTGAGTAACTAACATTGTGATAGAACAACAAAACTTGAACACATTTTTCATACTAAAAAACTATGTAGAATTTATAATAGCTTGACCAAGTCATATTCTCTAAGTAGTGCTTAGTTGTAATGACTTCTCATGCCTTGGTGATTCTTGTGACTGCTCCTCCATTGTTGCTTGTATGCTCTTCAATCTGAATGTCTTAATTAGAGTCAACATCTTGTTCTTCTTGGTCATGGGATCATCTCTTGACTAGACAATTTCACCTAGGTTTATAGTTTTTGGTGCTTCCCACATACAAGGTAGAGTTGGAAACATCTGATGGGCATTGACAATCTAGACAATGAAATGTTTATGTGTGATCTCAAAGGCCTTGAATGTCTTCTAAAGCTTGTGGCAATCTATCATTCATTTAGCTATATTTTTTACAAAATTTAATTGATTAGTAAATTTATCCCTAAACATCTTTAATTCTACATTGGCTATTGACAATATTTGTAGTACTTCAAGGTTAAGCTTATGTTCATTCTCATATAGTAAGTATGAGGTGACCACTTTTTTCTCCAACTCTATTCTTAGCCATCCAATAGTTAGCATCATTAGGTTTGTATAACATAGAGTAACTAACTACATGTATTCCTTCATATCTTCAATTTACAAGTCCTTCATCTTGATCTTTGCCTAGTTATGTGTACTAAGACCATTGAAAATGGACTACCATGTATCACTTTTGAACTATTAGAGGGCTTCATTAACCTTGGTCTTCATCAACCAAATCTTCCTTTCATTAATTTCCTTTTGTAGACACATTGATTTCCTATAATGATTTTTGATCTTTTTATACTTGAGGACCTCGTTCTTCCATGCTGCAATCTTAATGTCTGTCTTTTACCTAATTTCCCTAACTTGTTCCATGGAGAGGTTTCTCTTTTTCACTACTAACCTTTGTACATCTCTACTTACCTTAGATTATTTCTTCCAAAGATTCTTTAGGTATTGTTTCATTTAGTCCTTTTCCTTCTTAACCTTGAGCAATCTTTGGTTTTCCTTATTTCTCTCTTCTCCTTATGTATCATGTTGATGTCCTTGTCTAATCTATTAACCATTTATTTAGACAAGGATGCCTTCCTCATGACCCTTTCTTTCTCCATCTTCACCTTCTACTACTTATCCTTTAGTTGATAAAATATCTCATCCCTTATAAGGTCAAGATGGTGGATGGCTAGGTTAGACAATTAGGCACAAAATTCTACTACTTCATTGCTCAATTATTAGTTTGGTGACTCTACATGTTATAGTTAAGCCTTAATCATGATCAACTTTCCCTTCACTTTGATGAGCTCAAACTAGACTATGGTAACATCTTTGAGAATGTTGAAGATATTTAGGATCTTTAGCCTAATTCCTACTGGTGTGTCCACCACTTCCTTAGGTTTAGTTGCACTCATTATTCCTCTTATACCCCTTGAGCTAGTTCCCATCAACATTTAAATGTTTTCCATTGTAACAAATTCTAGAACAACTATTGAAGATACCTTTAATTTTTCATCTATCTAGTCTATGATCACTTATGTAGTCATCTCTTGTCCTTTATGTGGCATCATGACCACCATAGCTCTATTTCCCTCCTCTAATATGATTGAAAAAGATATAGCATTGTTGGATATTTTTGGATATTATTTAGCAAGCACTATCACAACTTCTCTTGTAACAGGGTTCATTTGGATGATGGCTTGACTTCTTCATGTGTTGAACCTTTTGGAGAAATCATCCTAATGCTAACTTATGGTTTTAGAGATTTTGCATAAGTGGCTTATAGTAAGGTGATAATCTCCACTACCTCACATAGGTGTTTAATGTAATATTTTTGGTGTATCTACTCATTCCCCAACATCGATGATGTTGGCTTCTACTTCTGCTTCAGTGTCTATTGGAAAAATTCTTTCTTAAATCCTAAGTTAAGGCTTGTCCTTCATTGATTTATGCTAAGAGATAGTGGATTCTCTTCACAAAACATCATTAGCATAAAAAATAATTCCTCCTATTTTGTAGATTTTTCTAATCAAGCATAGAAAGTGGAGTATTTTTGCATCATTCTTATTCTCATCAAATCTCTTTTCTATTTCTAGAAATAGAAGTTATAGTAGTTTAATTGGAAACTTTCCACTAATAGCTACATATGTCTTGTAGAAAATAATGTCACCTTGCTAGGTCATACCATTGAATTAATATGATACAAATCTATCTTGAATTATATTCTGTTTGCTTTTGTGAGTGTGATGTATTCTTTCTTATTCATCTTGTATGCATGTTGAACCCATTCCTTTTTACTTTCGACATTGAATTTGATGGATATTGCTACTACTTGCATCATAACATTGGAAAGTTCCAAGGATTCTACAATTACTTTGTTCGATTAAAAGATCATAATGTTCTTTATTTTAATAGCTACATCATTCTTATGATTGTTCTAGAATAGATATATCTCATCCATATACCACCTTCCATTGGTTGAAATCATAGGCCAAAGGAAAGATGCCTAAGGTTTCTTATGGACATATTTAGATGCAAACTCCAAGAATAGTCCAAATATGGACTCCTGAAGGACTCAATTTTGAATTTTCTTCACTTGCATTTTTTCCAAGCATGCTTTTGTAAGTGTTATCTCCAGGTTTGAACTTGGTTGAGGTGCCTCATCCTACATGGATTATCTTGTGTGGGTTGTGCAAATCTATCTAATAGATCCCATCTCTAGTTCTTCTCTTGTAGGCCCTATCACATGTGTGTCTTCTTATACTTCTTTTTCTCATTCACATTTATATCCTCATGTGCCTCTTGTCTTCTTCTTCCTTGCTTGTAATGAACCTCCTATCTTTGGGATACATTTAGGTACCATCTATAATGACATTAATGACCAACTATTAGATTCTGAAACATTTTACAATGAGTTTGTTCTTAATTGGCCTTTGTGCTTGCTTAATATTAGAAAATTCTAGCCTTTAAACCATTGGGTGATCACAATTTATTATTTTGGAGACCTTAAGATAGATAAATTATTTAAATTTTTAATTAATTTTAATCATTTTCCCATAATTTATCTTAGTTATTTTTTAAAAAAGAGTTGTAAAAACATTTCAAATCACTATATAGTAGCCCCAACAATGTAGAGCTTGACTCTAAGAGCTTACAAGGTTTTTAATAAGTTCAATCACAAGTTATGGCTCGTAGATGGTTTAGGCTTTGAAAAACTATAAAACTATAAAAATTCTTGTTGCACAAATGAAAATAAATGAAGATGTTTCAAATAGTCAACACCTATATAGAGGAATTTTATAATGCATTAACGTTGAAGCATCAACAAGGATGCATTGACGAAGCTGAAGCATTGATGCTATAACATTGACTGTGCTGTATTGAATTTTTTTTTATTTTGAGCAAATTTTTTAAGGAATTTCTAAATATTTTTGGATCAAATTGGAGTTGTTAAAAGAATCATAAAACATGGGATATATTTGGAATGCTCTTAGAATGATTGAATTAATAAATTGGATAGAATTTGAAGCCTTAAATTCAATTGTAATTTGGTGTTTTTGAAGTGTTTTTATACAAAAAAATTTAATAAATTTGAGGAAAAATAAAGATGCATAAGGTTAAAAATTGTAGTGCTTAAATGTTTAGGAAAGTGTGGAGTTGGTTTATAGATTAGATCAATAAGAGTTATATAACTAGATCCTTCTCATAGTAGGCTCTTGCCTATAATGCCTTTGTATATCCATTTCACAAGGTATTTGTAAGCATCCAAGAAATTAAATGTTGATCAAATTTATGTTCCATTGTCTACAAAACTATTGTTATTGGAACCCTACACTATACCAAATAAAACCATTAAATTTATAATCATACATTGGTGAGATTAGAATAGATTGTAGAGATCAAAAGGAACAAAAATTTTGTAAAAAAGCAACTGCAAAGAAGAAGCAGATGTGTAGACAAGAAGGATGGAAAAAATGAAGAGAAATATTAAAGAATAAAGGCTTCATACGAGGGTAGAAACAACATTGAACTAGATTATATATATATATATAAGGTGGCCAAGAGTGTATAACCTATAAAAGTCAACAATCAAACAAATGCTTCAATGATGACTAACCAAACATTTCCTTCCCTATAAAGTAGATGCTAGATGATGAGTCTTACTTAGATAGGCTATGTCAATGGACATGCATCAATGTAGCACCATTGACGTAGCCCTGTTAACACATGGTTAGATGCATTGATGTAGATGAGTCAACACTGACATAGACAATCCTATATAAATGTGACTCCCACCTACATTTATAACACTTAGAATTCATAGCATAGCCAAGTTCTTGCAATTTTGTTTCTCTAGAGTTAGAATATTTTCCCTTAGAGTGTTCGCAATGTGAATTTAAGAGATTATATGTGCTTTATTAGAACACCATGTACTTAAATGCATTGGTGTGAATGGCAATAAAGTTGAGATTTCTTATATTCATTGCAGCACATAGATTAGTTTACTCTTTACTATTAGCACTTTACTTTTAATGCAATTTACATTTATGGTTTTAACTAATTAATGTACTTAATCATAAAAATGTAAGTACGACCACTCTGAGCATAATGTATTGCACTTGGTAATCCTGGTAGTGATATTTGGTATGCCCAATAATAGCCACTTGGTAACCCAATAGTGTTAACACCAAATCAGGATATGTATGGCAAGTGAGGATGATTACTTTATGTTAGGATAGTTAATTACTAGACTAATTGATTAGTAAGATAGTTAATTGTTAAATCACCATCCATTCACTTAGCTATTAGGATAAAAATATATATAAAAAATACTTATAAAAATATACATAAGGTGTCTTAACTCACATTTAACCATACATACCATTAACACTAGTGTGAGTTAAGAAGGCAACGATTATACAACCCCTCGATTTATGTTTTAAGATTATAGATAACTTAAGAACTAAGTTTATAGAATTCGACTAAATCACTAGTGAATACTTGTGATTGGTATGGTTGGGCATAGGAGATTGGTGCTCATCACCAAATAAAGGAAGTTTAACAAGACCATACTACCAAAACTGCAAACAACACCTTCTACTCCTTCCCATCCTCCGTTTCTAAATTATACTAAATTATACTTTGGATGCTAAACAAAAAATTCTAAGAGTAGGATTAAAGAGTGAAAAAGTTTTCAACCCACAGCAGAAGCTATCATCACGCGACAAATTATTCTTAATTTCTACGGTGTGCCAATTTCTAGGTAACCTCCCATCACGCGGAGTTGCAATTTCGTCGACATCATAACGCCACTAACGTTGCACAGTCGACGATGACAACTTATCATATTTTGTCATTGTACGCCTGTAGTCAAGATGACATCTTTATCCTATTTTGTTATTGTTTGTCGTATGGCTGTAGTAAGTTTCTCCATGGCCTTCGCAGAGGCGAACTCTGTATTTTCTGGTTTGCTTTTGACTCCGCCATGACTAAAGTTTTTGATGGGCCTATAATTGTTAATATGATCATATGTAAAATCTCATCCCTGTCACTTTAAATTACCTTTTGAGTTTTTCCTTATTAAAAAATCCCTGCTTTTCCTTGAACGTTCAGGTTTGCTTGGTTGAAAATTAAGCAACCTCAGCTGGAGTACTATTGAAAGTTGTGACAGGCTTAGACGTGGAAGACAGATATTTTGCACATGAAAACAAATGATTGTTTTGTCCCGACCTCCTGTCGTGTAATAGACCGTGGAATAGTCTGTTGCTAAGATCAGCTTTGGTTTCTACCGTGAAATTTGGTTCAGATATCCTCGTACCTTCCAATAAGGCGAAGCACCTTCTGCGTCACGCGGAATCCCAATTTTATGTTTTGGGTTCATGTCACTTTTGTTTAGCCATTACTGACAAAAATGTCATGCTTATCCAAGAAATTTTGGACGATATATTCCTGAATTTCATAGGAGAATTAACTTCACACAGTACCAGTCTGCTGAATTTGCACTGCTGCATTAGTGTCTTGTGCCACTGAATTCACGAACCTGTATCTTTCTGTACTGGTTTTTGCTGGAACAACCAAGCGGCTCGAGTACTGGGATATGGAAGACAAGACATTGAAGAGACGCCGGACAGAAATGAAGGAGAAAGCAGATACAGATTCCCCGGCAGCCAAAAAACCCTTTTCGTCAGAGTCAGGTACTGGGTTATCATACTCACAGTTTTTGCAACCTGGGACTTTTCTAGAGCCACTGTATCATGGTACTAGGCCATCATACTCACAGTTTCTCCAGTCTAGGCTTTCCTCAGAACTGGGTCCTGGGTCATCGTACTTACAGTTTGTGCACCCTGGGCCTTTATTAGAGCCACTAGATCCATGTAGGAGGCCTTCATACTTACCTTTTTTGCAGCCTAGGCCTTCACCAGAGTCACTGCATCTAGGGACTGAGTCATCATACTCACAGTTTCTGCAGCCTGGGCCTTCCTCAGGGTCATTGCATCTGGATAGACCTTCTTCAGCGCCACTATATCCATGTCCTGGGTCATCATGTTCCCATTTTCTGGGGCCTAATCCTTTTTTAGAGCCACTGTATCTAGGTACTAGGCCTTTATCAGAGCCACTACATCTGGGTATTGGGTCATCATATTCACAGTTTTTGCAGAGTGGACCTTCCTCACAGCCACTGCATCTGGGTATTGGGTCATCATACTCAGAGTTTCTTCAACTTGAACCTTACTTAGATCCACTACATCTGGGTACTAGGCCTTCCTCAGAGCCCCTGCATTTGGGTAATGGCTCATCATCTTCATGGTTTAAGCAGCCTGCCCATTTTTCAGAGCCACTTCGTATGAGTACTAAGCCACCTCATTTGGCTGCTGGGTCATCATACTCACGGTTTCTGCAGCCTGGACCTTCCTCAGAGTCACTCGGTATTGGGTTATCCTGCTCAAGTGATGAGGGTTCTGTCAACAAGAAGTTCGATGTATTTATTTGTCACAGAGGCCCTGATACAAAGCAAACGTTGGCTTATCACTTGTATGACGTTTTATGCCTTAAAGGTGTTAAGGTGTTTCTTGACCGAGAAGAGTTGCAGAGTGGGGAAACCTTAACAGAGGCCATTAAAGAAGCCCTTGCATGTTCTGATGTGCATGTGTGTATACTTTCCGGTAGATTTGCAGAGTCTCCTTGGTGTCTTAGAGAATTGGTGATGATGCTGCAAAAGCAGGACATGGATACATGTACTCTGATTCCTATCTTCTATAATGTCGAACCCGCGGATGTTCGACACTTGAAAGGAGAATTTGGGCAGGGCTTTGAGAAGCTCAAAAGCAAAGGCAGGTACTCCAGCGAAGACATTGACCAGTGGAGAGAGGCGCTGTGCAAGATTGCTGAAATAAATGGATACCAGGGCAAAGGGTGAGTGATCTTAATCTTTTTTTTATGTTAATCTTATTTTTTGTTCCCATAAGAGCTGCTTGTAAGATGCATAGTCCGTGAAATCTCCGATCTTAGAATGTGAAATTAATCACATTCCCATAACACAGCCGATTCAAAATTGAATTGGTTAAATATTTTTTATATTGATTTTTGCAGTTTGATGTGATGTTTGTTGTTAGTCTTAATCATAGTTGTCTTAAAATCACTTAAGCTCAGCGGTGTTGGAAAAGTGATAAGGATTTTCGAACTAATTCTAAGAATTTGAATTCGATTTTTATCTCAAGCTATTCCCATTTTATTAAACATATGATTCAAAATTTAGGTTTATTCGTATTCGTCGGTGGGTTTAAACTTTAAACTTTAAATAGGCTTGCGGCTAAGGGTAATTTTCTTAATAAGAGCAAACATTGACCGGTGTTTATGGTTTATTGTATAACAGTAGTAAATCAAAACAATTTTACTGCACTAAAGTTTTAAGTCACTTTAAGGTGGTTTTCTTCTCAATCCTTTCCGCGGGCATAAATTTTAGGGTGGATATTATACCAGAAACTTGTATAGTACAAAAGGACATGTATGAAAATAAATATGTGCATTTCTTACAAAAATTGATTTTGTAATTTTAACCCTTTTCTTTATACAGTGAACTTTGCAGGACCATTGTAAACTGCATATGTAAACTACTTAATGTTGGATCTATGGTTAGTTCTGGCCAGAAAATAGTTGGAATAGAGACGCAGTTGCTGAGCACCATTGATGATATAAAGAGACGCGGTCAAAATGGGCTTGGTGTGACCTTACTAGAAATTAGTGGTCTTAAAGGTATAGGAAAAACCACCTTTGCAAAAGAACTTTATAACAAGATTTACACTCAATATGAGAGGTGCTGTTTCATTGAAGATGTAAATGGACTTGCAGAGAAAGGTGGTGTAAATGAAGTCCACAAACAGCTTCTAAGTCACCTTTTCAAAGATAAGGAGAGTTACTCTTCGGAAATAAAAAAACATTTATGGAAGAGATTGCAGAATGCAGAAATTTTGTTGGTGCTGGATAATATTCACAGAAAACTTCCATTGAGCACTGTGTTTATAGAAAATGTTTCTTTAAGTCCCAGCAGCACCATTGTTGTAACTTGCAGGGAGAAGGGGGTTCTGAAACAGGACCATGCTGTCATTGACCTGTACCGTCAAAATTTGATTGAGCTGAAAATTCCCAATCTGGACTTCTTTAATTCAAAGAAAATATTTTGCCGGTATGCATTTGCAGGAATTGACCATGTGAAGGATGAATTTAACGAGCTGGTACATGAGATAGTCAAAAAATGTTACGGGATACCTTTAGTATTGACTTCAATTGGTGCCGGCCTTTATGAAAAAGATATTGAAGACTGGAAATATTTATGGTTTTCTATAAAAAGTTCTTTACCCTCTGAAGTGAAAGAGATATTAAAATTCATCTATGACAATCTTACAGAGTTGCAAAAACGCTTATTCTTAGATGTGGCAACCATTTTCCATTGGGAGAAAGAAGAACTCCTGGTTCAACTTCGGCAAAGTGATGATGAAGATGGTAATGTTCAATATGCTCTTGATGCTTTGAAAAAGAATCTTTTAATTCATGTGGACTATAATGGCATTTTACATATGCATGATGTGTTTGTGGACTTGGGGAGGAGCATAGTTAAAGATGAAGATGAATGCCCTGGCTGTCGTAGTCGCGTGTGGCATCCTTCCCAAGTCAAATATATGTTATCTCATGAAATGGTATACCTTTGTGATTATTTGTTAATCATTTTTGGTTTTGGTTTTTCTAAGTAAAATGATTGTTTTGTAACTTACTTGTTATTGTGGTCAATTTGTTTTTAGTAAATTTTTTAATGATATTTTTAAAACTTATGCCATGTATATTTCTACAGCTAAAAGGTCAACACACTTAATAAAATTTTCGTTTCAGTTATTTATGTACCAAAGAAATCACCTAAAAACCATGTTCATCAATTTTAGGGAACTGAAAAGGTGAAAGCACTAACCTTAGTTTCAAAAGGCTCAGAAGTTGTTTTGGATGATGATGAATATCCATGGTCCACAGATGCATTCAGCAAAATGACATCTTTGGAGATTTTGATTCTTCATGGCCATTGTATCAAAGGTATTAGATTATTTAATTAATTAAAATGATATATGTGTTCTTTGATTGCCATGTTTGAGATGGGGCGGTGGCTGGGTACTTTCTTTGTAATGCTCCTAAGTTACCCAAGTTTTTGATTCAAACATGGTAATAATATTAGGTTTTAATTTTCTTCTCTTAAGGTGATTTTTCCAAGTTGTCAAGGAGACTATTATGGTTGAAATGGACTAATTTTCCATTTAAGGAGATCCCTCGGAAGCTATGCTTAAAACATGTGAGAGTCTTACACGTGTCTGGTGAAAAGATGGAACGTTTATGGAAACATCCTCCACGGGTAAGATTCAATAATCCCTGTTATTATAATTAGAAATTAGAGCAAAATGTGCTTCATTTTAAAATGCAATTAGCTTTTAAAAACTTGCAGGAATGGTTTTGCTAGCATTGCATTCTTAAAATAAGAGAAGGATTTTAGAAAAAGTGCCAGTCTAGTTGACATTTCAAGTAAGAGGCCATGATGTAGCAACAAAAACATTTTTACCAATGTCCTCGTAGCAAAAACATTTTTACGAGACGTTGTTAGGATTATGGATTTAAAGGTAAAAGATTACCTCCAAAATTTTAGGTATATGTTGAAAAGCTTTGAGAATTCCAATGATTAATAGGATTTGATCCACACTAATTATAGAGTTAAATATAACTCATAGAAAAAAAATTTCTTCCAAAGAAAATATGTGATAATCCTTCTAGTTTAGAAAGTACAATCTAGGTGCAAAGTAGCAAAATGCTAAAAATAAAAAAAATATTTTGTACTATTTTGTGTGTTAGAGAGTATAATCAAGGTGCAAAGTACCAAAAAGTTAAAAAAAAAAATTT
The DNA here is from genome assembly GCA_015680685.1 of Gnetum montanum. Taxonomy (NCBI): domain Eukaryota; kingdom Viridiplantae; phylum Streptophyta; class Gnetopsida; order Gnetales; family Gnetaceae; genus Gnetum; species Gnetum montanum. Next base: position 65,804 of record MNCI01032790.1, on the reverse strand, counting down.
GGTATAATATGGTAAGTCAAACATAGTGACTATATTCTACCTTTTCTACTAGAACATACTAACTAATTTAGAGACATTCTAGCCAAAATAGCCAAAGTCTTCCAAAATCCACATTTCTTCTTTTAAGGAAAAAGATAGAAAGATTGACAAAAATTTCATAAGAGTTGTTGGTTTCGATGTTTCAACATTATGACAAATGTCAAATTTTTATTTAAAAAATATATCATGTAACTCCTTAGATGTATTTGTCAGTGATTCATTATTGGTAAAACTCCATGTTACATTATTACTCTAATAACATTATGTAAAATACAATTATTTAATTTAATTATTTTAATTGACATTTACTGGTAATTTAAAACAAAATAATTTTTGTAATACATGTTTACATGAATGATTACTTAGATTCAATTTTATACTTCAAGAAAAAACACTTAGAACGGGTCTTCGCTATATTTTTCTGCGCTTTACAACCATAGTTTAACCTATATTTTAGGTCAAAATCCAAAAGAAAATCTGTCATGCTATTTTTTTAACAAAATAACTATTACATGATTTTCTATCCTGACGAAAATCTAATGCCCTGCATTGAACAGGAGGCTCCATCAAAATTGAGAAACCTTAATCTACAGCATTGCCCAAAACTGCAGAGGCTGCCAAAATCGATGGGAAAGCTTAGGCAGTTGCCTTCTATAAATTTGTATGAATGCACATCTTTGAAGATCATTCCAGATAGCTTTGGCCAGCTACGAGGATTGAAACATCTCCAATTTCACGGATGCCCTGCATTGGAACGGTTGCCAAAGACTTTTAGAGATCTGACAAGCTTATGCACCTTGAAGATGGAAGATTGTTTTGGTGTAGTGTCATTGCCAGAGTTTTCTGAGAAACTACTGCATTTATCTTCCATAAGTCTTTATGGATGCAGATCTTTGAAAATCATTCCAAATAGCTTTGGTGAGTTGCAAGGATTGAAGAATCTAAAGTTAAAAAAATGCCCTGCATTGGAATGGTTGCCCAAGACATTTGGAGGTCTGACAAGCTTACACACCTTGAACTTCGAAGATTGTTTTGCTATGGTGTCATTGCCAGAGTTTTCTGGGAAAATGCCGCAATTATCTTCTGTATATCTTCATGGATGCACATCTCTGAAAATCATTCCAAATAGCTTTGGTGAGTTACAAGGACTGAAGAATCTTGAATTAAAGAAATGCCATGCATTGGAACAGTTGCCTAAGACATTTGGAGATCTGACAAGCTTATGCACCTTGAAGATAGAAGATTGTTTTGCTGTGATGTCATTGCCAGAGTTTTCATGGAAACTGTTGCATTTATCCTCCATAGGTCTTGATGGATGCATATCTTTGAAAAGCATTCCAACTAGCTTTGGCCAGCTCCAAGGATTGGAAGATCTCAACCTGTATAATTGCAGAGCATTGCAACAGTTGCCGGAGACTTTTGGACATCTAAACAGGTTAAGTAGCTTGTCAATCAGGCGATGTCCGGCAATGATCTCATTGCCAGAGTCATTTGGGGATCTGCGAAGCTTAAATGAGCTGTACATTCAGGAATGTCCTGCAATGGTGTCCTTGCCAAAGTCAGTGGGGAAACTGTTGCGATTACAACGCCTGCATATCAGCTATTGCGATGCTGTGGAAGGGCTACCACAATCATTTAGATGCTCGACAAACTTTGTCCAAGCCATCCAAATTAAGCAAGAGAGAGACAGTGTCAATTTGCTTTCAGCAGCTAATAATGAAAATGAAACTGAACTTGAGTTTCAGTTCATTGGCTCTGCCAGCGGTCTGCCCTGTGGAATGTGTGAGCTGAAACTGGAAGGCTTCTGGAAAGTACAACTACTACCACAATCCCTCTGTAATCTTCGGCATCTGGTGAAACTGGATCTCTGTTATTGTTGCAATCTCCAAAAGTTACCCGACAGCATAGGGAGTCTTTCATTTCTAGAAGACCTCTCTTTGATTTGGTGCTTGAATTTAGGGGAGTTAGACCCTATTGGTAACTTGCAAAATCTAAGATCACTACGTATTTTCAATTGCCTTGCTTTGAAAGAATTACCGTCTTGCATAGGGAATCTCTCTAGTCTAGAATGTTTAATGGTGAAAGATTGCTGGATGATGGAAGTAATCCACACGCAAGCGTTGTCTGGTCTTAGTCTATTTCATGTAGAAGGTTGTGTTAACCTCAGCAGAATTGTTGGGCTTTCAAACCCTTGCAATCTTAAATTTCTTAGAATTCGCGGGTGTTTGAAGCTGAGAGAAATCATGGTAAGTGCAGGGTGTTTCAACCGGTTGGCTGAGCTCAAAATCATAGGGTGTTACCAGTTGAGCTTCACGAAAGGCCTTGTGGAACATTTTCCTCCTCAGTTATATCGGTGGCAACTGTCACTTAACCCCAACATTTTCAGCGAATCATACAGCAACAAGAAGGATACCAAGGTAAGTATGCAATTCTATTCCCATAATTAACTCCGGATCTTATGCAACTTTATTTTTAATTGCTATGCATGCATATAGTATCAAACGGATATGGTTATTAATGAAAATGAAAATGAAGATTTATTACCGAAGACCTATAAAATTTATTGGACAGATAGACTCTACAAATTGATCAAACACCAATGAGTGTATAAAAACAAATCATACAAACTTTTTGCTACAACATTACACCACTATCTCAAAATGGGTAGTCACAATATAAGAAAGAAATATAAATAACTCATCTTCAAGGGCTCTTGATTTGCACAATCTACAAATATGCTCTTCTCAATGGAGTTGAATCCATCTTCCACTTTCAATATTAAAATGATAAGAACTTAAGTGAAGTTTGCTTATAGCATTCCAATACTTGATGAGAAAAGAAGTTGAGAGATAGTGAGTTTTTATATCTAGTTTATTAGATCTAAGGTGGTGTAAATAAAATTGTTTCTGCCTTCCACATTAGACAACATTTGTGTTAAGACCCTATGCTTAACTAGTTGGCGAATATGCTTAGGATTTTGTAACATATTCTCTCAATACATATTACATTTTCTTAATCATTGCATCCCTTAAAAATACCAGCCATAGTCTCACAAATCCTTTAAGAACTACTTAGAGAATTTGTCTTCCTTGAGATATGCAAATTTTAAGTAGATTGAATGATTTGGCATAAGACTTCTATTTTTAAAGGTACTAAATCACATTGACAAAATAATATTAAGTAAAATGTTTACATCTTCACCTTTAACTTATTGAAAAGAAAAGTTTTTTGTACCCTTTGAATATCTTTCCAAAGTTTAGTAATGAGTCAAGGTCCCAAACAACGCATCCATATAATACAAAAAAATAGATAATAGTCTAAAAATTTTGTTTTATGACCTTTCAAACCCAAAGTCCTAAATCCTTGCAGTTGTTTTTGAAAGCATACAAAGCCTTGAAACCTCTTGCTATTTTTTCTTGATGCACTTCCCTTACATGTAATTGTTCAAATAATCAAGACCCAAATATTTAAAAGAATCTACTATTTACACATTGGTACCTCCAAAATAAAAGTTATAATAGTTATTTTTTGTACCTCAAATCATAAATTTAATTTTATCTACATTCACTTGAAGACTAAAGGAAGGAAAATAATTTTAAAAAAATTGTAACATCTTTTGCATACATTCTACAATAATGGACATCAAGGCAATATCATTTGCATAGAAAAGAAACTTCACTACTTGGCATCTAATTTTAATAGCATAATTATCTTGATTGTTGCAAAATCATTTATGCATTTCATCAATAAAGATACCAAAGAGAGTTGGAAAAAGTGGACAATCTTGCTTAACTTTTATTTTGTTCTAGAATTGAAATTTTTTCTCTAAATTGCCGTTTGTAATTTCAATAATCACTTTCTCAAATAATCTTTGAATTGTTGCAATCAAATTTGAAGAAAGACCAAATTTATCCAATCACAACCATAGTTTTAAAAGGATTGTTGAATCATATGTTTCTGCAAAATCAATAAAACAAATAAAAAGTTTTTATTAGGCTTTTTTCCAGACTCTATGTAATGTTAGGAGTAACTAAGTGATCAATACTTCGAGTGATTTTGTCTTGAACTTGTTTGACATCTTGCCTTGTTACCTTTGGCCCAATTCTCTTTTCTAAAAAAGTACCGAACTACTTAGCAAACCATAACTTTTTAAATTATTTTTATCCCTTTTTATATAACAAAATAGCTTTACTAGTTTTCCAATCTTAATTTAATTCTTACTTCATCATACATTTAATTACTGTCCCATTAATTACTGTCCCATATATATCGTGGTGAATCATGTTGAACTCAGACGTTACCAGCGGTGTTGGAGTGGTCGTTAAATGTAACGGCGCCAGAGCGTGCAGTATTAAATGTGAGAACGAGCCCGGCCCTGTTTTTGGTGGTGGAACAAAAGATCCGAGATTTGCTTGACGGCTGCCAGGATCAGTGCTTCTTCTTTCATAAACTAACAAAAACAAAAGTCCCTTCCCTTCCATTTATTCCACGCTCAGCGATGCTGTGTTTTATTTCAGCAGTTTACACTGCAGACCTTCCAGGACATGTTCCCCCGCCTAAAACCGACTTTGAATTCTACACAAATCGCGATCTTGTATATGACTATATCGATAACTTCTTTTTTGTACACACTTTTAGGCGTTCTGATTGTGGGGAAGAAACCCACCTTGCTGAATTCCGTTCGGAGAACGAGATCTACAAAGAAAACATGAAAAGGTGTGATGGTATCTGCGTTGAAATAGACGGCCAACTTACAGAGGATGATGACATGAACAGATGTTACGATCCAAGTTGCCAAGCAGCTGTAAAGGATGGATGGATCATTTATCTGGGTCACGGAAAAGAATTCTTGGCAAAAGAGATACGCAACATCTTTTATTCAGAACTCAGGAAGCAGCGCTTGATGTCCCGCGCATGGACTGAACTTCCTTCTCAGCTACACATTCATGAATTTTCAGCGCTTGATATTGCAGGTTGTCAAATAACCAAGATCTCCCGTCATTGCGACACTTTTATTATGGTAAAAGTATCCCCATTTGTTTTATTCTTTAACAGCTGATGATAAAAAAGAATTATCTGACTGCCTGAATTAAAGTTGGCTTGGGGTGGGGATGTTTTAAACAGGAAGAAGAGTCAGGTTTGATATGGAGTAAAAGACGGTGCCTTTTCATGGATGATCATGCGTTACTGCTGCATCGCACAAAAGGCAATGAACATAGCTTTCTGGCGTATCCTGAGATGGACTGCGGTGACCTAGAAACAGTCGTGGCTAATCTGTATGAAATGTCAATCTCCATATTAATGAAAGGTAAAGTGGTTTCTTCAAGAAAATTGCAACAAATTAATCCAATAACCGAAGAAGAAATTCCTCCTCGCCTGAGCACTCTGTTTCGAGGAAGAGCCTTTCATTTCCCATCAGAAACCATGCGTAGGATGAATCTCTGGATGCTAGACAGACTGAAGGTTAAATCTTTGAGCTTCGAAAGGTGAAGCCCTAGGTAAACACTTCACTTTTCTCTCCTCTTCTCAGGCTGAAAATCAGGGTTCTATACCTTCCTGTTGTTCATGCATTCTTGTTTTGAATGTTTGCACACAAATATGCTTACAATCACCTTGCATTTTTTACCGTTTGAATATCATTTTCTACCCATAATTTCATAACCTCCCTTTTGTGAATCATAATGAAACTTCTTGTATCTCTCTTTCTTACAAGTAAAAGTATTCTTTAACTAATAATTATGGTTCACATTATGTATGTTATTTTATATTTTACTAGTATGGAGGAATGGATCAGTGTAAAAAAAATGCAGCAACAAAGCTTCAAATAAATTGCAATAAAGATATTTTAAATAGTTTAATTATATTTAAGAAGAATTAGATAATTAGGTCTTTTAAAAAAGCTATTCATCATAGTTGCAGGAAATATCAACCAAAAGTAATACTATATAAGAGACGAGAAGAAAGGCAAGTAGATTTGATAAAATAACGTATAAATCAAGTTTAACTTCCTGATAAAGGTTGCTTGTGAGAAAAAAAAACTTATGTTGTTTTTATTTCTATTAAGATAAGGCTATGATGGTGATGATTTTTATTCCTTCCTTTAAGGAGAAGGAATGTCTTTGAAATGACTTTTTTTTTTTTTAACATTTTCCTTTTACAAAAATGGTTTTTGTTAAGGCTCCATAGACAACCTACCTAACATGGATTGTCTTTTTAATATTTTTAAATTCTTCTTTCAAGGTTTTTGTATTCTTATCATTTATTGTTATCTTTAATTTAACATGAGAAATTTGTACCTCTAAATTATTATCAAGTTCCAATGTTTACTCCTCTTTTTAAAGTTCCTAATCAATGAACAACTAAATTACATTAAATGTATTTAATCACATCTACTAAAATCCTTTAGATATGTAATACAAAAATTCTTTTTGCAAAATTTTATTTTTATAACTCATCTTTGCATAGTGCAATTCAACTTGTGATCTCTTTAAGCAAGTTTCTTAGCAACCTTGATAGGGGTTGCTTGTGAACTTCACTTGTAATCTAAAGGATCTTACCTCTAAGAATCTTTTCCTAGTAAAAATGCTTAGGCATTCAATTTCATTTCCTTCATCCAGATTTATACATATGGTTTCCTCAGGTTATAAGTTGGTGTTCACTATTTGATAGTCTTTCTTGTCATCGCTTTCAATGTGTGGTTATCTTCATTGCCTTGATTCGATCTCTATACTTAACAGTTTGCAAGTTGTGTTACACCCAACACCTCCTACATAGGAAAGATGCAACATATGAAGGACAAGGACCTACCTTAGGGATTAGGTCATAAACCAATGTTATCTTTTTTATATTACAATACATGATGACCAATGAGAGTTCCTAACATGCTACCATATAAATCACAAGTGTACACATGCAACCAAATTGTAATTTGTGAATAAGACAATGTAACTATATTGGCAAGTTGATGATAAGTTTGTGATCATTGTCTTCTCACCAGAGTTAGCAAGGTTCACAATATATGGCTTAATACAAAGTGAGACATGATCAAATAATGTTGTTTGGTTCTTAGTATGCTAGTAAATATATTGAAATGAATATAATTCCTAGTAATTAAATACAATGAAAAGATAAAGCTACTCTAATCTACAGTGAGAAGTATTTGTTCCCGACTTGTTCCCGACTTGTCAAACATGCCTTGGGCTACTATAACCATTACCAGGGTTTCCAAGTGATTAGTTACTAAGTGAATCAAGGTTAGCCACTACAAGAGTACCAAATGATTATATTTGTGCATTCAAAATTGTACTTATTCCACCAATTAACTAATAGACATTAAATATATTTAATGTTGATTTTCATTTAAAATAGTATTATAGTATAGTTGATTTCTCCTGGAAAAAACTTGTATTTTATATCATTAACTTTTAATAATAAATAATTTTAAATTATCAAAATACAAAGACATTTTTTTTACGAAACGTATTCCGGCAACAACGATTGCTTTATTCAGTTTAATGCACATCCGGTTGAGAAAACCATACCTCATTTACGTTTTCAGGACTGCAGTTGCATCTCCAGAACAGCAGCTAAATAAACCTTGGACTGAAATTGATTAATTAAAACTTAAACTTTTAGACTGAAGTTGGTTTGGAAGAAATTTACCGTCATCTGGCTGCCTTGGATTCGGGGTCACATCCGTGATATTTTCAGAGTTTGATGGGGAATTTCCCGACATCAGTTACAGGTTATTTAGTACTTAAAGCAGGGCTGCTGCATCAATATTGACATGAGGCTTACATCACTTGTTTGCCGCAAGCGAGTCAAAATGTACGCGGCTATCCGTTCTAGAAGGCCGTAAGTTATACGTGAATCATGACTCAGAAGCACTTACCCATAGAGATTTATAGGACAGATATTTATGAGCACTTCCAACCGTGTAGGCTTGGCAGAATGTGCTTATGCATTTTTCGATACTACAATTAATGAAACTGAAATTAAAATTTCGGGTTACTTCCATCGAAAACTCATAAAGTAAAAATACTTCCATCGAAAACTCATAAAGTAAAAATAAATAAAAATGTTATGCATCAATCGAATTGGATTCGTGGAATCAAAGAATTAAAAATTCGTGATTCAAAACACATTTGAGTACGTAAGGATGGGTTTGTAGGTGGGACTATGAATGAATAATATTGAATCAAATTAGTGGTTTAATGGAAGGAATTGGTCAACCCAACATGAGTTTTTATTTATATTTTTGCAATAGGGTTTCAGCAATGAGGGTTTCTGCCTTAAGCCAACGCACCAAGGGGTTTGGTAGTGAGGGTTTAAGCATTGAGGATTTCTACCATAAAGGTTTAAACATCAATTTGATCTAAGATAGTAGAAAGGGTAGTTAGGGGCAAGCCAAATTTATTGATATTTTAAAAGTGTAGATTTGTTACTGAAGAGATTGTCATCTACTAAAGAAATTTGAAAATTTTATCATGGCATCATCATAGGGTACACAAAAAAAATCTCTAAATGCAACTACTCTCAAAGAAATTTCACTTACATAATGGGAGTGTATGCTTAGCATTGCTAGGTGAAATCCATGAACAAAACAAGGAATTTTTTTGAAGGGTATGAGCCCTTGAAGAGAAGATTGAGGAAAAAAAAGGAGACTAGTGCTGCACCAAAGGATAATGAACAAATTTTGGTGAAATTAGTAGAACTTGAAATCAAGGTGGAGGAAAATAAAAATGAATCTAATCTTGAAGGAATAGAGACAAAGACAGACTCTACAATAGTAGAAGTTTTGAAAAAATAAGAAGAAAAAAGGAAAAAGGAAAAAAATTTGCACTCTATAGGTCTCCTAGAGATAGAGGGTGAAACACATGAAACTTTGTTTAATAAAGTTTGAAAATTTATAGATGATATGCATATAACTTCTTCAAAAATTACTAAATTTTTTAGGGTTTCAAGTGAATGACGTGAAAAGCTTTGATAGGTAATTGTTAAGTTTCATAATGTAGAAGATAGAAGACATGTTTGGGGACATCCAAGCCACATGAAGCAAACTGAGAACAAGAAAAAAATTTAGATAAATAAGGATCTTACTTAAAAAGAACTTGCAGAAAGGGTTGAACAATAGAAAATTTTAAGGTAGCTCATGAACAGGTGATGAGCAATGGAGTCATCCAACACTCTACCATACAAGTCACGAGTGCTAGGATGCAACCAGATCATAATCTGTCAATGGACAATTGATGAGAGCGGTTACTCTAGCAGTTTATTCCAATTATTAGAGTGGCAGTTTTTCTAAAATTAGAGTGGCAGTTTTTCTAATTAGAGTAGTTTCTCCCAAGCCTATAAATATAGTGCCCAGGCACACAATTTAGGAGGAAGTCTTGGGAGGAAGTCTTGGAAGGAAGTCTTTCAAGGGAAGTCTTTTAGAAGTATTTTAGGAGTCAAGTAGCGAAACTTTTGTAATTAGAGTATTTTCCAAGTGCCCACAGCAAGAGGTCTAAGTGTGGATGGATCTTTGTTCGAGCATTGTGTACCTGAGCACACCTTGTGTACGGCAATAAAGACGAGCTCTTGGATTCATCCTTGCAACACTTGAGATTTGTTTTCTTACTTATTTCCTTTATTTTATTTTCTTCTACATTTATTTTATTTTATTTTATGCACTTTACATTTCTTTTATTAGCACACATAGTACGATCACTTCGAGCATGTGTGTAACACTTGGTAACCCAATAATGATTAGCATTTGGTAATCCCAGTAGTGTTGCGTTGGTTCAGGATGTGTATGGCAAGTGAGAACGGATACTAATGTTAGGATTAGTTTAAAGCCTAGTTAAGTTAAATTAGTCACTTAGTTATCTCTCTCTTTCCTCCCTTATTAGCACAGGACATAAAAACATAAAATATATAAAAATCATATGCTTCAAAGTTACTTAACCATACAATCATGACATATAAGTAAGTTTGGGAAGACAACGATCAACCAACCCATCCTTGTTCCATAAAGGCGCATAGGCACTTAGTCCTTGGAATTCAACCGGATCGTGTGTGAAATGCTTATATTCGTATGGTTGAGTGTAGGGGTGCCTTGTCACTCATCATTGGCACCATTACCAGGGACTTAATTGTTTGTGTGCTAGAACATAGGAAATCATTCACATCGTTGGAACGAACCCTTAGGGTTGATTGAGAAAATAATAAATAATAGTACATTGCACACTGAATAGAAAAATATGTCTCCTTCTTTGTATGAAAGCACCTCACTGCCTACGTCTGAAATAGGAAACAATCGGTGGCGTAATACACATGACGTTGATCTACTAGTCCCTTAACAATTTTATGTGGTATATGTTCATCTAGATGAATATGTACCAAAATTTACCTTTATCCTCCACTAGGATGAACAACTATATTGGTGAGATTTAGAAAGTAACATAGTGTTACCTCTTGATCGTTCAGTCCCAAGCATGCTTCTTCATCCTCTCACACAAATTGGCATGTCGCACTTACATGCAGAATACATTGTGTAAGACCATGACTCAAGAGAATACCATCTCACAAAGGCACAACATCAAAGGGACTTGCAACAGGAGAGAAATCATAAGTTTTTGAAGGGAAAGTGGTCCCAGGATGCCCCACATGCCTTAAGTGAAAATGAGGGTGGTGAACCTACCTCAGGTAGTTGCGCACGCAACAATGTTCCTCCCATTGACTTTGGCCAAGGGGTTGTGTATCAGGACCTTCATTCCCCTATTCATAACCCAGGTCCTGACACCCATGGGCACAAAGGATCCAAGAAAGGGACACACACTCATGATAAAGGTGGACATTCTGATCGCAATCACAATCAAGGTTGAGAACGCAGAAGAGAAGGTAGTAGACACCATCATGGTGATGTTTCTCCTTCTTCTTCACCTTCATCATCTTCTTCACTCTATCCTTCAATATCTAGATGAAGTCATAAATAAAAAGACCATGGGGATAAAGGTAGGCAAAGTGGAAGTCATAGACGAAACAACCAAGAAAGGGGATGAGGGCACTCTAGAGAGTCATAACATAGAAGAAGAGAGAGTAGGGAACAACGTAGATATCATAGATGCCATGGATGAGATGATCACAATGAACCCCTACTCACTACTCGAAGTATGTTGGACATAATTGAGGCTATTAGAATTCCAACAAGGCACCAGAAAGATAGTAGGATCAAGAGATTAGATATGAATAATATCCCATGATTTGAAGAGGGATACAATGCTAATCCTTAGAATCATTTATAAGCATTCCATGATGCATGTGCCTTACAAAACATAGAGAAAGAATGGAAAAAACTTAAGTTTTCTATGGACATTAGTTAAAGAAGTGGAAAGCTGGTACCGATCTTTAAAATCAAAATCCATTCATAGATGGAGTACTATGTTAGAATTATTCAATGATAAGTACCAAACATACTCCTGAGTGTCTAACTTGTGAAAGAAAATCCAAGGCTGGAAACAAGGAGGACATAAATCCTTGGATGCTGCCATGGGCTGATGCTATGCATCGTTAAATCGTTGTCTTGGCCATGGTTATTCGTAAAGGGATCAATTGCACCATCTCATGGATGGGCTTAGGCATGAAACGAGAAGAACCCTTGGGACTTATGCCCAAGGGAGACTATTCGAGCATAGGTCCCATCAAATTCAAAGACTATTGGAGCAAGTTGCTAAGGAAGAAGATGTGCTATGGAAGAGATAAAGTGTGGAAGAGTATAACTAAGATCCTTCCCTCTGGAAGCTGGAAGTAAGATTTTGTGAGGATGAAGAAGTGTCACCACTCGAAGAGATGGTGAATAGGAAAATTTTGCCTATCCAAAATATGACATCAGAAGTTTTGACAAAGGTAGACCAAATGTGGGATTCCATAGACAATAGATTTCAAATTGTTCTTAAAATAGTAGAGGATTCTAGAGAGAAAGGTAGTCAGAAAATAAAAAAGAAAGAGGTTGAACATGCATGTAGCAAGGGTAAGGGCAAAGTTGCCATCATTAAAGAGGTTGCAGATTTAGAAACAGACAATGATAGTGGATGTGAGATATGTCAATATGACCATCCTAAGGAATGTTGCCCTGTAATCTCACATCTACAGGAGTTTGGGGTGTATGCACTCAACCTACAATTAAACAAAAGGCAAACACCCCAAAGGTTACCTTATCCTCAAGGTAACCCAAGGTAGTTCCACCAACCCTTAACATATTATTCCAGTGGAACTCCATCATGATCGATTGAGAAATATCAATAGTTGCAGTACCCACAATCATGGGGAATGCCACCACCAAGGAAACACTATCCTTACCGATAATCTAACCCATATGGATATTACGTGCAGCAACCAATCTCCCCATGTGACTCTACTGGTTACATCACTCCTCAATCTTACTACCAAGCCCACGAGTATTATGGGACTCCCTCTTCTAGGGGTGATATTCCACAAACATATCATCCTTCTCATTTGGCTGCATCTCTTCCACCAATAGCTCCACTACCACCTACTCCAGCTATGTAGGGTGAAATCCTTACCTAGTTGTAGCAACATAATGTTACAAGGGTTGTTAACTCTCAACCTACTATTGGTTCCAACAACCACATGAAGAAAAGATGTTTCTTTAGAACCAATAGACTAACCAAGCCCTTGCAATCACAAGAAACTAATTCCTTAGATGCCTCAGTATCAATCAAAACTTCGGAGCCTCCTTTAACTCAACCACTACACTCAACGCATATGATCATGCTAACACATGTTGTCATTGATTGGATCAAAGTTGGCCATCTTCCCAGGAAATTCTTTGATCCTAGGAGTCCTTTGATATACTTACAAATTGTTGGAAATGCACCATGCAAGGCTCTTTTGGATTCAGGTTCTAGTGTCAACTTGATTTCTCAAGAAATGAACAAGGCCTAGAACCTACCTCCAATAAAAAAGAGAAACATCCATTTAGAGTTGGCTGACCAGTCCATCACTATCCCATTGGGACTAGTGGAAGACATTGTTACCACTGTTTGTGAGTGGTCATACCTAGTTGACTTCCTAGTGATTCAAGTAAACAATGGTAGGAGGGACTTCCCAATCATAATGGGAAGAGCATCGCTAAGCACCATCGATGCACATCTAGGAATCCATGATCTTTCCCTAGAAATATCAAAGGAAAATACATTTAGAAAGATCGAGAAGAAGAAAGTTCCATGCATCGCATACAGTAACACAGGGTGTAATTGCTTGCAGAGGTCATGGTTTGTGCAAAGTTTGACATTGCCTGCATGCAATCAATGTTCACATGTGATCAACATACAAAGATGTCTGTATGCAGCAACCACACAATAGGAAGGCACCCAGTGGATGACAGTTAATTAAGAAAGAAGTTCACTCATATGCATGGAACCAATTGAGGGTTTGACTTGCACTTACATCGATAGCATAGATGCATTAGAGCAAGTCCACCGCCAACTTCCAAGTCTTAACCTTAAAAATGTTAATTGGGGGAAGTTGGAAATCCCTGAGAAATTTAAGCAGGAGCCCCTTGAGCTAAAACCATGACCCACTAGTATGGAATACACGTTCCTTAAAAATAGAAAATCAATAATTATCAATGCTAAGCTTGCTCCTCAATAGAAGTAAGAACTGCTGAAGGTGATCAATAGATGGTCAAAAGCCATCGCTTGGTCATATCCTAAATTAACTAGAATAGATCCTAGGATATGCCAACATAGGATTTACACTGACCCCTCCATGAAGCCTCAAAGACAACCACAAAGGCATTTGAACCCAAAGTTAAAGAAATTAGTCAAGGAAGAAATTGAACAACTTCTCAAGGCTAGGTTTGTATACCCCATTTCTGATAGCAAATGGGTTAGCCCCATAGTTATTGTGCCTAAAAAGGGAGGAAAATGGAGGGTGTGCATATATTTCAAGCTACCAAATATGGAAACATTCAAAGACCACTTTCCATTACCATTTGTTGACCAAGTCTTAGACACCATCGTAGGGCATTGCTACTATAGTTTTCTAGATTAATATAGTGGATATAATCATATACAAATAGCCCTAGAAGACCAAGCCAAGACTATGTTCACCAGTCCTTGGGGAACGTTTGCATACAAAAAGATGTTGTTTAGCTTGTGGAATGCCCCTACAACATTTCAATGACTAGTTCTAAGCATATTCCAACAATAGATAGGAAATGGTGTGTAGGTCTTTATGGACGACTTCTCCACTTATGGAGCAAACATTGATCAAGCCTTACACTAGTTGGAGCAAGTGTTAAAAAGATGTGTAGAAACCAATTTGAGGCTCAACTGGCAAAAAATTCATTTGATGGTCGAAGAAGGCATAGTACTAGGGCACAAAATCTCACACACAAGGATAGAGGTTGTAACAACGGAAAACTTTGGTCACTGGAAATACCAAACAAAAGTTCGTGTACACAGTTCTAACCTCGGATCTGTGCGGGGGCTGTGCTGGAGAAAGAAATGAATCCAAGGTGCCCTGAACAGTCTTGTCGATTAGAGAGGGACTTCCTTAATCAGTAAAATTTTTGTAATAATTTGATGGTAGAATGATGATTCCTTATGAGGAGATGCAATATTGTTAATCCCAAAAACAATTGAAAATGATGTAAATGATTTAGATGCGATTGCCAAATCTGTATAAATAGGATGCAAGGAATCGGATTTGTAGAGAGTACGACCACAAGATCTAGGATTTAATTTATGAACACAATATGTTGGATACAATGATTATAGGCAGGCTTCGGTTTGGACGAAGCACATGCCAGTACCAAGAAAGTTATCTAAAGATGAAACAAGCGAGGGTCAATCTACCTTGTTCTAGCCAATCTGGGCACAAGGAAGTTAGACCCAGGGCAGAATATCTATTAGCTGACTGTTTCTGATCAAGGGTTCTTGTTAATCACCTCTGATGTTCTCACAATTGCTGATCCTCTTTTTGCTCTCTTACCAACCTTGAAAGAGAAATTTTTTTCAACCCTTTGATCTTCATCAACTGGAGCATTTATAAGGTTAGGGTCAGGAGGAAAACACAGTTTAGATGATGCATGTCCTAAACTTATAAGATGCTGTTGACCTAATGTGTTGTCATTGAAGCTTACGGTGCTATGCTGTGTAGTGCGTCGTAAACCACTCTTGTTTAGGCTTTGGCAACAAACTGTCCTTTGATTACGCTACAATACGCTAGAGAGCGTATTGTGGCGTATGAACTATTGATGTTTGAATTGTGCTATCATTACTTGTATTACGTTGTGTTACACTACATTACGCATCACAGCATGATTCAGCGTAAAATAAAGAAACTGCAAAAGTTGAAGTATTTTCACCACACTTCCTCTATTTTTGATTAATCCTTTTAAGGGTTTTATTACGCCGCACTGCGTAACGCATCGTAATGGGCCCCTTAACCAGGAAAGAACACCCATTGAAATGCACGGCATGCTGTAGATCGTTGCTTAAGCCTTGAGATTTTTGCTGGGTTGTCGGAGTCTTGAATGTTTGCCATCTTTGATGTTGCGGTGGACTGTCTTTGATATTACACTGCATAACGTGGTGTTACGCTATGTTGCGTAATGTAGTGTAGTATGCTAAATGTTGAGATTTTTGAAACATAGAAAACTTGCAAAGTGGAAGGATTACCGTCGTGCACCCATCGTTTTATTCTGTCTTCTGAAGTTCATTTGTACTGTGCTGCACCTTGTCGCGACTCCTTGCCTGAGTCACTAGATTTTGCTGAACCGTCAAGGCCTCGAAATTTTTATGGTGTTTCAATGGCCCCTCTTTGTAGACGTTTAGAGGGCTTGCCCGAAAGATGTCGACAAAGAATACGAAACACCAGAGAGATAAAGGCACCAACAGTGTCCGTCAGAGATTGCTCAAATGTTGCTCTGTCAAAACCTAAAGTGCAAAGCCAGGGTAGGGAAGAAAGCATAGGAGGGATTTTATAGATGTGAGGGAAGAGAGGTTCGGGGAAGACTCAAGCACATGAACATGAAACTTTTGCGAACAAGTCATAGCATCCTTCTGCGAATGTATTTGCAAGAGGTTACGCCGTCATATTGTATATGAAGGGCTTGTGGGGACTAGTTGTGTTATGCCCACGTGGCCTGGATGAGTTGTTTTACATCCATTTTACCAAGCTTTGCTCTTTTTTTTGAACTACATTCCACTAGGGAAGTTGCGTTACGCTAGTTCGTGAACACGAAGATGCGAAAGATTTTGCTTGAATGTTCATGCTCTGTACAAGCAAAGTAGGTGGTAAAGGTGGTCATGAGGACAAAGGGAGGAGAAAATGAAGTAATGCATCTGATGGAGGGAGAGGTAGGGTTTGCACTCCTAAGTGGCCAGGCTAGTTTGAGCAACCACTTCAGGATGCTATGACACCTTGCCTTCTAATGAATGCATTCTCAATCAATGCTATCGTAGCAAGTAACCTACAAAACATAACAGAGAGTAGAGCACAGAAGCAATCATCCTAATCGCTAAGGAGGAAGGCTGTTAAAACAAGCACCATCCAAAGTGAAAAGGAGAGCATAGACCACAAAACAGGGACTGTAACAAGGAGCAAGGATCCCAATGTTGATGCCACGGTTCATGCAACTGCCATCGATAGCCAGATTCATCTTGCTCAAATAACTAAGCAAAGAACAAGTTAGATGAATTTGCTAAGCCAGAGTTTGGCAACGGCGATGGATGGAGGCCGCTGAGACTATGGATGACCACAGTTTCTTTGGGGCCCCAAGCGACAAAGTTGATCCTAGGAGTTACAACTACAGAGCAGCTATCATAGCAACATCTTCAAGGGATCAGTAGCATGCCTTTCTACCTATCTGAGGAATCAGTAGGATGCTGGTGGGGTAACGGCGTTGCGTTTGTTCCAACACCCTATCCGTTCTATCTGGTAGGGATGCTGTGCGAGAATGACCACGCTCGCTTGCTTCATGGATTGCTCGACAGATTCCAGTTTTGAGTCCTGGTTAACTATTGTTGCTGGTTTTAAGCCTCAGCAGGCCATGGTCCTAGTTTAACATCTGGGTAGACTGGAACTTACTAGTTTTATGTCGTAGTAGACGATGGAAGAGCTAGTTTATGGTCCCAGCAGACCGTGCTGTGGATGTCAGTTTTATGTCGTGACCCAAGGACAAGTCTGTGCTGGTTTAGCATCTCAGCATGCGTATGCTTACTTTGCTAGTTTTACGTCATGGTGGATGGTCGGAAACTTTGCCAGTTTAGTGTCTTGGAGGACGCGTGCAAGAAGTGCCAGTTTTACGTCGTAGTGGATGTGTACAACTTTGCTAGTTTTACATCATAGTGGATGTGTACAACTTTGCCAGTTTTACGTCGTAGTGGATGTTTGTTACCTTGTGTTTGAGCCGAGTTGATCTTCAGATGTAGTACTGCTTCAAATACAGATGATTTACTAGATTTGATAACTCGTTGCCATCGATATCTGCTAACTTGAATGCTCTGTTGCTGTATGCACCGATGATCAGGAAAGGGTTTTCCCAGTTTGTAGAGAACTTGCCTACTGGTTCACGAATGGCCTTGAGAACTAAATCTCCTTTCTCGATTGGTTGTTGATGCAGGTTGTGCTGATGCTTCTGTCTTTATTTATCTTGATATCTGTCGATGGTGTCAAATGTCTGGATGCATTTCTCCTTCACTGAGTCTAAATCCATGATTCTAGACTCATTGTGTTGAGTCTCATTTATAACCATGGATAGGACCATCTACAATAAGGGAACCTGTAATTCCAAGGGCAACACTGCTTCGGATCCGTAGACTAGGCTGTAGGGCATCCTGTTTGTGGTTGTTCTACATGTCGTACGTTACGCCCATAGCACGTAGAAGATTTTTTTATTCCATTTTTTTTTGTTATTGTTGAGAATCTTCTTAAGTAGATTGATAATTACCTTGTTTGTCACTTCTACTTGACCATTTGCTTGTGGGTAATAAGGTGAAGAAAAAGATTGCTTGATACCAAGATTATCACAAAAAGATTTGGTTTCTGTGCTACTAAATTGTGGCCCGTTGTCAGTCACAATAGTCATAGGGAGTCCAAATCTGGTTACAATATTGTATAAGATGAAATGGAAAACCTGTTGAGATGTAATCTTTTGTAGGGGGATAGTTTCAGCCCACTTTGTAAAATACTCGGTGGCGGTGATAATGAAGCTATGTCTTGCGGAAGATTTAGGTGCGATGGGACCTATGATATCCAATCCTCATCATTTGAATGGCCAAGTAATATGAGTAGTGTGTAACTTGGTTGGTGAAACGTGTATTAGGTTTGCGTAACGCTGGCACATATCACACATCTTAACTTTGATAAGGTAGTCTCTTTCCATGTACGACCAATAGTATCCTAGGTGTCTGATTTTAGCAGCCATGGCTCGTGGGGCTACATGTCCTCCACACAGCCCCTCATGGACTTCGCTAACTATTTTTTGTGCTTGATCGTTATTAACACAGGTGAGTAATACCCCGTCGAAAGAGCATCTATAGAGAGTACTGTCTCTAATGATGACGTATTGCCTGGCACACTTGCGCACTGTGTCCTTTTGTGCATGTGTTAGCTCGTGTGGTGGTTCTCCATGCAGAAGGTAAGTCTTAATGTTGTCATACCATTCTAGCATTCCCCCCACATTTAATGACAAAATCTATGCCACTTGAATGATAGGATCTGTATATTCCATCATTAAAGTGGGCCAAGTGGCAAACAAGTGTGGTGGCATGTTTAGTGCCAGTGTTGCCAGTGCATCGGCCACAACATTTTTGTTACACAGCATGTGTTGGGCATCGATCATCATAAATTGTTTCAGGAGATATTTAGCCATATCGTAGTAGGGCTCTAGATGTACAGCTTTGTAGGCGTAGACTCCTATGATTTGATTGATGACAAGCATTGAATCACCTCGGATCACTAGGTGTTGAACGTTGAGTTCTTTGGCTGTTAACAATCCTCTGAGGAGCCCCTCATACTCTGCCACATTGTTCGTACAAGGGAAGGCCAAGTGGTAAGCTAATGAGTGCACATCCTCAGAGGTAAGCATAATGACGGTGGCAGTACTGCTGCCTTTAGTAGTTGAAGCTCCATTGAAATATAACGTCGCTTCGAGGCTTGTTGACACAGGGCTTAAACTATGTACATGCTCATCTAGAAATTTTGGCTCAATTGTAGCTTGATCTTTAATAGGCGATGTCGCTAGTTGGTCAGCTATAGTCTGACCTTTGGTGGACGATTGGCTGACATAATGTAAATCAAATTCAACTATGATAGCCTTCCAACGAGCTATCCTACTACTTTCATATAAGTTTTTTGAGATAGCCCGCAGAATGTTGCTCTTACAAATTATGTTAACCTAACTGCGGACAAGATAATGCCTATATTTTTTAAGTGCGAAAACTAATGCCAAACAGTTACGCTCCACTTCATTGTACCTTGTTTTGTATGCAAATAGAGCATGAATGAGGTAATAGATAGGGGATTCTAACCCATAATTCCTTTTTTGGCAAAGTAATGCAGCTATAGACACGTTTGAGTTAGCTAGATAAATGTAAAAAGGTTGATCCCTTTGTGGTGGGAAAACCGTTGGTAAATGTTGTAGCTCCTTTTTTAAGTCGTCAAATGCATGCTGGCAGTCATCGGTCCATTCGAAATTAACACCCTTCTTAAGAAAGTGTTGCATGGGATGTAATTTATTTGTTAACTTCGAAATGAACTTCCTAATGAACTGTAGTCTACCTTGCAACCCACGTAGTTCTTTGAGGTTTGTAGGTGGCGTTAAATCGACGATGGATTTAACCTTGTTGGGGTCGACTCGGATGCCAATCTCTGATATCACAAACCCCAACATGCATTCGGTTTTAACTCCGAATATGCATTTCTTTAGGTTGAGCCGTAAATCATGCTTGAGACATCGTTTAAGGACTAACTCCAGGTCTTCTGAATGATCTTCAGACTTTATAGACTTGACAACTATGTCATCTACGTAGTCATTCAATCTCCCTAAAAGATAGTTGCTAAAGATGTATGTCATGGCTCATTGATACGTTGCCCTAGTTTTTTTTAGCTCGAAAGGCATCATAGTGTAACAGAAGGTCCCCTAGGGCATCATGAATGTTGTGGTCAATTGATGCTCTGGGTTAATGTAAATTTGATTATAACCTGAGAAACCATCCATAAAGGATAGAAGCGCATGACCAGCTGTTGTGTCAATCAGTTGGTCGATACTTGGTAGTGGGAAATTGTCCTTAATCATAGCTTTGTTCAGATCCCGGAAGTCTATGCAGATGCGTATGCCTCTCGTTTTCTTAGTAACAACTACGATGTTGGACACCCAGTTTGAGTAATCAACTGCGTGAATGAAACCAGCCTGATATAGCTTGATGATTTTATTACGCACTGCTAACATGATTTCTGGCTTAATCTTTCGTGCCTTCTATCTAATTGCTTTGATGCATGGGTTTAAAATTATGTTATGCTGTATTAATCTCAGGTCTAATCCTGGCATGTTTTCATATGACCACGCAAATACAGCAGCGTTGTTTTGGAGCACTTGCGTTATGCCACTCTGTGTCTGTTGGTCTAGCAGGGAACTAACCCTGAGAGTTTTATTTTCTCCTTTGTGCGTAACCATAGGGACCTCGTCGAGAGGGTCCTCGGTCACATCACCAGCCTCCAGGTCTAGAGTTCGAGGTAGATGTTCTGGCCAATCTGGAGATATTTTCGATGTTTCTATAGTTGCATCACAAAGGGAAGGGTTTGTTTCTATCAGTGTGTAATTAAGATGTCTAATGGTCTCCTCGTATGGGCCTATTAAGGCTAATGATGTGGATAAATCTACGTCCATTTGTGAATTTCCTTGAAAAAATGCCAAAAAAGGAAGTTGTTACATTTTTTTTTGCCAATCTGTTGAATGATAAGAGTTTGTTTTTGTTTTCGTTGCATCAGGGTTGCATATTAAAGAGGCTTCCAGTTTAAGGTCTTAGTGGACCATTACAAATATGCCTAGTCTGTAAAACAATGACAAGCTCAGCTTCCTAGATGCTGGCGTATGAAATAAGATGAAAGCTGCCACATGGCATATCTAGCGTGTCATGAAATTTGAATTTCTGTACAGACCGTAGTTACTGTGGCTGGATTACGAGATGATAAATGTATTAGTTTAGGGTCATTTTAGATCGCGATCTACATGATATCTACGAAATTAATGCCCTGACCTTCGTGTTTCATGTCATACTGACACCAGCGTTTCAGGAAAGTTTTGCATCAATTAGGTAGAAAGAAAAGTTAGTTTCAAGTATTTTGTTTATAAACCAGTGGTTCATACTCAAAACAAGTTACAGATATTGCAAATTTGGATCTGGCTATAGCAGCAAAGGAGCAGAAGCAAGGCATAAATAGAGGATTTTACGAAAACTCATTCGATTGCAACTATGGAACCAAAGGTCAAGGGGAAGAATGCTAAACTGGTAAGGATTGACGAAGTGCAGGAGAGTTTGCAGTGGACTTTGCAGGCTAGAGTCGAGGCTCAGGAAGTTACTCCGCTTAACCGGTAAGTCGTCGTCTACCCTTTTGCACTATTGTTATATTTGTTGTAGCGTCGTGGTTGTATGTTATTTTCCTGAATGTGTATGTTGCATTAAGCGTTAATATCTGTTTATGCGGGCTAAGCTATTGTGGTTTGCAATATTACCTTCGTCTTCACTATTGGAGATGAACCTCATATCGTTACGAGGGTTTAGGTAACATTGAGTAAGACTGAGCGAACGTCGTGTATAATCGAAAAACCTAGGTATTATAACTGGTGGATAGTATAATCAGGGTTTTTTTTCTTTTCCTTTATTCCCGTAATAATTACATGTTACACTGGAGTAATATGTAGTGTTTCTTTCATCGCCATTGTCAGGGATAGACCTTATGCTGTTGCAAGGGTTTGGGCGGTTCTGGCAATGCGTTTCCAGCGGAATCTGTAATTTTCTGGGAATCAAGAAAATCCTAATTTAGCATGATAAAGGTTCATGTCTAAATGTTTTATCTAATGGTAATATGTTTTTTATTGTACAGTATTATGCTAAAGCCCTTCCTAATTGTTTTGGACATCGTGGGCATTCTCTGCTACATGCATGTCTCCATGGCCAATGTTCCTCCTCCTCATGCTCATATAAAGGGGGAGGTAGTGTGGTTCCGAAGGGGCACACGGGGGTCAGAGCATAATGGTGATGATCAACGCTATGGCAAACAACCTCTTACAGAAGAGCCTGGTTGGGAGGACCACTTTCACGAAGAAATACCACCTGAAAAAGGTGGCCCCTATGAGGACGATTTGCTCAGAGTGGAGATTGAGCTGAGGGATACAGGCGATAGTGGGGACAAAGGAGATGCATAGTGTGGCTATAATAGCCACAGTTTTTTTTATGATGGGAAAGACAATATTTTTCTTTGACACTTTCATGTAAATTTGGTCTAAGTTAATGTTCTTTTGTTGTTTTTGTTTTATGCAAAGTGTAAATAAGTAGGTTTTGATGCTATGAGAAATGACAGATAGTTTTAAGCGTGCAGCGTAAATGAAGTTACTAGTTTAAAGTCACTGGGAGCTACTAGATAATTCGGGTGGAAAGCATAAATAAGGTAACTAGTTTTAGGCCATTTTGGGCCCTAGATAGTTCGAGCATAAATTGTGATTTAAATAGGTATTTTAAGGCCATTGTGGGCCATGGACATATGGTGTGTGAAAGAATAAATAACATTAAATCACTAGTTTTAAGCCATGACAGGCTACGATTAGTTTTAGCCTATTTCGGGCCATGGGTAGTCTTAGGCCATTTTGGGCCGTGGGTAGTTTAAGGCCATTTCGGGCCCTGAATAGTTTAAGGCCATTGCAGGCCATAGATAGTTCAGGTGCAAAGCATACATGATTAGTTGTAGATAAAGTTAAGAGTAACAAAGATAACTAGTGGGAGTGTAAAAACACAAGTGTAAATGAGAGTAGATGGTGGAAGTGCAAGGAATAAGCATAAGCATAAAAATGAGATGAGTGTTTGTAAAGCAAAGATAGGATAGGTGATGAAAGAAAATATGCGTAAATTGTATGGTAGTTAGATGACAAAGTTTACTGGCTAGCTCTGTAATTGTTTCCTGATCGCTTTTATTTTTGGTGATGCGTAAAGACAAGGGGATTTACGACCCTTTTCCTTCACATCAAAATCTTCCTCTGGGAATGGTAGTTCGGCCCAAGTTAGGCTATCATCAGCCACTATTTTGGCTTGTTCCAGTATTTGGACAGGGGACTGGTCTTCAGGCATTTCAATTTTTGACCCCTACTCCATTTCTATGTTGTTAACAGCCTGAGGGGTTATTTCATCACCGTGAATAATCACTTCTCCTCCTGCGTAGTGCAGATGGATCTCCTGATGTATAGGTGATGAAATTGCCCTTAGTTGAGCCAACCAAGACCTCCCCAGGATCAAGTTGAAGCTAGGCATCTCTTTGACAATAATAAAGGTTGCATCTGTGGGGAACTGCTCCCCTGCCACAAAGTTGATGTGCACTGTGCCTTTGACTTGCACTTATGCCCCGTTGAACAACTTTAAACATGACGTTGTGGTAGGACTGATCTGATCGATCAGGCCTAGCTTATCCATTATGGGATATGGGATGACATTAGCAGCCACCCCATCATCCACATGCATCCTCCAAATTTGGTGTTGGCCAACCCGGATGGTGATGAACATGGGCTGCGTTGTCACCTGACCCTTTTCTGGGTCATCCTTAATAGATTCATCATGGAAGGTCAACAAGGAAGGCCCAGGTTTCTCAGCTATGAGAGGAAGCATAATGGAATGAATTGCTTCCTCATCTTCTGGTAGGCTTTCGTCTATGGGTATGGACGTCAACATATGAACCATAGCCTCACGATGTTTTTGTGATGTCATGAGTAAGTCATAAAGGCTCAATGTTGTATTTTTTTGTTTTAGAGCCTGTTTGACTTACGTAAAGGCATCGAAGAGATCCTACCCATGATCTGGATGCTTGTCACCCTTTTCCTCTTCCATTCACCCTAGGAGATGAATTTCTCGGGGAGGAGTGACATTTGGTCGAGGGCTGTGTTTCCTTTGGCTAGGAGGAGATGGTTGCGTTTGAGTAACTTTTCCGTTTTTAGAAAATGGGGCCAAGGGTACAAAAGCGAGGGGTTTAGGCTTGGGAAACCCCAATATAAGATGGTCCTTGACTGTACCAATTATCATACATCCTTCTCCTTTTCTGTTAAGTTGGGATCGGGAGATTGACTTGGAGGTTTGCCCCTGCACAGGAGGGGCAATTGATGGTTTTGGCACCCTGATGACAAAGGGAGCCTTAGGCATAGGCGCGGGCTTGGCTGTGGCTTTACCCATAACAGGTTGTCAAGAAGTTGTTTGAGAAGGGGCTCGAAGGATGAAAGGTTGCCTTGGAGCACCACTTGTCGATGCTAATGGATTCGTTGTTCGGGGAGAGTGAGGATGCGCTCGCAACACGAAAGGCTGTTTCAGCTATGCCCGATTATCGCCCTCTGCTCCCACCACATTAATTGTGTACCCTGTGTTATTTGCATTTAATGGGTCTTGGTACACATGCATGGCTTGGTTTTCCAGGTGAGCTAGACTATTGCTGTCTAAGATCAAGTTACCTTGATCAATCATATGGTGAATGTCATCTTTCAACACCCAGCAGTAATCCGTGTCATGACCACACAATTGATGGTAGTCACAAAATCGGTCTAGCCTAAAGTTTTTGGGAACGGGTGGTTCATTAGGTTGGGCCAAGGAGGGGTTCTTGAGTAACTCACAATGGCGCCTGTGATGTTTCAGAGCCTCCTTGGACATCACCTTGTATCAGATATGACCGGTTCCTAGTAACTGCTTTAGAAGTTCTGAAGGCTTCACAGGTAGGGTTGCGTAATTTGAGCGATCCTTACTCTCAAATTTTGGCCTCGGTTGTGGAGGTGCTTTTGGGTCAGAAGGAGCTTCTTGATTAGCGCCATTTGAGCTAGTTGTCGGCTTGGCTGGCTCTGCAGTTGTTTCCTTGTTGTTGTTGCTTTTCTTCTTGGCCCCCTCAGCAACCGCCGCTACTGTCGTTATTGTGGCTTTGCCTTTATCCTTACCCTTGCTATGGGCATTCTTGTAGACCACATACACCAGATCTTTACTAGCCTCTGCCGCATCTTGGATCTTGGATGCTCTTAGTCTAAGCAAAGGCTTGGTTGAGGGAACAGGGAGTGAGGTAATATAGCTTAGACTTGATAAATTCATTGACTGCTCCCTTGAAGATTGCCAGTAGATGGGCCTCAGCGATGGGTTCGCGGATCTCGTTCAAGGTGGCGCTCCAACGCTGTATGAACTTTTGGACCGACTTGAGTAGGTCTTGTTTGACTCCCATAAGCTGATCTAGCGTGACTTATGACTTTAGGTTGTACTTAAAATGAGTCACAAACTGGGTTAACAGCTCTTCCAAAGTTGAAATGGAAGCACGTGGAAGTGCTCAATACTAATCCAAAGCTTTACCCGTTAAGGACATAGCAAAGATACGGATTATAGTATGCAGCCATTGTTGCAACAATAAGGACTCTGACCTGAAAGTGATGAGGTGGGCGTTAGGATCACCTTCCCCATTGTATTTTGTGAAATGGGGAAGGGGCATCCCAGGTGGCAACAACAGGACTGGAACTGATGGACTAATAGGATCGTCATGGTAGAAATCCATGACTTGCACTGTGTTAGAACCAGCAGCCTTGAGACGCTTGACCTCCTCTGTAAGGGTTTGAATGAGCTGGAAAGCTTGATCCAGACCCGTAGACGACGAGGTCATTTGTGGAACGACAAGAGGAGCCACACCGTGTGGCAGAACAGAGGTAGCAGCTTGGCCAATGGTCGGTGCTATCCAGATAGTCCTTGTAGGTGGTGTTTCTTGTGGCATCCACCATCCGGTGGTTGGTGCAGATGGAGAAACCACCGTCGGCTACACCATTCGGTATGCTATTTGTGTAACTGGGGGCACGGGCAGCGATCCTGTAACTAGGTTTAGCACTTGTGGGACTTGGCTTTGATGGTGGGGATGATGGTGCATTTGTCCAGGATGGGCAAAAAGAGCCATGTTGGGAGCCCACCATGCTGTGGTGGTAGGCCCTATCATGTGAGTCGGGAGCAAGGTTGGTGTTGTAGGTAATTGCGATGTAGGTATCGCATGCACATGCGGTGACACAGGCGCAGGTGTACGATGAGATGGATTAGGTAATTGCACCTACTGGGGAATGACTTGTGATGGACCTTCGCCCAGAAGTATAGTCGGAAAAAGAAAATGTAAGTGCGGCAAATGTGGGACTCGATTGGTATTGGATAATGTTAGAGGCATGGTGACCATGAACAATGGATTTACGCGGGACGTCATGGAGGGAGGGGCCATGGTGAAATCAACATGACTGCCTCCTTAAGAGTGAGATTCTAGATCGTCTTGCTTGTCATGAAGCGTTTCATCATAGAACAACACCTCTAGTTGTTCTAGCGATGTATTTGCCATCAGCATTTGATCTAGGATCCACTTTTGTTGATTTGTCAGGGGCACAGTGACATTAGGTGAAGGAATAAATTCCTTCCCGTTGCAGTACATGAACTCGTACTCTTGTTTTTCCTCGAATTCTTGTGGATACATGGGCAGGTTTACCGCTAGCTTAGCACAGAGGAAATTGTAGTGTTCCCTGTGTTGAGCATGTTCTTTAGGCTTCTTGTTTTGCAGCCTGAGGGAGCAGTGCGGTTGCACTAGACTAGTTGTTGGCTCGACCATAGGAAGTGTAACTTGCATGGTCAACGGGTTCTCTAGGTTGGCAATGTAAATAGCTGTGGTTGATGTAACCATTTTCAGCGTGATTCAGAAATAATGACGATAAGGGTAAAGATCGGAAGGACAAAGGCAAACTAAGATAATAATCGAGGCTTTCTATCTTGTAGGATTCCAAAGGAATTGTCGAAGTGATTGATTTGCACCACACAATTTTGTAAACAACCTCAGAGGTATTACGTTTACGCTGATTGACAATGGGTACAGACAGCTTACAAGACTACTTGTAAAATGCGGATTGGATATGAAGGCCCTCCTTCTAGCACCAGAAAACTGTAACGAAGGAAAACGTCAGTCGCTGGAAATATCGAACAAAAGTCCGTGTACACAGTTCTAACCCCGGATCCATGCCAGGGCCATGCTAGAGAAAGAAACGAATCCGAGGTGCCCTGAATGGTCTTATCGATTAGACAGGGACTTACTTAATTAGTAAAATTTTTATAATAATTTGATGGCAAAATGATGATTCTTTATGAGGAGATGTAATATTGTTAATCCTGAAAACAATTGAAAACGATGTAAACGATTTAGATACGATTGCCAAATCTGTATAAATAGGACACAAGGAATCAAATTTGTAGAGAGTATGACCACAAGATCTGGGATTTAATTTATGAACACAATATGTTGGATATAATGATTACAGGCGGGCTTCAGTTTAGACGAAGCACATGCTAGCAGTAAGAAAGTTATCTAAAGATGAAACAAGCGAGGGTCAATCTACCTTGTTCTAGCTAATCTGGGCACAAGGAAGTTAGACTCGGGGCAGAATATCTGTTAGCCGACTGTTTCTGATCAAGGGTTCTTGCCAATCACCTCCAATGTTCTCATGATCTTTGATCCCCCTTTTGCTCTCTTGCCAACCTTGAAAGAGAAATTTTTTCCAACCCTTTGATCTTCGTCAATTGGAGCATTTGTAAGGTTAGGGTCATGAGGAAAATGCGGTTTAGATGACACGTATCCTAAACTTAGAAGATGCTGTTGACCTGATGTGTTGTCGTTGAAGCTTGTGGCACTATGCTGCGTGGTGTGTTGTAAAACACTCTTGTTTGGGCTTTGGAAATAGATTGTTCTTTGATTATGCTGTAATATTCTAGAGAGCGTATTGTGGCATATGAACTACTGATGTCTGAATTATGCTATCATTACTTGTATTATGCTACATTACACTACATTATGCATCATAGCGTGATTCAGCATAAAATAACAAAACTGCAAAAGTTGAAGTATTGTCGCCGTGCTTCCTCTATTTTTGATCAATCCCTTTCAGGGTTTTATTATGCCGCACTGCGTAATGTAGCATAGTGGGCCTTTTAGCCAGGAAAGAAAACCTGCTAAAATGCGTGGCATGCTACAGATCGTTGCTTAAGCCTTGATATTTTTGCTGGGTTGTCGAAGTCTTGAATGTTTGTCATCTTTGATGCTGCGGTGGAGTATCTTTGATATTACGCTGCATAATGTGGCGTTACGCTATGTTGCATAATGTAGCATAGTATGCTAAATGTTGAGATTTTGAAACATAGAAAACTTGCAAAGTGGAAGGCTTGCCACCGTGCACCCATCGTTTTGTTCTGTCTTTTGAAGTTCATTTTTACTGTGCTACACCTTGTTGGGACTCCTTGCCTGAGTCGCTAGATTTTGCCAAACCATCAAGGCCTCAAAATTTTTATGGTGTTTCAGAGGTAGACCTCAAGAAAATCAAAGTTATCCAAGGAATTATCCATCAACTGGAAACTATCAAAGATATTTGGTCACTCCTTGGACATATTGGCTACCTCCGTACACTATCCATGGCATGTGATCTCAACCTTGACCTTGATCTAGCACAGAAATAATGGTTAGTAACCCTTAACTTGCTAAATGAAAATCGACTAGCTGCACTATCATCTAATGAGTTGCATAAGGCGTTTAATAAACAATGTCATGACCTAAGGATTAGGAAAGTTAAATATCAACTAGGAGATAAGGTTCTCTACTGGAATCCCACACATGTGCCACAACGTACTAAATTTCAAACACTTTGGGAAGGACCTTATATTATTTATGTAACTTTTCCTTTAGGGGCCATGACAATATACAAACCTTATGCCCAAACAAGAAACTGTTGGTCAATGTGCAACAAACCAAACCTTTCCATGAGCTTAGGGCAGCCGGTACAAATGTTACCTCTGCTTATATTCAAACTTGCTCACTATTTCAGATCTCCTCCTTCCAACTTAGTCATGGGGGAGATGGCCACCTATGCTAACCATTCTAGGCCCTCAGTTCTTTTTGAATTTTTTTTTTACAAATTTTTTGTTTTACACATTCTTTCAACTTTTCTTATTTTTGTTTTATACCATTGTTCATGTTTTTATTGTTTCTTTGTTTGCTTGATTTACTTTTATTCATCATCTAATAAGTGCTCATGATGGTGGATTGAATTATCATATTAATTGCTAATGTTTGATTTTTACCTTTGAATTATGATGCTAATATTAAGGTATGGTTCTTTTGATAAAATAGGCAATGAGTCTAGGTCGTCCACTCATCCATACAACTCTATGGTCTCCTTTGGATTGGAACTGTACAGTCCCTCTTTTTCTATGTAAACTTTTAATGATTTGGTGGTTGGGTATTTTTCAAACCAAGGAAAGACTCAAAGGATGAAAAGGGTATGACTTCAAGGGGATTCGATGCATTTGTGCTAGCCATTCTCTTGGGTTCTTGGATGCCTTTTCTTGGGTTTTTCTACCATTCTGACATTGATAAAAAATCAGGAAGCCGAGTGAATAAAAATAATTCTTTGCATGGTGTGGTTCTCATATAAAAAGAAGTGACAATTCAAAGCACACCCCTTAGACATAATAAAGAAATATGGGCTACAAGTACTGGTTATGGAATTGAAAAGACATGTTACCCATATTTGAAGGTTCCCTCTAACTAAGACCCTTTCTTGGTTCCTACTTCTGCATCTCGCTCTCCTCGGAATGGTGGTGACTCTTTGTGGAAGCATTCTTGTTTCTTCAAGTGGATGGATTGGTCAAGTATGTTGATGTGAGGTCACTAGATGTGGTTTGTTTGAGTCTAGATTTGGGATGAGTTCTACTCAGTCACATTAACCATAAGATACACAAGGGGCTTTACACAACCTTGTTCTTGGGATTCCATTCCATTCTCTCCTCTCCATCTTTCTTCCCATTTTCCACCTCATTATTGGTTTTATCATTAGTCCATTCTGGGTTGATGCATTATTTTTCTTTGGTGAATTCTTGTGGGTAAGTTTTTAACTCTTACTTCCAAATGACATTCCTAGAGCCTACGGACTCTTCGGTTTGTGGGTTTGTCAGGGCATAAAAGGCATGAGCTTGCTTTGGGGAGGACCCACTGGCATTTCTTTTTGGTGTAATTATTAACTTTT
Organism: Gnetum montanum; assembly: GCA_015680685.1. Classification (NCBI taxonomy): domain Eukaryota; kingdom Viridiplantae; phylum Streptophyta; class Gnetopsida; order Gnetales; family Gnetaceae; genus Gnetum; species Gnetum montanum. The sequence continues at coordinate 35,446 of MNCI01032790.1, read as the reverse complement.
TTCTCTTAAACATTTCCTACAATTAATCATTTCTTATTTCATCCCCATCCATGACATCCATTTTATTGGAGTTGCCATTGATATTTTTTTCCATCTTTCTTGTTCCTCATATTTTTCCACCTTATAGCTACCAGAGGTTCACTCTTAGTCGTGGGGACCTTGGCACAAATTTTTTAATTTTCTTCATTTTACTATTCACCTAACCCCTACACCTTGGGTAGTCACTTGTGATAAATCTTTGAACCAGTTTCTACCATAACCACAACTCAGCCAATGTGCTTCATATCAAGGCAAGGTATCAACTGCATCATGGTTTATCGATCCTTGATCATTTGTGATTGTGTTGTGTGTGCAGATAACGATCATACAAACAATGGACTAGGCTTGGAGGAACCACTTAGGATGGACTGAAACTAGAGCATTTACGAAAGGAGCAAGTTTGGTAGCGTGGCTATAGATAAACAATGGAAGACACAATCTTAGCATTGGTGGCAACATGCTTCATTTTCTTTCTCTCTCTTTCTCTACAAGATGCCAAATAAAGGCTTGGATGTCATTTATGTACGATTTTTCACCACAATGGTCATGAATACTAATGTTGTAATATGCTTATTGATTCATTCACTGGGCATGTTGAGTCTATCATCCCATTCCACCGTCAGTTGTCAATTAGTCAATAATCCAATACCTTCTCAATATTTTGTAAGGAACTCGAGGACAAGTTTTCATTCAATCGTGGGGGTATGATGAGAGTGGTTACTCTAGAAATTTATTCTAATTATTATATTGGTAGTTTTTCTAATTATTAGAGTGGTAGTTTTTCTAAAATTAGAGTGGCAGTTTCTCTAAAATTAGAGTGGTAGTTTTTCTAATTATTAGAGTAGTTGCTCCCAAGCCTATAAATACAGTGCCCAAGTGCACAATTTAGGAGGAAGTCTTGGGAGGAACTCTTGGAAAAAATTCTTTTAGAAGTCATTTAGGAGTCAAGTAGTGAAAATTTTGTAGTTAGAGTATTTTCCAAGTGCCTGCAGTAGGAGGTCTAAGTGTGGATAGATCTTTATTCAAGCATTATGTACCTGAGCACACCTTGTGTATGACAATAAAGATGAGCTCTTGGATTCATCCTTACAGCACTTGAGATTTGTTTTCTTACTTATTTCCTTTATTTTATTTTTTACTGAATTTATTTTATTTTATTTTATGCACTTTACATTTCTGTTATTAGCACACACAGTACGATCACTTCGAGCATGCGTGTAACATTTGGTAACTCAGTAACGATTAGCATTTGGTAATCCTGGTAGTGTTGCGCTGGTTCAGGATGTGTATGGCAAGTGAGAATGGATACTAATGTTAGGATTAGTTTAAAGCCTAGTTAAGTTAAATTAGTCACTTAATTATATCTCTCTCTCCTTCCTTATTAGCACAAGACATAAAAACATAAAAGATATAAAAATCATATGCCTCAAGCTTACTTAACCATACAATCATGACATATAAGTAAGTTTGGGAAGACAACGATCAACCAACCCATCCTTGTTCCACAAAGGTACATAGGCACTTAGTCCTTGGAATTCAACCAGATCATGCATGAAACACTTGTATTTGTATGGTTGAGCGTAGGGGTACCTCGCCACTCATCAACAATGTAATTATGTGAGTAATTGATATTAAGTTCATGATTGTTGTCTTCTTACCTTAAGTTAGTGAAGTCTAAGTGTATGGTTTAACTCAAAGTGAGGCATATGTTATGTGATGTTGTAAGGCTAATTTTACTCCTAAGTATAAACATAATGAAAATGAAGTTAAGTGCTAAATCTAATTTATGACTAGAATGTAAGTCTATTCTATCCTATAGCGATGAGCATTCGTTCTTAGCTTACTGAACATGCCTTGGACTCATGTAACCATTACTAGGATTACCAAGTGCATTCACCACTGAGAAAATCAATTGAAACCACTACTAGGTTACTGCATGATTACACTTTAACACTTGAAACTAGTCACACTCATTTAGCTTTACTAATGAGCAAGTAAAATAAAGTGCTTTGGAAATATAAATGATTAAGCTATCAAAATAAGAAAATTATGCTAAGTAAATAAATAAAACTAAGTGAGTGTTATAATGATGGAAAGTAATATTGATCTTTATTATCATCATGAACTATGTCCAAGTACAATTCACTTGAATAAAGATTCCATTCAATTGCTAAACATCACACAACAAGTATTCACTCTATCGCTAACTAAGAAAACAAACTACAATACTTTTCCCTAAGACTTGGAATGAAAATTTGTTGATTTTTCATTCAAGTGTTGATATTTATAGGTTAGCACACATCCCAAGACATAGTATCAATGATGACATAGCATGGGTTACAACATCATATCTACAACATCGTAAATATGATATCATAGATACGATATTGCAATGTAACAAAAATTGACTTTATTAAGAGCATTTTGTAACATACTTAAATGCTAGCACTATGGTAGTTGATGAGTCGTGTTTTACTTAAGCTCCAATATAGAAGTGGCCATGATATCAAGTACATGATATTGGGTATGAGATATCATGGCCCAAGATGCAATATTGAGCATGCAATATCATAAGGTTACCCCTGGGTCTATAAATATAACCCTTGGGCACATGATTCCGAGTAGGCTTTGGAATTCAAGTAGCAAAACTCTTGCACTTTGTTCATTTGAGAGTTAGAATATTTTCCAAGTGCCTACAGTAGGAGTCTAAGTGTGATCGGATCTTTGTTCAAGCATTGATATACTTGAACACACCATTGTGTTGGCAATAAAGATGAGCTCTTTGATTCATCCTTGCAACACTTAAGACTTTCTTCCTTTATGTATTTACATATAATGATTTTATGTAATTTACATTAATGTTATTCTTGCAGAAATTAATTTTGATTAATTAATAAACTCATTAAAATACACAAGCATGACCCCTTAAAACATACGTGTGACACTTGGTAGCTCAGAAATGGTTAGCGTTTGACAACCCAACAATGTTTACATAAAGTTCAATATGTGTTTGGGAAGTGGGGATGGTTATTTGTGTTAGGCTAGATTAGATAATAGTTTACTTAGTAGTTAATTACTCTCACTTTTATTCTTTTTTTTAAGCAATCAATTGATAAAACAAAAAATAATAAAAATCTTACGCCTCAGTCACACTTAACTATATAATTACATTTCACAAGTGGGATTGGGAAGAAAATGAATGGAAAACATGCACTCACCATTTAGCTCTAGTGTACTTGGTAATTAAAGTCTGTAAAATTCAACTGGATCGCATGTGAACGCCTGTGCTTCATATCGTTGGATGTAGGGGTACCTCATTGCTCATCATTAGTGTCATTGCTAGGCACTTTAGTTCTATATGCACTACCTAAACTTAGTAAAACTTAGTAAGCTCATTATTCAAACCCTAAGAGTCAAATCTTGCAAAAAAAAATTGATATTACAATTAAATTAAATCCTAACTACACATTACATATAAAATCATTAACATAAAATGTCTTCTTCTCACAAGAGTCTATCTTCACCCAGGGTAGACTAGGGGCCTCAACAATACCAAGTGGTATATGCTCATCCCGATGAGTATGTACCAGACTTCACCTTCATATTACATTAAGATGAAATGTTGTGGTGGTGTGACATGGAAGGAAACATTGTGTTTCCATTGGATCAATCTATTCCTATTATGCTCTAGCTAATTCTCACATGACATGGACTTCAACATCTTCATGGGGAGTACGAGATGCAAGATCTTGATTCAAGGGATTATCATCCCACTAAAGCACAAAGGTTAAGGGATTATCAGTTGGAGCACCAACACAAGCTTGTGAAGGGAAAGGGGTCAAAAAATTTTCCACCTTCGCTTGGCCCATTGGATGGAGGTGAACACTTCTCTAGGGGCTTTTCCTTTGGAGATACTCCTCTCTTTGACTTTGTTCAAGGGGCCCTCAACTAGAATGTGTAATCCACAATTCATAATCCAAGTTCTAGTTAGAATAGATCCAATGAAAAAAATGGATTTGGAGGAGAAAGTCATGATAAGGGGACAAAAGAAGGTCATGATCGCTATCATGGTCGTGATCATTGAAGAAAGGGTGATAAGTGTTGGCATGATGCAAGTCCTTCTTCCTCTTCCCCTTCATCATCTTCTCCTTCTTCATTTGGCTCAAATCATGGTTGTAGAGGTCATGACTATGATGGAGGTGACTAATGGGACTAGAACAACAGAAGGGACCATTAGGACAATCGTGACTAGAGGCATGGGCAATCCAGAGAGACCCACCTCCATGAAAGAAGGGTTAGTAAAGAACATTGTAGGCACCATCACTATGGCCTTGATGAACCTCTACTTGCCACTCAAAGCATGTTAAACATTGTAGAGACCATGAGGATTCCAACAAGGCAAATAAGGGATAGTAGAATAAAGAGGCTAGACATGAACAACATTCCTCGATCTAAGGGAGGCTATGATGCTAATCCAGGATGCATGTGCCTTATAGAATATTGAGAATGATTGGCATAAGTTGAAATTATTTCCAAGGACACTCATTAAGGAAGTAGAAAATTGGTATCGATCCTTTGAGCCAAAATTAATCAAGTGGTGGAGTACAATGTTAGAATTGTTCAATGAAAAATATCAAACATACTCTTGAGTATCCAATTTGAGGAAGTAGATCCAAGGGTGGAAACAAGGAAACCATAAGCCCTTGGATGCCACTATTGGTTGATACTATTCTCTGTTACATAGGTGTCCCAACCATGGATACTCTTAGCTTGATCAACTTCACCATATCACAGACAAGCTGTGATCTAAAATAAGGAAAACCCTTGGCATCTATGCCCAAGGGATATTGACAAAGTTAAGCACTTGTTAGATCCAAAAGTTAATTGATCAAGTAGCCAGGGAGGAGGGAGAATTGAGAAAGTGAAAAAGTGTAGAGGAATACAACAAGATCCTTCTATCTAAAAAAGGGGGGTTTAATTTTGTGATAGTGAGGATGAATTAACCAAATATGAGATGGCTAATCAGAAAACCTTGCCACTCCAAAAATTGCAATCTAAAATTTCAGCTAAAGTTAACCAATTATGGAACTCTATGGACAATAAGTTTCAAGCTATCTTAAAAATTGCTAAAGAGTCCAATGAGAAAAATGGTGAGCATGAGCACTGAAGACGTAAGAAAGCTAAATGTGCCATATTTAAGGGTAAGGGTAAGATGGTTGCGATAGAGATGGTTGTGGTTAGCGACTTAGATGATGATGGTGGATGTGATGTCTACTAGTATGAACATCCTAAGGGATGTTTTCTAATTGTGTCACACTTGCAGGAATCTGGGGTGTATGCCTTACATCTACGACTTGTACAAAGGCAAACACAAAAATGATTTCCTTATCCACAAGGAAACTATCAATAGTTCCACCAATCATAGTAGTACTATCCAAGTGGAACTCCGATGCAACCTTATGAATTGTACCAGTTGTGGCGGTAACCACAATCATTGGCATTGGCACCTCCAAGACAACAATATCCTTTCTAGAAACTAGACCCCTATGGTTACTATGTTCAACAACCTTCATCTCCACAAGACTCCTCTAGTCATGTTGCTACTTACCAACCTCACCACTACCCTCTTGAAGTGTACCAACCATCCTATCCAAGGAGGGATGCCACCTACTATCCTCATGCTCTCTTGTCCTTGTAGCTACTCCTCCTTCTCCTAGACAGCTACCACCTGGTCCATCCATGCAGGGTGAATTGCCTACCCAACCAAAGCAAAGAAACACTATGAGGGTAGTTAATGTACAACTGGTTAACCAACCAAGCAGGTTAGAACCATGTTAAAAGAAAAGATCCTTCTTCTAACCTTGCAGTCCACCAAACCCTTTGACACGTTAGTGGTTAATAACCCTGCTCCTCCACCTTTCTCTATCTCACCTTTAACTGAGTCCCTTTCAAACCAAAATCCCTCTTGAATCCATACTATAATGTTGACCGATGTTGTATTTGATTGGATTCGAGTCAGTAACCTGCCTAGGAAGTTAGTTGATCCTGGGAATCCCCTAGTATATTTGCAAATTGTTGGGAATGATCCTTGTAAAGCTCTTCTAGAATTTGGTTCTAGTGTTAATTTAATCTCACATGAGATTTACATAATGTGGAACCTTCCTCCTTTGAGAAAGAGCAACATCAAGCTAGAGTTAGTAGACCAGTCCATCATTGTTCCATTGGGACTGGTAGAGGACATCATGACCACCATTTGTTGGTGGTCATATCCTACCGACTTCCTAGTAATCAAGGTGGAGAATTGCAAGGGGGACTTCCCAATTATTATGGGAAGGATGTGGTTAAGCACCATTAATGCCAAAATGGGCACTATAGATCTTTCCTTGGAGATATCTAAAGAAAATAAATTTCAAAAGATCAAGAAGAAGATGGTTCCATGTATCGTGTATTGCAATTTAGGGTGCCATTGTGTGTAGCAGGTATGATTAATAAAGCAAACATCTATCTTTGCATGTAAGAAGTATACACTAGAATCTAAAATCCAAAGATTTCTATACGTAACAACCACAAAACAAGAAGGCACCCATTAGCTGATAGCTGATTCTAGCAGTAATACATTGTGCATGGAACCTACTGAGGGCCTAACGTGCAAGTACATTACAAGTATCAATGAACTCGAGAAAGTTCATCACTAGCTCTCTGAGGGAGTAAATGATGATATCAATTGGAAAAAGTTGGAGATTCTTGAAAATTTTAAATAAGAGCCCCTTGAATTAAAGACACTACTGGCCAGGATGGAGTATGTGTTCTTGAAAAATGGAAGGCCGACCATTATTAATTTCAAGCTTGTTGTAGAACAAAAGATGATGTTGATGAAGGTTGTGGAAAAATGGTCAGTATCCTTTGCCTACTCATATTTTGAGTTCACTAGAATATATCCAAGAATATGCCAACATCGAATATAGATTGACCCCATCGTTAAGCCAAAACGATAATCACAGTGGTGTTTGAATCCCAAATTAAAGCAAATTATCAAAGAGGAGATTGAACAACTCCTCACAGTAGGATTCATCTATCCTATTGTAGATAGTGAGTGGGTTAGTCCACTCATGATCATGCCTAGGAAAGGAGGAAAATGGTAGATGTGCATTAACTTTTGGCTGCTTAATATGGAAACTTTGAAAAATCATTTTCTATTACCTTTATCTACCAAGTGCTAGACACCATTTCTGGGCATAGATATTATAGCTTTCTAGATGGTTATAGTGGTTATAACCAAATCTGAATTGCATCAGAGGACTAGGCAAAGATGACTTTCACAAGTTCTTGGGGGACTTTTGCTTACCGTTAGAGGCCATTTGGTCTATGTAATGTCCCAACTACATTTCAATGACTAGTCCTTAGCATTTTCCAACAACAAATTGGTAGTGGGATAGAAGTCTTTATGGATGAATTTTCCACCTATAGAGCTATGTATGAGTAAGCCCTAGACCATCTTGAGTATGTGTTAAGGAGATGTGTTGAAACAAACCTCTGGTTCAATTGGCAAAAGAGCCATCTTATGGTCTAGAAAGACATAGTCTTGGGGCACCATATCTCAAAAGCAAGAATCAAGGTGGACCTTGAAAAAATAAGGGTCTTCCAAAGAATAACTCATCAACTAGAAACAATTAATGAAGTGCGGTCATTCCTTGGTCATACTATCTACTACTGAAGCTTCATCAAGAATTTCTCCAAAATCACCAAGTTGTTCGTTGAATTAACAAAGAAATATGCATAATTTATCTAGACCCTTACATGTGAAACAAAATTTTAGCAACTAAAGTAAAAGCTTGTTGAAACCACAATTCTATAAGCACCTGATTGGTCCAAGCCATTTCATGTGATGACTGATGCATCAGATTATGCTTTGGGGGTAGTGCTTACATAGCTGGATGATCAACAACATCCATATTACATTCATTGTGCAAGCTGAGGTGTCGTAGGTGTACAACTAAACTACACCATCACAGAAAAGGATTTAATGGTGGTGGTGTTTGCATTAGAAAAGTTTAGGAACTATGTGCTTGGTTATAAAGTGTTCATGCACACAGATCATAGCGCCATCCAGTTTCTAATGAATAAACCAATGGTGAGCCCTTGTGTTATATTGTGCTCGTGAATTTGCAAGAGTTCGATCTCACAATGGTAGATTGAAAAGGTGTGAAAAATGTGGTCACTGACCACTTATCATGGTTAAGATGGGATAACAAGGAGAAAGAAAGCCCCTTATCTAATTAATTTCTCGACAAATCTCTCCTTATAGGAGCTATTAATGCACAAATTCCCAATGAACCAAAATGGTGTGACACCATCTTCACTTATCTGCTCAAGCAAGAACTACTGCAAGGGTTGGACACTAGAAAGAAATAATAGTTTCTTCACTAGGTCAAGCATTTCATGGAAATCAATGGGAACCTTTACAAAGTATGTCCCAATGGCCTGGTCCGCTGGTGTGTCCCTAACATGGATCAATTGCAAATTCTCCAAGATACTCATGTTGTCCCTTGTGGGGGCCATTATGCTGGGAGATGCACAACCATCAAAATGCTCATGGTGGGATATTACTAGCAAAAAATCTTCAGGGATGCACACCAATTTGTCCACACTTGTGATTGTTATCAGAGGGATGGTGGAATGACATCTCAAATGGAGGGGTCACAACAATGGATTCAGCCTCTTGAGCCATTTGATATTTGGGGCATTGACTTTATGGGTCCCATCACACCTTTGTCAAATGCAAAGGCATATATAATAGTTGTAGTTGACTATTACACTAAGTCACTAAGTGGGCAAAAGCAGCAGCTGTCATCGATTGTACATCCACTACTGCTACTCGGTTTGTACAATAGAATATCATAAATAGGTTTGGCATGCCTCATGCATTAATTTCTAATAATGGAACTCATTTTACAAGTGCCACTTTCCAAAAACTTATGTAGCACTTGGGGGTTGAGCACAAACTCACAACACCTTATTAGCCCCAAGCCAATAGCTAAGCTAATGTCACTAATTGGGAGATTACAAAAATTTTAACATGAACTATTAGAAAATACTAAAGAGACTAGAGCACCAAATTAAATGATTCCCTTTGGGCTTATTTCTCCACATTGAAGCTTCCCATAGGTTATTCTCCCTATGACCTTGTGTATGAAAAACTACCAACACTACCTTTCCAATTTGAGCTCCGTACACTCTCTATAGCCTATGACCTTAACCTAGATCTAAGTCTAGCATAAAAAGAATGGTTGATGAACTTAGTTAATGGCCCTATCATCCAAAAAAATGCATAAGGCATTCAACCAAAAATGCCACGACCTCAAAATAAGAAAATTTAAGTTTCAACTAGGGGATAAGATTCTCTACTGGAATCTTGCACACATACCTCAATGAATCAAATTTCAAAAATTGTGGGAAGGCCCTTACATTATTGATGATACTTTTCCATCTGGGGCCATGATTATTTATAAACCTAATAGCCAAGATAAGAAACAATTAATCGACATCCAACAAGTAAAACCTTTCCATGAGCCCAAGCCAACCAACTCAATAGACACCTCGCCAGATGGACAACCATACTTAATCTTTTGGATATTCCTCTTTCAACTTAGTCATGGGGGAGATGGCCACCCATACTAACATTTTACACAACTCCTCAGTCTTTTGACTTTTTTGTTTTACACATTTTTGGTTTTATAACGTTTTGTTTTCATATTCTTTGTTTTACATATTTTTTTCAGGTTACTAATCTTTTCTAACTTTTTTTACACCATCATTAGTACATTTAATAATTCTTAAATACTCTTTCACTTTATTTTATATTTTCTTATGTTTGTTCTGATTCTCTACTCTTTTTGCTAATAAAGATCCTAGGTATAATGGTAATGTGCTACTTGATGGTGGTGTGTTTCATTTGTAATTTGATTGTTGATGTTTGGTTTCTGACTTTGAATGTCATTACTAACAACTAGGAATGGTTTCTTTTCATGTAATAGATAGCAAGTTGACATCATCCACCCATCCATGCACTCTATGGTTTTCCTTGTTTTGGAGATGTGCAGTCCCTTTTTCATTAATGCAACCTTAATAAATTGGTGACTTGTGTAGTTTTCAAAATTGGGAAGGAATCAAAGGTTTGGACACGGTGTGGCTTCAAAGAGATGTGATATTCTTTTTTCTTTTCTATTTTCTTTTGTGTGAGAGTGTTCTCTTGAGCTTCTCACTATTCTATGTCATTCCACAATAGGAAGTCAAATAAGTCCTT
>MNCI01032786.1:0-24173 GCA_015680685.1 Gnetum montanum | reverse complement strand
TTTTTTCATTGTTATGTATTTTGCATGTTTCTCGCATAATTATTAAAATTTTCATATCCTCATAAGAATTTAAATTTAATGAGATGTCTCTTTTTATTTTCTTGAAAAAGATCAAGTGCAAAAGGTATATTTATGCTAAGAATTAAGGGATTCACTCCTAAACATGTTTCATATTATTTTTCCTTTAATTCTCTCATGCATATTTATGGTTTAAAGAGAGTTTCATATTCATCTTTATAATTTGATGCAAATGATCTTTTCTCTCAATGGAAGAGCTTGTTCCAAGTCATTGTACCTTGTGTGAGTATTTTCTCATGTTTAATTATAGTTTCTTAATGTATTGGAGGTCAATTAAGAGTGGATAAAAGAAGTTATGCATGTTTACAAGTTTTTTGTACATGATGCATAAATATGGAGAATTAGAGAAGTGTTTTCTGATTTTCTTATTATTGATACCTCATATAACATGTTCAAAGGTCACACATATTGTTTGGAGTCTTTTTTATAATCTCAAAGTGGTCATTTATGCTCATATATTGTTAGAAATTCACAAATTCATCACTTTCTATTTTTATTTAGAAATAATGAGTCAATTGTAGGCTGTGGTACGTGCTACTAAAGTTTTTCTGATGACCACAACTCTTGGTTAGCCTAAACAAAGACCAAAATTCATGGATAAACTATGAAAGCTAAGATTTGAACTATAGGAATCCAAAACTACCACAACAATCTAACTACGAGCCATGGTCAACTTATGGTTTACTTAGTATGATTTTTTAAAAATTTTTGTAAGACCATGACTTATGGATGAATACCATGAGCTAATCATGACTTATACACTAAGAAAAAATTAACCATAACCTTTACCAACATTGTGATCACTAAAATCATTGATTTGAAAGCCAAGATTTCAAATTCATATAGAGGACAAGGATCTTATTCTGTTATGCAATTCTAATAACTTTATCATATGGATGTAAACGTAGAATTTCTAAATGGATAGATCAATGAAGAAGAATATGTTAACTAGCAAGAGAAAAAATATTATCAAAGGGGATAAGGATCTTGCCAACCATGACTAATGAGATTTTATCATATGGAACGTAGTGCAATCCAGTCATATGCTTCAATGATGATGTTGAGCGAATTACCAAAAACACTCATGTATAGTTTAATATAAAAAATATTATAGTATATAAAATATAATAAATGAAGGAATTTTAGGCAATGAAATAATTTCTTAGTTATCTTTAATTCACAAAGAATAAGCTAATAAAATTTGTATTTTGGAAAGCTTAGGAATTTCTCTACAATTTGAAAAAAGGAAGTACTACAAAAGATATCTAGAAGCTGAAGTTATATTATATTCTTTCTAATATATAAAAAAATTATAGCAATTCTGGTAGTACAATTTAAGAGATCATAACTCAAAAGTTGTTAGGTTTCTAATGCTAAAATTTTAACTAAACCTTCTCACACATATCAAATAAATCTAATATCAAGTCAAATTTTTGTGCGATGAGGGAGAAATAATCTAATAATTGACTATTTTGGTTAAAATTAAAGATTCAAAAAATTTTCCAAATTATAGAGCTAATTTCTTACAAACCACAATTGATATTAAACTAAACTTTTAGCTACACATAGTCATCTATGCTAGATTTATAATAAATATATAATAACTAAGAAATTTTTTGAAATGAATAAGATATGATCAAAATAGTACGTGTCCCAAATTATAACTATTCAACTTTTAAATTTGAGTAAATAATGATGAATGATGTTTATTAATTAATGAAAGGTTGATAAATTGATGAAGAAATAGTCAAATTCTTGTTAAAATTATATTGATGCTTTTAATATACAAATTTCCAAGAGATGCCTTAGATATATATATTTGACAAGTGGGACAAAGTTTACTAAAAATAATACAATCTAGCCCCAATGACAAAACATCTTCAAAATTATATATATATATATATGGGATCAAAATAATATTATAACTATCCATCAATCTAAAAAATATCTATATTTTATTGAAATAAACTCCTATTATATAATAAAATAAAAAAAAATATTTCCTTCTACTCTAAAAAGCCAACAATCCCTCCTTAGATTTAAAGGTAATATTTATCTTCATATTTGCAATTTTCTTTCTTTATCATGCTTTGAATTCTTATAGATTCATTAAGGCATTTGATCCTATGAGAAAAGATTTTTTGTTAGTAACTTAGCAAGTTGCTCTTTTGAACTAATGTGAATAGGTTTGATGGTTCCTTCTTTCACTTCTCTCTTGATGAAATAGTACTTGATGTGAATGTGTTTGGATTTTTTGTGATGCATATAATCTTGGAATAGTTGAATTGCTACAATATTATTATAATATAGTTTTTTATGAAGATTAAGTTCAAATCCTAAGTGTGAGAAAATTTTATTTAACTAGAGTATGTGTTAAAGGCATTTGTTCATGGCAATAAATTCTACTTCATAAGTGTATAAGCTTATGCATGATTGCTTCATTTCTTTCTAGTATTATGCTAGAATTTTATGCTAGATTCGAAAGTATGTTGGCATTCAAATGATGTAGATTACACTCATTAGAATCATTTGGCACACTATAGCAATTAGCTAGAAATTAGTAACACTCCAACCTATTTAATGTAGCATCTTTCACATCTTTGGGACCTTTTGGAATTTTTGCAAACTCAAGCCAAACTAAAGACATTTAGAGCAGTGCAAATTTTAGAAGTCCATAACCATCGTAACCAACCTACTCATCATGAACAACATTTATAGAGAGAACAAGTGGCAAATCAATAGAGTCTGATAGGTCATTTGAGCTTTCAAGTGCAAATCTAATCATGCTTTGCATCAAATATGCTCCCAACTTTTAAATTCTATAATCTGTATTTTCTAAACTTTGTTTTCTTCCATATTTAATACAAGGTTACAACACTTGGTGTAATTATTATGCTTTGTTTATTTCTCTGCCAATTAAATTATTTTTGTTGGGAATTACCATTTCACACATGTTTTTAATTCTTAGTAATAGATCCACTAAGTTCTCAGCTAATCAGCTGGACTATTTGAGGTGCTCTAGACTATTTGAGATGCTCTAGATTCTCTTCTGACACTTGTTTAGATTTAGGGTTAAGCTATTGTGTGCTGAAATGTTCAATCCTTTAGCACGAATTTTTTCAGCATCTATAATTTTCTAACACTAGAAGGAAGGCCTCTACTTAAATTCTTTATCATAATCTAGCATATTTGATATTGTATTTAATAGCATATTTGAAGTTTTTGTCTTATTTCTCTTATATATTCTAGCTTGATTTCCAGCATATTTGCAGTTTTCTATTTGTTTTCACTATTTAAGCTAGCTTAATTACAAGTTTTGTAGTTCTGGCTTATACACGTTAGCTCCTACATTAATGTATTTGTAGTTCCTTTACCCATTTCTCCTTCATAAGCTAGCTTATTTGAAGCCAACCTAGCTATCCTAAATGAATTTACTTGAAAAATTTTATTTTTACCATTACAATTATAGCTTATATGTTGATGTTGTTACAGTTCTAGCTTATATGCTAAGGTAGTTCTAGCTTATTTGCAAAGATTGTTGTAGTTATAAAATTTGGAAGCTTTATAACTTGAAAACTCACATAAGTTGAAGCTTTATAAGCTAAAGCTATTTACACTAAAGGTTTTTAGCCTTCATTAAATTGTTAGTAGCTTGGTCCAAAGCTCACCCATTAGCCTCATATGGTTTATGCCTTTTACATCAATAATTCTACACCATAACATAGCACACGTGGCTTCATACCAAGAGGTTGTCCACATCTATGATTCTAAGGATCCAACTATAGTTGAGCATAGACAATCCTTTAGGTAGATGGGGCTTGAACTAGCCTATACAAACATAATTGAAGAGCATTATAACTTCATCTATGAGAAAATTCAAGCTAACTTACTTATCCCTTGTAGAGAGTTGGACTTAAGATGTTAGTTTGAAATAATCAATAGGAATGGGAAGGAGTATATACCCTCACCGTATGACCAAATCAAACTAATTGATTTCCATACCCATATGCTAGCACAACTAGTAGAACTAGAGGAGGCAAGTGAGGAGATAAGCTCTAACAAGGACCAAGAGGAATAAGATGAGTTCAACATGAAATATAAGTCAAATGTTTTTATTCGGAATCTCTCCTAATAATCAACTCCCTAAACAACCATTACTAGCTTTGCACCTCCAATGATCCTTATGCATCAAGTTCCTCAGGCTTCCTTCTTATATCCTACCATGTTTGGACCAACATTGGTTATTGTAGCATACTAATCTCAACTAGTGTCCCACTCTACCTCCCTATTTTCATCCATGGATGTTACAACTCAACCATCACTAGGGATGTCTACCACACCTCATCCTTTCATCATATCAACGGGCCCCTCTTTTGGACTCTATACTTTGCAAGCTTCTCACATGCCCTTTTCTTCCTTTATCCCTTAGATCCCAACTCAAACCTTTTTTTCCGTGTTAAATCCACCTACAATGATGGTCATGCAACCTCTTCAAACCATATCAATTTCAATCATAGCCTCAGACTACCCAACTCNCCTCTTCAAACCATATCAATTTCAATCATAGCCTCAGACTACCCAACTTCCACCTCAATCATTACTACAAACATTGTATCCTATAGGAATGCCACAAGGCTTGGATCAAGCTTTCCAAATGATCCAAGACCTCACCAAACTGATATAGAAGCTTAAAGCTAGTAGAACTTGGATGATCAAGGTTATAGACTTCTACTAAGATTATCTCATAAGCTCCATTGTTCCTCAAATAATATTACCTATAGGCATACCTATAGAAACATTTACCAAATACAAAGGTGAAGGGGATTCCAATGTACATCTAGTTACCTTCTGGTCTGAGTGCCTCCTATTGCAAGCCTACCCTTAAACGATATTGCAAATTTTCCTTCTAGTCCTCAAGGGAAATACTTTAGACTAGTATCAAATCTTGCCTAGAGATTCCATCTTTTTTCATGAGGACATAATAAACTAATTTATCAACCACTTTAATTAGATGCCATGTTAGACCAACTAATGAAGTTGAGATAAGGGTTGCTTGAACTAGTCCAATGGTTCATTCAAAGATGGATTTTAGTGCTCAATGAGATTCTAGAAACCTATCTCTAAAATCCACCTGTTGGCCATCTACAAGAGAGCAATAAATGACTTTATCAAGTTAAATATTTATTACTTGGAGATCTGATCACTAAGTTAAGACTTTTTGCAAAGTAAAAACATTGAGGAAGTGGTTGAGGCCAAAATGACCCAGCCTTTATAGCTTATAAGAACCAACACATGAGGAGTGATAGGAATAAAATTAGGTAAGAATAGATAACCATGGCTGCAGTATCCAATGATTCAAAATAAGTAGGAAGGAAAAGATCATGACTATGCAACAAATCTTCTGACTCATCATAACTATTTACCTCCTATGCCTCAAAACAACCAAGATCAAAAATTGTGTAGAAGGTAGAATTAAGTATGCTACATTTTCCTATGAAGCCCTCCAAGATTTCAGAACAGTTGCTTAAAAACAACCATATACAACATAAGCAACTATTTGAGAAAGATCAGAAGAGGCATGATTATCTTTATGACATAGCTAAATATCCAAAAATAGCAACCAAAGGTGATCTAAAGCTACCAAAATACTTTAGAATTAATAGGCTTTGTCATTATCACCAAATGGCTATTCATGATACTAATTTTTTGCTAGAATGAAAGGATGACCTCAAGAAGATTTTTGACCATGGAAAGCTAGTGTTTAATAAGCCAAACTTTCCAAACACTAATAACAACTCTTATACTATAGCCTCATTCAAAAAATCCAAATAGTTAAATCCTTGTAAAGCACCATTTATCATCAAGGTACCACCCTAGCCGTAGAACACAAATCG
Organism: Gnetum montanum; assembly: GCA_015680685.1. Taxonomy (NCBI): domain Eukaryota; kingdom Viridiplantae; phylum Streptophyta; class Gnetopsida; order Gnetales; family Gnetaceae; genus Gnetum; species Gnetum montanum. The sequence goes on along the minus strand of MNCI01032786.1, from coordinate 18,201 downwards.
TAAAGCCAACTTCATCATTAAAGTACCCCCATCTCTATCCTCTAAGGGGCCTTTTGTTATATGTGTCTTACTAATGAGTGGCGAGGTACCTCTATGCCCAACCATGTGATTCACAAAGCATTCATGCACAATCCGGCCCAATTCTATGGACTTTATAATTTCTGATGCACTAGTCTTCTAAGAAGTGAATTTTGCCTTAAGGTCAATCATTGTCTTCCTAATTACACTTGTAACATACACTGGTATGGTTAAGTATAATTGAGGCATATAATTTTTATCATTTTGTATTTTTATGGTTTGGTGTTTAAAGGGAGATAAAGTAATTTTATAACTAATTTAATTTAACTAATGAACTAGTATCTAACTAATCCTAACATAAGCATCCAATCCCACTTTCCATACACGTCTTGAACCCACATATCCATTGCTAGGTGACCAAGCATTACGCTACTAGGTGTACTAAGCAATAATGCTGCTGGGATTACCAAGTGAATACATCGAAGTGGTCATACTTATAAGTTTAATCTATCTTTCTTAATTGCTTCATTAACTTAATTACTAGAAAAAATTTAATAAATAATTGAAGACATTTAATAAATCATTGAAAAAATTTAATGCATAAATGAAATATTTAATCTATCCAGAATGCTACAAGGATTATCAGGAAGCTCATCTCTATTGATGCACATGTTATCATGCTCAGGTACAACAATGATCAAATAAAGATTTATTGTGTCTAAGAGGTGTGCATTGAATTTCCATAGTTTCTTTTTTAAAAATTCTAGATGGGAACCACATCATGCAAAAACATTATCTGACTTCCTTCGAGTGGTTAGAATGGAATGGTAAGAAGTCCATAAAAAACAATCAAGAACTCAAGTAAGTAGAATGGTATAAAGAGTATTGAAACCCCTTAAAATCACACCCTTTACAAACCTTTGAATCTTTCCTAATTCTGAAACTACCAAGGTCTTCAATTGATTACAAGTTTCTTTAATGGAAGGAACCTCAAATCTCAAGAACAAGGAAAACTGTAGAGTTTATTGGATGGGAAAATGACATAGACTCATTGGTTGTTCCATAAAAAATAATCCATGTCATAGTCATCAGATATCAGAATATAAAAATAGAAACATACATCGATAATCACAACATTAAGCATAAACCATCATTAGTAAATAGCAACAACAGCACTGTGTTGCATGGCAATAAGGTAATTTTATTAGCAAAAATGTGGAAAATTCACACTTGAACAAAAAAAAAACAACGTAAAATATATAAGAAAGTGTAAAATAATCAAGAAAGGTTGAAAGGTATTAATGATGGCAGAAAATTAGAAAAATATGAAAATAAAAAATTTCTAGAATAAAAAATGTGAAAAAATAGAAAAACTAAGAAGACATATGTATTGTTAGCATGAATGGCCATCTCCCCCATCATTAAGTTGGGAGGAGATCCAAAAAATGGAACATGGTTGTCCATCTGTCGAGGTGGTAGTTACACTGGCTTGTCTTAGCTCTAGGAAAGGTTTTACTTGTTGGATTTGACCAACTACTTTTTATTTAGACTTTAAGGCTTGTAGATCAACATGGCCCCAAAGGAAAAGGTTTGATCAATTATATAATATCCCTACCACAATGTTTGGAATTTTGCCTTCTAGGGTACATGTGTGGGGTTCCAATCAAGGACCTTATCTCCTAGTTAAAGTTTTACCTTTCATATTCTTAAGTCATGACGTTACTTGTTGAATGCATTGTGAACCTCATTCAAAGATAGGACCACTAATCAATTTTCATCTAGCACATTCAGATTAATCAATCTTTCTTTTTGTGCTAGACTTAGGTTAAGATTCAGATCATAGGCTAGTGAGAGTGTATAAAGCTCGGATTGAATTAAGAGCATTGGAAGTTTTCTGTACACTAACACATAGGGAGAATAGCCAATCGGAAGTTTCCATGTTGAACGGTAAGCCCAAATGGCATCGTTAAGTTTTGTACTCCAATCTTTCCTATATTTGCTAATGGTCCATGTTAGTATTTTTGTGATCTCCAAGTTGGTTACCTTTGCTTGACTGTTGGGTTGGGAGTGATACGGTGTTGTTAATTTATGTTTAACCCCCAAGCATTGCATTAGCTTTTTAAAAGTGGCATCTATGAAATGAGTTCCATTGGTAGATATTAGTGAACGTGGCACCCAAAACCTATTTACAATATTTTGTTGTATAAATCTAGTAGTAGTGGATGATGCACAATTAGTAACAACTACTGCTTCTACCCATTTTGTGTAGTAGTTGACTACTACAATAATATATGCCTTTTCATTGGACATAGGTGTGATGGGATCCATGAATTCAATGTCCCATATGTCAAAATGTTCTAGTGGTTGAATCCACTATTGAGGACCTTCCATGTAAGCAGTCATCCCCTCATCTTTTTGATAATGTTCACAAGATTTGACAAACTAGTGGGCATCCCTAAATATTATAGGCCAATAGTATCCTACCATTAGGATTTTTATGGCTATGCATCTCCCTACATAGTGACCTTTGCAAGGCCCTTTGTTAGCATCATTGAGAATGCATAGGTAATCTTTATCAAGGACACACAAATGAATCAGGCCATCAGTGTACACCTTGTAAAGGTGTCCATTGATTTCCATAAAGTAGTTGGCCCGATGAAGAAATTGTTGCTTCTTTCTAAAGTCAAGATCTTGTGGCATCTCCTATGCATAGGTGAGAACGCCATTATACCATGTTGTTTCGACAAGCTTTTGGTTATTTATTTCTCATGTAAAGAGGATTTCATCTAAAAACTAATCAGAGAGCATGCTCTCCTCCTCTTCATTATCCTATTTTAAGTGAGAGAGGTAGTTAGCAACCACATTCTCAATTTCTTTTTAATTTGCCATCGTGAGATCGAGTTCCTGCAAGATCATAAGCCATTGTATGACACAAGGGCTCATTATTGGCATGTTCATGAGGAAGTGGATTGCACTATGGTCTATGTGCATAAATACTTTGTAGCCAAGCACATAGTTCCTAAACTTTTCAAGAGCATACACCATGGACATTATTTCTTTTTCTGTCGTGGTGTAATTTAACTGTGATTCCACAATGCTCCATCTATGTGAGCACTACTCCCAAGGCATAGTTAGATGCATCCGTCATGATGTGGAAAGGTCTGAACCAGTTTGGTGCTTGTAGGATTAGTGTTTCTACAAGTTTCTCCTTTAACTATTGGAATGCATGTTCACATTCCTTGGTCTAGATGAAAGGTACATATTTCTTTGTAAGCTCTACCAATAGTTTTGGGATCTTAGAGAAATTCTCTATGAATCACTAGTAGTAGCTAGTATGTCCAAGGAATGACCAAACATCTTTAACTATATGCTAGTATGTTATTTCTTGGATGGTCCGTATCTTTTCTAGGTCTATCTCAATCCATGCATGAGTGATTCTATGGCCCAATACAATGCCTTCTTAGACCATGAGATGGCTCTTTTACCAATTAAGGTGCAGGTTTGTTTCAACACATCTCTTCAGTACTTACTTAAGGTAGTCCGAGGCTTGCTAAAATGTAGCTCCATAGGTGGAAAATTCATTCATGAAGACTTCCATACCATTATCGATCTACTATTGGAAAATACTAAGGACTAGGCATTGAAATGTTGTAAGGGCATTGTATAAAATGAATGGCATCTTACAATATGCAAAAGTCCCCCAGGGACTCATGAATGTTGTCTTGGCTCAATCTTCTGGCACAATTTGGATTTGGTTATAGCCACTATAACCATCAAAGAAGCTATAATAATAATGCTCAGATATGGTATCCAACAGTTGATCTACAAATGGTAATGGAAAATTATCTTTCAATGTTGCCATATTCAACAACATGAAGTCAATGTAGACCTACCATTTGCCACCTTTCTTTAGCATAATTACTAGTGGGCAAACCCACTTAGTATCCGTGATGGGATAGAAGAACCTTGCCTTGAGGAGTTGTTCAATTTCCTCCTTGATGATCTGCTTCAATTTGGGATTCAATTGCCTCTATGACTACGTTCTAGGCTTCATGGATGGGTCAATATAAATATGATGCTAGCATATCCTTGGATCAATTCTAGTTAGCTCATGATATAACTAAGCAAAGGTTGTTGGCCATTTGTTAACCACCTTTAATAGCTTTTCTTTTTGTTCAAGAGCAAGTTTGGCATTAATTATGACAAGTTTACCATTGTTTAAAAATGCATATTCCATGCTAGCAAATAAATTTTTTAGCTCTAGTGGCTCCTACTTGAAGTTATCAGGGATTTCCAACTCTCCCCAATAGGTATCATCATCCTCATCAGAGAGTTGGGAATGAATTTGTTCAAGTTTATCCATGCCTTCAACATAAGTAAATGTTAGGCTCTCAATTGGTTCCATGCATAATGTGCTTCTATCAAGTTAGCTATCAACCACTAGATGCCTTCCTGTTTTGTGGCTACTATGTACAGACACCTTTGAATATTGATTTCTTGTGCACACTAATTGCATGCTTTAATGTGATAGACCAAATTTTTTTCATCCAATTGCACCCGTTATCATTGTACGTGATGAATGGAATATGCTTCTTCTCTATCTTGGCTAATTCATTTTCTTTGGATATTTCTAGAGAGAGGTTCCTTATGCTCATATGTGCATTAATTGTGCTTAACCAAGCTCTTCCCATAATGATGGGGAAGTCACTTTTGTAGTTTTCAACCTTGATTACCAAAAAATCAATAAGATAGGACCACCCACAAACTATGGTCATAATGTCCTCTACTAATCCTAGAGGGATAGTAATTGATTGATCTGTCAATTCTAGATAGATGTTGCTCATCTTGAGAGGTGGTAGGTTCGAAGCCTTGTACATGTGATGGGAGATGAGATTAAGTCTAGAGCTAGAGTCAAGAAGAGCCTTACATGGCTCATGTCCAGCAATCTATAGGTAAATGAGTGGACTTTCTTGGTTACATATTTTTGTGGAAAGATTTCCAATCTTGATCCAGTTAGAAACAACATAAGTTAGCATCATAGTACAAATCTAAGGTGACAGTTGGTTTGAAGGGAACTTGAAAATATTTGATGTAAAAGATTAGGGTATTAGATATGTAGGACAATTAGTTGTACTAGGTTGTTAGGGTTGGAGAGGACTGCTGGGTCAAAAGAAGGATCTTTTTCTAGATCAATTATCTCACCTAGAAAGCTGATTTTGAATGTACATCCCTCGTAGCATTTTGTTGTTATGGTTGTGGAGAAATCTCACCCTGCATGGATGGAGCAAAATATAACTAAGTTGAAGGTATAGGTGTGTGTGCAGATGGATGTGAAGGATGGTATGGATATGAATATGGGTTTTCCCTTTGAGTAGATGATGAATGTATTTAGTGGTATTCTAGAGGATAATAGTGATGCTAAAATGTTGTATGACTTGCAAAACTTCTTGAACAGATGGGTTTCTAAACATAGTACCTGTATGTATCTGGTTGCCTATATGGCTATTATTGCCTTGGTAGTGGCATTCTCCATAGTTTTGGTTGGTACCATTGTTGGTATTGTTCATAAGGTTGTGCAGGAGCTCCACTTAGATAGTAAGCTTATTGTTCTTGATGGAATGACCTTGGATTACCTAGAGGGTAAGGTAATCGTCTAGGTGCTTGCCTATGTGCTAGTCGAGGATTTAATGCATACAATCCAAACTCTTGTAAGTGTGACACCATGGGGCAACAACCCTTTGAATGTTCATGTTGATAAATGTCACAATCAGTTTCATAATTAGAGTTGGTTTCCACAACTTCTTCTATGATTTCAACCTTGTCCTTACCTCTTTGGTAGGCACATTTAGTTTCTTTTCGCCTCTTACAGTTATGAACACTATTTTGCTCTGTGGATTCTTCCGTGATCTTCATAGTAGTTTGAAATTTTTCATCCAAAGAGTTCCATAATTTATCAACCTTTGACAAAATATCATAAATACATTTTTGGATGTATAAGTCTTTCCTGTTCACCACTTCATCAAGTCATGACTCCTCCTCATCACAAAATTGGATCTCCTATTTCCTAATGAAAGGATCCCTATTATACTCTTTTGCACTTCCCCTTTTCCATAACTCACCTTATTCTTTTACTACTTGCTCAATTAACCTTTGGAACTGATGAGCTCTCAGTTAAAACAATCTCCCTTGGGCATACATCCCAAGAGTTCTTCTAGTTTCTTCTCTAAGCCCATCTATGATGTGGCAAAGTTCTCCCCTTTGAGAATATCCATGTCCATGGCATCAATGTAAGAGTAAATAGTATTTACCCATGATGGCATCTAGGGGTTCATGTGTTCCATGTTTCTAGCCTTGGATTTACCTTCTCAGATTAGACACTCTAGAGTATGTTTGGTATTTGTCATTAAACAACTCTAACATGGTACTCCATTGGTGAATGGACTCTAGCTCCAAGGATTGGTACCAATTTTCATCTTCCTTGATGAGTGTCCTAGGAAAGAGCTTGAGTTTATGCCATTCATTTTTTATGTTATGTAAGGAACATGCATCATAGAAAGCTTGTAGATGTGTCTGTGAATCTGAGTGGTATCCCCCTCAAATCTTGAGATATTATTAATGTCTAAGCACTTGATCCTACTATCTTTAATATGCCTACTTGGAATTCTAACTGCCTTTGCAATGTTGAGCATGCTTTGAGTCACCAACAGAGGTTCATCATCATCACTGTGTCAATGATGTCGATGATGGTTTTGGCCACCCCTTTAGTCTTGATTGACTTCATAGTCATTGTTATCTCATTGATCACCTTCATCATGATTATTTTGATGGTGGCTTCTATGAGAACCGATAGATGAAGAGGAATGTTTGGAATCGAACAAAAAGGATGGAGAGGAAGGTGGACCACCACTGCCACCATAGTACCTGCCACCATGTTTTTGCTCATTATGACCACCATCCTTAGATCCCTTGCTATTGTGATGTTTGCCCAAGTCCCTACCTTAACTATCACTTTTTCTTGAACCTATTTTATGAATAGTGGATCATAAGTTTAGGGTTGCACCCTCATTACCAATAATAGGGGATGAAGAATCTTCTTGTTAAGAACCTTCAAAGGGAGGATCCTCATTGTCATCTTGATCTAGTAGGAATAAGGAATTAGTGAAATGATTCCCCTTCGTATCCTCATGATGCTTCTCTTAATGTCAATCTCACTTGTGTTGTGCTTCAATGGGACAGTAGTTCTAAGTATCATAACCATTCACAATGTATTCCTTGTGAAGATATGTGATGCCCAACTTTTTAAGGGTTTGAAATAACATCCTGGGCATAGATTAATCAAGGGGCAATATGATGTTTCCCTCCATATCATGCCATCGTAGGTATTCATCCTAATGTAGGATGAAGGTGAAGTCCGGTGGAACCAAAAATTTCACATCTTTACACCTATGGGAAGAAGACATTTTGCAAAATAAATAAAATTATCAATGTGCTTAGTAGTTTATATTCCATTGAGATTGATGTTGACCTTAGCTCATTCAATGATATAAATAATATTCACTAATCCTAGATATGCACATTTCAACAAACAAAGTCCCTAGAAACGGTGCCAATGATGAGTAGCGAGGTACCCCTACATCCAACCATAAAAGTCACAAAGCGTTCATGGGTGATCTACTTAAATTCCATGGACTTTATAGTTTTTGGTATACTAGTCTTCTAGGAAGTGAATCTTTCCTTAAGGTCAATCATTGTCTTCCTAATTACACTTATGATGTACACTAGTATGGTTAAGTGTAATTGAGGCATCTGATTTTTATCATTTTGTATTTTTATGGTTTGGTGCTTAAAGGGAGAAAAAGTAATTAGATTAACTAATTTAATTTAACTAATAAGCTAGTATCTAACTAGTCCTAACATAAGCATTCGATCCTAGTTTTCATATACGTCCTGAACCCACATATCCACTACTAGGGAACCAAGCACTACACTACTGGGCATACCAAGTAATAACACTACTAGGATTACCAAGTGAATACATGTTATGCTTAAAGTGGTCGTACTTATGTGTTTAATCTATCTCACTTATCTTGCTTAATTTCTTCATTAACTTAATTACTAGAAAATATTTAATAAATAATCGAAGAAATTTAATAAATCATTGAAAACATTTAATGCATAATTGAAATATTTAATCTATCTAGAATGCTACAAGGATTATTATAAAGTTCATCTTTATTGCCACACACACTGTCATGTTTAGGTACAAAAATGCTCAAATAAACATCTGTACACTCAATGGCTCCTACTATGGGCGCTTGGGAGAAAAATTCTAACTCTCAAAAGGACAAACTGAAAGAGCCTCACTACTACTAAAATTTTGTTGTCATAAATGCAGCTAGTAGATGCATATTTATAGCTAAAATATAGACACTGTGTCAATGGGGCCTTGTCAATGCATGATATGATGCATTGACAAGGCCTTATCAATGAGGCCCAGTCAACAAGGCCACATCGATGAGGCCTCGTTGATGCAGTCAACAAAACTATGACTCATCACTTACCTTTAATGACATCAAATTTATAGCCTAGACTATAAGCTACCAATCCTTATAAGGCTAGAAAATTATTTGTTATTAGGGTTCATCCACATTCAATAAGAAAAACCATAACAACTTGTCATCAAAGCCCACCTATAGTGGCCAACAACTTAGTGGTTAGTAAGAAATGATCACCATAATAATGACGAAAACAAACTATCACCAAATGAACAACTAAGCTCACTAAAGGTAGCTAACAACAAAAGGTTTTGAAACAAGTTAACCTGTCAAAGCCTACACCAACGTTAGCTACACCCATGGACAAAGGCCCCAACACACATACATCAAAACATGAGCCAAAACTCCTAGGATTAATGGAGGTATTAAAACCACCAAGGCTAAAATATCACATGCCAAGGAAAAGAATTTCCTTGCAACCATGGAACAAGCCAAATGGTCTCTCAAATAAAAGAACACATCATTGTNCCAAATGGTCTCTCAAATAAAAGAACACATCATTGTACCTATATGATCTGATCATGACTTTGCTTGCTCATAGAGATGCACTAGCTAAAGTTTTAACTTCTATTCCTGTGAGGGAAGACATGTCCATCAACAAAGAGTTAATCAACTTTCTCATTGAGCAAGCTTCACTTAGGGAAAATGGACATCAAACAATGCTTAAATTTATTAACAATAAGGTGAAGATTGACTCATGAAATAGAGAATTGCTATCTACCTATCTCCTCATTACCATACATGTTGGCAAGTACAAGGTTCATCGTGGATGATGGGATAGCAGCCAACATGATAGCATATACCATTGTTAAGAAACTAGGCTTAATTGAGAACATTTAACAAACCTCTACATCCACACTCTAATCATTGAAAAGATCATGAGCAGTAGTTCAAGGTTCTATCTCCTTGGAATTCATAGCTAGAGAATAGTTTTCTACATTTGCCAACTTTCTAGTAGTCGAACAGACACTTGGTTTCAACTTGATCCTAGAAAGGTGATGGTTAGCAAAGCTTCAGGAAATCTCATCTCCCATACATCACAAGATTCACCTATGATATGAGGGTGACGAAATTGTAATTTGTGGGGACAATATGTCAATACCATTGATTAAATATGTCAACATTCACTGAGATTCAAAGGTGGAGTTTCAAGAAAAAACTCTTGGTACTTAGACCCAGGCCAATAATAAGAACAACAATAATGCTAACAACATTAACTTTACAACATGGAGTGACCAACAAAAATGCATACAACTTATGTTAGATAATAAATATAGTGACCAAAAAATTGTGCATAAAAAATTCTATGATCTATCAAAGATCAAACAAGTTCACAGTAAACATCCTATCCCTTATTTTGTCAATAGTTTTTTGTTCACCTCCGCAACCTTGTATCAACTTTCATTACTTATCTTATCCTTATATGCTCTTTTGAGGTCATCCCATATTTGCTAGATAGGTGTGGCCATGGCTCGCTAAGGCCTAAAGCTAGCAACATAATGACTTGCCAATTGCTAAAATTGGCAACATTTTGGCTAGCTAAGGCCTAAAATTGGCAACATAATGGCCCTCTAAGGCCTAAAACTAAAAACAAAATCACTTTCTAGGGCCTAAAACTAGTGAAGCCATGGCCTATCAAGGTCTAAAACATGTGAATGAAATAGCCTTTTTTATACCACTTATAGGAACATTGTGGCCGATTTACTTAATGATATTGTCTGCTTGCATGTTTACACCATGTTTTACAATTTTATTGCATCATATTTTCTTCACCCATTTTACTTTATGTTCTATTTTTTCATTGTATCTTAACTTACAGATCACACTCACTATTTATGTTTGCATAAACATGCAAAACATAGAAAAATATAAAACATATGAAGCATAAAAATTTTAGAGCAAAATGGTAGTAAAGACAAAAAATATATATACGTATATATATAAAATATAAATGTTCATAGCCAAAGTTTCATTGTGCAATGTACAACAACCAAGATAATAGTATCTAAGTTTGTGATAGTCAAATACAACTACTACTACTTGTTAAGTTTCCTAGTAGAAACACCATATGATCAATATCATAATAATAATTACATTGTTATAGAGTCTCCTATGTCATTTTTCAAAATAACTATAAATGTAAAATATGCAATGATATAAGAGGGCTAGTTTTAAATCAAAGATAAAGATAAGGCTTCAATAAGTGTTTCCCAAAAATAAGCCATTCTAGAAAGGAATCCACATCGTGAACTAGATCCATTTCCCCCACACTATCATTATTCTTGGATCTCATGTTTTCAAAAGCATTTGAAGGGCTTGGAAAATTCTACACTATTATATAGATTAGACTAATGTCAAGATCAATCTTAATTTTCTCTCTAAGTTGTGTCCATGATGGTTACCTTCATCGCCCATTCCTCTTGCCATTACAAATGCTAAGGTTACTACCTATTAATATCGAAAGGAAGTTATTTCTCTAAGTTGTCTTAGACTTTCCAATCAATGGATTTCTAAGGATGAGTTTAATAATTTGTATGGGGCATCTAAATTAATGAACCATTTCCTAGATTAGGTTTATACCTTTATTCATTGCCATTTGTAGATAGCTGTTTTGGTGCAAAGCACTTTTCATGGCCTTCAATGGATTAATGGGTCAAAAATTCTACCTTATGAGCTGCATGTCCCCTTTCAACTTTTTCATGAATCATCAAGTATCATTTAACGATGTAACAAGTCTTGGCATAAACAAGGCTTAGAATAATTCTAGATCCTCCTCTTCCAACATATTTGGAAACTGCTGAATCTCCCTAAAATTAAGCAGTTCCTCTAGTGTCTCCTTCACCAAGGCTTACCTATTGACAAATTTCTCAAATATCTTGGGATTCACAGTCCTACTTGCCCTCTTTGTGGTGGTAAATAGGATTTTGTTCATGTGTTTTGGCATTGCCCCTTTTCATAGCACATGTGGGCATGGGCTTTCAAAGTTATTCCATTATGCAAGCTATCTCAAGATGATGTTATATTTTGCCTTTTTGCCACTTCTGCTAATTTCAAATTTTTGTGGAAAGTTACTAGGCCTATTATTCTATATTATATTTGGAAGAGTATATGTAATGTTATCTTTCAAAGGATTTATTATTCTAATATATGTCATCTAACAATGATGGAGAAATTGTAGATCTTCTACCTCGTTCATTTCCAACTTGAATCTCAAGCATCAAAGCTCAAAATGGATATTCATCAGTTGATTCATCTCTTGCAACCTTGGGAAATACCCGCATATTCAAGCAATCTTGTTCAATAGGAATCTCTACATAGAATCTTCCCTTCTTAAAATCAAGTGGAGTCACTAAATGGGAGTCTTTCTATTTATTATCAAGCACTTTTTGCCTCATCCAAATTTCTACCACTCTTTCTCTTGTACAAGATCAGTAATTCTTAGTGGATGGTAGTTCCCCAAATTAGGTTTCTTCCTCTTGTGATCAGTTATTTATGAGGATGTTTCCTAGAGTTTCATCCCCAATAATCTAATTTTTTCGTTTTTTTTTTGTCTCCATGAATTAATGTGGTTTATTTATTTGATACTCTTTTACTTTTAATAAAATTTCTTTTTGGGGTTCGACATGCCCCCCAAAAAAAAGAGAAAGATATTTTGTAACCACATTGTTGCAAATTACTTGAAGCAGCGACAACCAAATTACTTATGAGATTTGACCAAGGTTACAATGGTGCTTATATATTTTTAGTAATTCCCCATTTTCTTGCATGTAAGGACAAAATATTTTTGGTTGCTTCTTGGAAGGAGAAAATTTAATAGTGAAGAATTGGAAGAATCTTTACATCAACAAGGTATGTTGTTTTCTAAAATGTATAGGATTGCTCTTGAGGTAGCCAAAAATAATTAAATAGAAATGAAAGTTTAGCCCCTAACCCCAAGGGTAAGGCCAATGGCCACCATGGCTATTTACAATGTTCACTGGTACTGTAGAGTAACTTGTGCATAGCCACATAGCCCTTCCAAGACTATGCACCATGGCTAGTGAAATCCCTTGCATGCATTGCGTCACCTCCTAGACTACTCATACTTTGTTTCTATCAATGATGCATCATCCTCTTTACCTATCGTGGCATCCATAAATTAGCTTGGCCTTTGTAGGTTGCCATCAGTAGGGGGGCAAACCTGATAAGGCATGACCCTACCTTGCCACAAAAAATTACTATTTTAATTTACAAGTTATGTACACTATGGGAGCGTACAAAGCATAAAAAATTACTATTTTAACTTTACATGCTAAAAACTTACCTTAAGTATGCTATGGTAGGATGCATAAAAGCACACATACGAATGCATAAAAAAATACTCTTGTAATTTACATGATACATTGAACTAACCATGGCCTCTACATAATAGAAAATAGTTAATTTTTATCTTGCTACACTGGTTTGACCATGAAAACTTATTAATTTGACAATCTAAAGCCGTTTTTTCTTAGTTTTGACAATTTTTAGCTTGTTGGTTTGCTAATTTTGACAATTTGTAGTCTATTTTATTAAATTTTCACCAATTTCAAATACAAAATGACTAAAAATATATAAAATTTAATTAATTAATACTAATTTTGGTTATTTAACCTTTTTACCATATTTTATTTTATTTTAACCTTATTTTTACTTTGCTTGCCTTGTTTCTACTTTGCTTTTCCCTTATTTTACCTTCTTTTGCCTAGTAGTGACATTGCCTTGCTTTGTTTAGCATAGTTTTACTTTGTTTTGATCCTATTTGGCCTTACTTTACTTTTTTGTTACAATGTTTTACAATATTTCAACATTGTTTAACAATTTTATCATGAAGATGCCACTTGATTTTCTTATGTTAACACACAAGAATGAGCTAGGAGGATAAGGAAGCAAATTTGACTAAACTTAAATCCCAAATAAACCCTTCTCGTGATGTTATTAAACCAAGTGAACCTCAAATATCTAAACCTTAGGCCTTAAAACCATTCTATCATGTTGCCTCAATATCTTGAAGTAGCTTAATTATCATTGACCTTGAAGCTAGAGACATCGTGAAGGGTCCTTGGTTGAAAATCCCATCTAAACCATGATGGTGAGGAGAAAATGCATGATACCAAGATCCTTGCTAGAATCTAAGCTTGCTCAATATATCATCAAATCCTTGCATGATAACATTAAAGCTATTAAATATCCCTTGATTACGTCTACCATTCACATGTTTGCTTTTACTGTGGTTGACCTTTTTTTCATAGGTTTGGACAAATTATCAATGTTGACAACTATTGTAGTCTACAACAAGCAAGCTGGTGTAACCTCTTATAACTTCATTTGATGTTACAAAGAGCTGCAAACTTTATACAAATCTATGAAACAAAAATACAAATTTCTCATATTCCACTTCTTGTAACTAATAATAGCCTATGTCCAACTATTATCCCATGGTGGCCTTTTGCAAATATATTTTAATCACATGTATTCTTTAACTTGTTTCTTATCCTCTTACAGTGGTGTTGGAGGATGAGCCTAAATTCATTGAAAAGGTATGATTCATCATGGTAGTAAGTTACCATGTGACCTTGATACACAAGATTCAGTTAGCTTAATCAATTACACCAACAATGCTTACCTCACATCACTTCCATTACCCATCTTGAGCCATATTCTAGTAGCAAAATGATGGCCTCCCTTACCTTGCTAACAATGGAAACCATATGTTCAACATTCGTACATCATGGCCTTGTGCCATCTCCTTGGATATGCTTCAGCAGTCTAGTTCATTAAATATAACACATCTCATTTAGCAAGAAGGTAGAAATCTAGTTTGCCAAGTGTAACACATCTCATTTGGCAAGAAAATAGAAACCAAGTTCACTACATGTAATACAACTCATTCAAGTGAGAAAATAGCATTTGGCCTTGGCAATGAAACCCAATGAAGGTTTTACCTCGTAAAAAGAGGGAAGTAAATTGCTAAGAAGCCAAGAGGGCAATGTAACCTAACATNTACCTTAAACTCATAACATTCCCCAATGACATCATTTCACCATCATGAGCATTCCTTAGTATAGTTCAAAAACTATAGATCAAGTGTCGAGAGGAAATGTTGGTGATGAATTTGTAGCTATGTTTCATATCATTTGCTAATACCTTTCGGGTCAATCCTCTAACCATCAACAAAGAGGAGACAATGAAACACCCCAAGGGAATTTTTCATTTACATATGTAACCTAATAGCTAGAGTATTTACATTGTAATGTAATTGGAATTTCAAAGGTAGAAACAATTGCACATTTTTCCCATTAAAAATCTCACCTCATGGCTTTTTCTCCAGCTTAGTTTAAACAATTTCTGGCATACAAAGATGTAATTTGCAACTTACAAGCTAAAATTCACATTCAAGATGGCATAAAGAGGCAAAAAATGTAACTATGCTACTAAAATTTGGTAGTAAAATCCAACACATTCGTAGCTTATACGTTGGAAAAATTTCTCAAAAATGTTATTAACATTGGTAGGAAAAGCTCTATATGCTGGAGGTTCCTAAGCTACAAATCTGGGTGGTGGAAATGCCAATTACCTAGCATAATAATGCCCAAAAGCTCATATATTCTAACATATATGCTAATAAGAAATCCAAATTACATTGGAATTTTGGGCCAAAACCCAAATTATGCTGGCATTCACATGTTGCATATTACACTCATCAAAATCATTTAACACACTACAACAATCAGCAGTGTGAAATCAGCAATGTTCCAGCCAAATTAATCTAATGTCTTATACATCTTTAGGACTTTTTGAAATTTTTGCAAACTTAGGTTGAACTAGAGGCATTCAAAGAAATGCAAATTTCAAAAGTCCATAACCATAATAACTAGCCTACCCAATGTGAATAACCTTGATGGAGAGAATAAGTGGCATATCAATAGAGTTTGATAGGTCATTTAAGCTTTTAAGTATATATCTAATCATGCTTTGCATTAAATATGCTACTGGCTTTTAAAGCCTGTAAGCTATATTACAAACTTATAGCTCTTAATGTATTTTTTATGCTTTATTTATTTATCTATCATTTAAATTATTTATGTTGAGAATTTCCATTTCCCACACATTCTAATGCTTAGTAATAGATCCACTAATTCTCAAGTGATCTGACGGAATATTTGAGGTGTTTTGAATCCTCTTCTAATGCCCGTTTGGATCCAAGGTTAAACTATCATATGTCAAACATTTTGGCCCTCCAGCATTGAATTTTTCCACCTCTACGTTTAGATAAGTATGATGTTGCATATTCTAAATACGTTCTAGTATGGTAGAGAAACTGAAGTGATCCAATCATAGTTCTATAATGGTTACATCTATGAGAGGAGTCTTATCTTTGTTGGTTAACTTAAAACTGTGTGGCAAAAGAATATTAACTACTTCTCATTCTTTAGATTGAATTTTTTGATTATCAAGTTTTCATATTTGGTTTGATAAATCTTCATTTCCTCCTTATATTTCTTTACTTCAATTCCTATGAAGTATTTGATTTCTCTAAGGTTATTTATTTTGAATTCAATTTTCATGTCATTCTTGAAATATTTTACTAACCTTTTATTAGTAACAATAAAGATAATGGCATCTACATATAGTGATATGATGATGAATTCATCTTGAAATATAGCATTGGTTTAAACATATAATTTTGACAATTCTTTCTAGTGAGATAGTCATTAATTCTTTGAAAATAGGTCATGGGTGCTTACTTTAGGCCATTTAGAGCTTTATTGAGTTTGCACACTTCTCTTTTCCTTTGATAACATAACCTTCAAACTGGTAGATGTATATTTCTTCTTTAATCTATCCATGTAGAAATGTTGAGTTGACATCCATTTGTTGAACCTTTAGATCTTTATGTGATACTATGGAGAGAATGAGCTTGATGATTTCAAATACAGCCATTAGTGCAAGCATTTCTTAATAGTCAATATGCTTCTTTTAGTTCAATCCACTTATCACAAGTATTTCTTTGTGTGTTTTTACTTCTCCTTTCCAATTTTACTTTATTTTATATAGCCACTTATAATAAATAACCTTTTTATCTGTTGGTTTTTCCACTAATTTCCATGTGTTATTTCTTAGTATGGCATTTTACTCTTTGTCCATTTATTCTTTCCAGACTGTTAATTTCATGGATTTATTAACATTGATTGATTGACTTAAGATAGTTGAATATGCCATATTTGTAATATTATGAGATCTTCTAGTTCTTCTTTCAA
The DNA here is from genome assembly GCA_015680685.1 of Gnetum montanum. Taxonomy (NCBI): domain Eukaryota; kingdom Viridiplantae; phylum Streptophyta; class Gnetopsida; order Gnetales; family Gnetaceae; genus Gnetum; species Gnetum montanum. Next base: position 1,349 of record MNCI01032786.1, on the reverse strand, counting down.
AATTTGTATCTAGCATTTGAATGTGAGGATGATCTTTCTAAACACAAGGTTTTGAACTTTGATATGTATTTGATTTTTGTTGTTATTTAAAAAAAAGCACTTGTATCAAAATTTCTCTCATTAAATATAATATCTCTTAAAACATGTCAATTCTAATTCATTGGGTCATGACACTGATATTTACTAGTGTAACAATCATAACTAAGAAAGATGCATTTCTTTCCTCTATCTTCAATTTTTTCAATGAATTGTTTTGGGATCTTTACATACCAACTACATCCAAATATTCTCATATGACTCAAGTTAGAAATTTTGTTGTATAGAACTTCGTATGGAGATTTGTCTCCATTTCTTTTGATGACGATTCTATTAGAAATATAATAAGTAGTTATGATATACACCAATATTGGCTAGGTAGTGAGGCATGATTTAGTAAGCACCTTGTTATGTCTTGTATTATTTTCTTCTTCTTTTAGCTACTTTGTTTGATTGTGTGCTATATATACATGTGGTTTGATTTTTTATAGAACTTGTCACATTTTTTATTCATAGATTCACCTCCTTTATCTGCTATGATGGTCTTAACCTTGACATTCATGGATTTTTTTATTAGTTTGTAGAAACTTTGAAAGTATTTGATGGCTTCATCCTTTTGCTTTACATTGTAATTGCAAGTGTATCTTAAGTAGTTACCTACTATGACCATGAAAAAAATTTCCCTTCCCATTGAAATAATGGACATTATCATAATAAGATCCATGTGCAAAAGATCAAATGGTTTTCTCTTCTTTATCATGTGAGAGTTATGAGAAGAATTGGTTTACTTTCCTTGTACACAACCCTCACATTTATCTTGAGGAATATTGAAAAGTTTTATTCCTATAGCTTTTTCCTATTTGATCATTCTTTTAATTTTGTGATACTAGGTGTGACCAAGCCATCCATGCCAATGTTTGGACTTGCTAAAATCCTCATTATTATTTTCCTTGACTTCATCTTTGTTTGGGAATTTTTTTACTTCTATTGTAAGAACATGCGTTTCTTAATTAGTATGGTTTCTTATGATGTATTCTTTTCAATGAGATAGTCATATTCAAGGCTAAATATTCTATTATTCAATTCTTTGACTTTCACAATTTCTTTACCATTGTGTTTATTAATAATGTAGAAATTTCTCTTGAAACTAATACTATTTCCTCCATTAGAGAGTTATCCGATAGCGATTAGAGGGTTGCAAAGATTAGAAATATAATACACATTGGAAATGGTGCCTTTTTGTCCATTGTATAATTTAACTACATTAGCTTCTATTTCTTCTATGACTAAGTATTTTCCATCTCCAATTTTGA
>MNCI01032783.1:14947-31683 GCA_015680685.1 Gnetum montanum | reverse complement strand
ATTGTAGCATTCACTTAGATTAATTATTTAATTAATTGTTATTTACTAATTTCCTAGTTAATCTCTCTCACCATTAAACTCATGTTAAAACGCGGAATGAGTCCAACTTGATTACAAGCATTTAAGTGTGACTACTTGGTAATCCCAGTGGTAGTTGTGCACAAAGTCCAAGATGTGTACGGATAATCAAGGAATGGATTCTCATCACACTTAGGCTAGTTTAGATTCTCTTACCTTTCTCCCCTAGCTTAGATAATATTACCTTCCCTTACCTTTAGGAGTAGCATTAGGTTAGAAAAACATCATACACCTCACTCTAGACTAAACCATACGTTACAAAGTTAATACTAGTCCAGGTGGGAAGACAACGAACAACAACCTAAGGCTAACTTTCTAGATGCCACAACTAGTCTATCTATGGAGTTTGACCAGATCGCACATATAACGCTTGTATTCGTATGGTTGAGTGTAGGGGTTCCTCAGCACTCATCATTGGCACCATTGCCAGGGATGGTGCTAGTTATCTAGATTAGTTATATCATACAAGGTTGCTATATAGGAATTAATGATATATGTTTTAAGAAGAAATAATTATAAAAAGTCACATACAATGCACACACAAGTTCACCACCATGCCTCTCCTACAAGAGGATAATAACACCACACTAAGTGAGGAAGTTCATTGGAGAACCAACGAACTATATGATGATGAAGATTGGAGTACACAACTTGAAGTGGGGGTTTCTTATAAATATAAACAAAAGCAATGTCATCCCAACACACGAAAGCATAACTTACCCAATGAAGATGAACCCCTACTAGCCACTACAAGCTTAACGCAAATACAAGAGGTTGTTCAAATCTCATGTAGGCATCGTAAAGAGAGTCGTCTACCTAGCCTTGATTTAAAAAACTTCCCTACTATGAATTAGACCCCTATCAACATTTACAAGCCTTCTACGATGCCTATACATGGAATAACATTAATAATGGGTGGCAAAAACTTAAGCTCTTTCCCATGACACTCGTTGGCCAAGCAAAAATATGGTATAGATTGTTAAAACCAAATTCAATACAACGTTGGTTAACAATGGTAGAAGTCTTTAATGAAAAATATCAAACCTATGCAAGAGTGTCAACCTTGAGGAAACAAATCCAAGGATGGAAACAAGCACAACATGAACCCTTGGACATGGCCTTAGAAAGATATTATGCACTATTAAACAACTATCCAGGCCATGAGTTCTCCGAGGAAAGGCTAATGTACCATATCATTGATGGGCTACGTAATGAAACAAGAAAGATCTTAGGAATGTATGCCCAAGGTTAACTATACAAACTAAGAACCCATCAATTACAAGAGCTTATTCAGCGGTTAGCAAAAGAAGAAGGAGAAATGGCTAGATGGGAGAGTGTTGAAAAACATCAACGGGACCAAAATCTCAACTTAACAAAGGTCCATAATCACAAAAAGGAGAAATCAATCAATCTCAAGGTGGAAAAATCATCTTTACCAACACAACAATCACTAGAAGAAGTTGAGGTAATGATCTTATTTATCTTATTGATCCTTGCATACCATCTAACAACAATACGACCCAATGAACATAGCCATGAAAGGCATCATCCCGATCCTTGCATACCATCTAATGGTCCCAAATATCATAGTGGGTCAACTCGTTATCCGGGAACTACATTGTATAAATTTCCCCACTATGCTTACTTTGATCAAGTGTGTGAACCCTGATGGGGTAAGTATGACCAAGTTTCAATACTTCCAACATGCACAGATCCTCATCTTCCATTTATTAATCCTTGTCATCCTCAACCATTTAGTTATGGGGGATATTCCCCATTCTAGTAACAAGCAAGATTAATAACCACTTTTTATTTTTTTTAATTTTACAACTTTTTGTTTTCTTGTTTTTCATTTTTCAATTTCTTATTTTATTTTTTTTGTCTTTTTGTCTTTTTACATTTTTACAAGTAATCTCGTCTATGAATAAAAAACTCATGTGGATCGTTGGTTGAGGTTTGTTCTATGTTATTAAGTCACGAGTGGTCAATTATCTGGACAGTGAGCCCACTACAACGACTCATCTATTCTACAAATAAGAGGTTCTTTTCGAGGGTACAGTGATATTCTTGACATTTTTAAAACTTAAAATTAATTTTGTGTTCCTTGTACCCAAAATGAAGAAGGATGGACCAAGAGGGAATGATTAGGGTGTGACGTCAAGGGGACTTGCAGATTCTCTTTGGTGATGTCTGTGGGAGTTATCATGTAATGTGGTTGTACTAAGATCCTTGTAGATCTAATGAAAATGGGAATAAGAGTAATCAAAAGGGCACTCAAAAATCCAATGTTGTTCGAGGGGGTCCCACTAGAAAGACATGCAGCCATGCCTGATGGTTGGTGGCTTCTCTGGATTCAGTATTCAAAAGAGAGAGAGAGAAAAAAAGAAGAAGAAAAGTGCCATAAAACAAAAATCACTCCTCCCTTGAATAAAACACCAAGTGATCATACACCTTGTTGTTATGGTACTCATAGTTTCTCATCATGGGATAAAACAATGTGATGTCACTGATCAAAGGAATGGACTTGGTCCTGATCTTGGAACGATGGGTTAATGACACATTAATCATGCTTTTCATGTAGGATTCACTGTTCCCTGGGTCAGTCACTTCATGTCCCAATCTCTATTATCTCTTCTTTATTTTGTCTCATCTCACTATTCATGTAATTATAGCTCATGTCATGTGTAACGTAGAATTCATACCTCATTCCGATGATAATTACATGTGTGTGTTTTGTTGAATTAGTGTGGATTACATTTAACCCTTCTAGTGCCCACAGACACTTTAAGTGTGGTTACACAAGGGCATTATAGGTTGGAACCTGCTTTGGGGAGGATCCACTTGTGTAATATTTTGTAATTTTCACTTATGACATAGCTCACACACACCATTTCTTACCCTCAACATAATTTTCAAATGATTTTCTTTCCCTACTACTATCCCTCTGAATAATAACGTTCCTGTGTACCATTACATGACCTTTTTCTCTCACTTACCACCCAAGGTCCTCATTGATAAAACCCACATATCATTATTCATGCCTTCAAAACCATCTAATTACCTGAGAACCCCTTCAACATATGTCACATGTCCTAATTTCAACTTTTGATTCCCAGAAAAACCTTTAAAATTTGGTATGTTTCCCTCGAGCCTAAACATTCATAGGTCATGATATCATGTACGCGATGTATCATACGCGATATTGCGTCCCTCCAAACCTATAAATAGGCAACCCCCACCCCTCACAACACTTAGCATCATTTCTTGCCATTCACGCGGGGGTGTTTTTCAAATTTTTCTCTACGACTTGCAAGTGTGACACCTTTTCTTTTCACCCTCTATCTCACTCCCTGGTACTCCAATTTTAATTTTGTCTAAACCTGCTTGAACTGGGAGTGTTCAGCTTAGTCTTGGGGGAGGGACACCTGCTGAATAGTGCCTAATTTTTTTGGAATTTATCATTGACCCAAGGACATTATTAAGGGTAATTAGTTGTAAATTAAGAATAAAATGTGCCAAAAACTCATTTAACCCTTTAGGTACACCAGGAGATTAAAATTGGAACCCACCTAAGTAACACGGACTCATTATTTCAATCTTTCAGGCAAGATCACACGAAGATAAAACAAATCAATTAATTAAGGTAAGAAGTAAGGTATAAATTAATTTCAAAAACAACTTTACTAATGCTTGGCCCCATGTGATTGTAGATGGCCCCGAAAAGTGGACAACGAGAAGGTCATACTCAAGGTGGAAGCAAATGACCTAGGAGAGGTGGAAGACAAGACCCTGTAGAACAACATGCAGAAAAGGATTAGAAATAATTCAGCAATCATCAAGAGGATCCTCCTATCGTATAGTCTGGGCAGGTAGAAGGAGGAGTTGTTGCAGTGCTTGAATAGGGACAACATCTCACGTTGCCCCAAGATTGTGTTTAGGCCATCCACGAAAAGTCCACGTTCACTGCAGTGTTGGAATTGAAATTTGAATCTTTTGTAGAGTTCACTCCTAAGGCTGTTAGGGATCACCTCAAAGGATCTCCCTTATGGCCTACCCTCTCTAAAAGCAGTGCCTGGTACCTAGGAGAGATGTACCAATTCTGGCATAATAGGGAACAAGGCACCACTGTCAATATTTGTGGTGTGACAGTTGATTTCTCTGCACAAGCCATTTCAAAAGTGTTAAACCTTTAGAATACAGAGCCCAAAGTTGCTCAATTATCCACCCATTCTGACCCTGATGTGCAATAGGATTGGTTGGAAAAGGCTTATGGTAGAGATAAAACATTTGGTGAGTTGACGACGGAAGAGAGGATCTACTTTAAAATTGGAACATATCACCTCTTCCCCACGAAGGGCTTAAAAAGAATATCAACGTATGCAACAAGAGGATGTACAGTGCTGATGGGAAAGGTTAACGCTAACCTACCCCATCTATATTTAATGGAGATCTTGAGGTGGTTCGAGGAATGAAAGACAGGGAAGATGGCACTACCTTTCCTTTGTCTTATCAGAAAAATTTTTCGACATGCTGATATCTGGGGGTACACCAATGATGTCCTCTAAAAAGCCTAGACTTATTCATATGTTGAATTGTTAAAGTCACTAGTTCCAAGAAAAATCACTGGTGAGACATTGGGACCAGAAGAAGAAGAAGAATAGATGGCTGGACCAATTGCAACTCAACTTGCACAACCTAGCCAACCTCCAAGCACAAGACCCAGCCAACAATAGGAAGTAGGGCCTAGCATAGGCTAGGATCAGCCACCACCGTCGCAAGACTATAGACCATCGATGAACCATCTTAGGGCCATTGCTGAGATGGTCAGTTGGGGAAGTAGTGATGATGCAAACCTCTTCCATGTCATTGATGATACCATACATCCCACTGTTTCTTTGGATTGTAAAAGGGGTGAAATGTCTATTCACACAGGAGGGGAAAGTAGTTGGTCACAACAAATCTTAGGAAATGAAGCATCTTTCCAAGTGCAATTAGAAACTATTGAAGGGGCCACTGTGGTGGTCATGCAACACCAGAATGCCATGGGAGTTGTAGAAGTGGTCATAGACCACATCAAAGAATCATTTAATGTACCTGTTGTGCCACCGACAGATCTCACAGGAGCACAGGATACTTAAAATTTGGCCAGAACCTCAATGACTCCTGTAGAACATGAGGATGTGCTTAATCGATTTCTCCAAATAGGGAAAGTAATGATGTCCCTGTTTGACATGCCTAAGGATGTTACAAAAATTTAGTTAGACCTCATTTCCACTAAGGGGAAGCTGGTCTTAATAGAAGTGAGGGCTGAGCATGCTGAAGCAAAAGTGCAAAAATTACAAGAGCAACTCATGACCCTACAAGTAGCACAGCAGGACCCTTTGCAATTTGTTCCTACAGACCAGCTACATAATTTTAGAACTAAGAAACTGACCAAGCTAATCATAGAGAATAAAAGGGTGGCTGAGGAAAAAGAGAAGGTTTTTTGGGATGCCTCTGTAGCACAGGCGCAAACTCATGCGTACCATAAGGCACTCAATGCCTTATAAGAGGAAAATAAATAGCTTGTTGCCAAAAACCTTCGGTTAACCTCTGTAGAAAAGAAAAAGAACGTTCTCAAAGCACATTTTCATCAGTTACGAGAATAATTTATCGAAGTCAACCAAGACATAAGTCAACTAGCTAGGGAGAATCGAACCCTCTCAATGGAGGAGGTACACACAATTCGTCAAAAGATAGCCATTGAAATAAGTGCATGGAAAAATGAGGCTAAACAACATGAAAAGGTGAAGGAGCACTTCCGAGATCAGGTGGGGATGTACAAACAGATCTTTGAGAAGGAGATCCATATGGCCAAGGCCCATATCAATGCTATCAGTGCTCAACACACTGACTGGCAGGCCATATTGGACACATATGCCTTTGCCCACCAAGTGGAAGTTAAGAACTGGGACCTACAGATCCAAGATCTCACAGAATACATGGAGTTGGAAAATCTAAGGTATGACAACCTTGCCATGTTAATAGCAGGGTACTCGAGGATAGAGCTTGAGCAACAGGTAGCAACCACCTATGTCAAATACAAAGCAGAATTTGCAGAATGCAAGAAGTTGTTGGAAAAATTAGAGATTGAAAATTCTAAAATTGAGGTGGTAAGGGCAAGCTACCAAGGCCAAAAAGGTGTCATAGCAGATTTGGGTCAATAGGTTGCGAATTTCAAAGAATACAAAGATAAATCCAGAGCCTATGAAGAGGAACAATGGGTGTTTGCAGCTTGGTATGTCAAGGCCAATCAAATGTTTCCACAATTACCCTATCTGTGGGAACTGCCGACTACATCAAACATCAGAACATTAGCATGGATGGAACAAGACCCTCGGACCGAAGAGGAGAAGCTCCAAGCCATACTCCAATGCCATCAAGTCTCAAAACCTAGGCCACAAGATAAGGGGAAAGCACTAATGGAGGAGCCACCGCCACCTAGAACTACATGAGTTCCACCCATTTTTGTAGATGTAGAACATTCTTTGTGTTGTGTCTTCATTTTTTTTTCATTCCACACTATGGCATAATCCCATTTTCACCATCCAATAATCCCATACCTTTCCACTGTGTAATCACTGTAACTCGAGGATGAGTTTTCATTTAGTCGTGGGGGTATGATGAGTCATCATTTGAGCGACTGCGATATCGCATCCACGATATCGCAGCCTATCTCCTCATCTATAAATAAGAGGTAGACAGAAGAGTTATAAATTAGTTAGTTAGTCAGTTTTAGTTAAGTTTTTTAATTTCTCTCTCAACCCTTTTCCTCCTAGTGTATGCCCACAGTGTGGTGATTGTAATTGTACGACATCCTTTATTCGAGTGTGACATACTTGGACATGCACATGATCGGAAATAAAGATTGAGATTACTTCATCATTGTAGTATTCACTTAGATTAATTATTTAATTAATTATTATTTACTACTTTCCTAGTTAATATTTATCACCCTTAAACTCATGTTAAAACGCAGAATGAGTATGACTTGATTACAAGCATTTAAGTGTGACTACTTGGTAACCCAGTAGCGTACCTAGGATTTGCGCTTGGTAATCCCAGTGGTAGTTGTGCATGAAGTCCAAGATGTGTACTGATAATCAAGGAATGGATGCTCATCATACTTAGGCTAGTTTAGATTCTCTCACCTTTCTCCCTTAGCCTAGATAATATTACCTTCCCTTGCCTTTAGGAGTAGCATTAGGTTAGAAAAACATCATACACCTCACTCTAGACTAAACCATACATGACAAAGTTAATACTAGTCCAAGTGGGAAGATAGCGAACTGCGACCTAAGGCTAACTGTCTAGATGCCACAACTAGTCCATTTGAGGAGTTCAATTGAATCCTATGTGTAACGCTCATATTCGTATGGTTGAGTGTAGGGGTACCTCACCACTCATCATTACCTAAACTTTTCAAGAGCATACACCACTGGCATTAGTTCTTTCTCCATGGTGGTGTAATTTAGTTGTGCACCTATAATGCTACAACTTGTACAATGGATGTAGTATGGACATTTTTTATCATCCAACTACATAATCATTACTCCCAAAGCATAATTAGATGCATCTATCATTATGTGAAATGGTATAGACCAATATGGTGCTTGTAGAATTGGAGTTTCTACAAGTTTTTCCTTCAACTATTGGAATGCATGTTCACATTCCTTGGTCCAGATGAACGGGGCATCTTTCTTTATTAGCTTGACCGAAAACTTTGATATCATAAAGAAATTCTCTATGAATCACCAATAGTAGCTAGTATGTACAATGAATGATCAAACATCTTTAACTATCTCTAGTTGGCATGTTATTCCTTGGATGACCCTTATTTTGTCGGAGTCTACCTAAAACCCTTGTCATGAAATTCAGTGCCCCAACACAATGCCTTCTTGGACCATGAGATGACTCTTTTCCTAGTTGAGCTATAGATTTATTTCTACACATATTTTTAGTATTGCTCAAGGTAGTCCATGGCTTATTCAAATGTACCTCCATATATGGAAAAGTAATCCATGAAGAATTTCACACCACTACTGATTTGCTACTGGAAGATACTAAGGACCAGGCATTGAAATGTTGTAGGGGCATTGCATAGACCTAATGGCATCTTATAATATGCAAAATTCCCCCATTAACTCATGAATGTTGGCTTGGCCTAATCTTCTAGCATAATTTGGATTTGGTTATAGCCACTATAGCCATCCAAGAAGCTATAATAGCAATGCCTAGAGATAGTGCCTAACACTTGGTCCAAAAATGGCAATGGAAAATAATCCTTAAATGTCATCATGTTCAACAACTTGAAATTGATGTAGACCTACCACTTACCACCTTTCTTTAGCATAATTATGAGTGGGCTGACCCACTCACTATTCGCAATGGGATAGATGAACCCCATCTTGAGGAGTTGCTCTATTTCTTCCTTGATGATCTACTTCAATTTAGGGTTTAGCCATCTCTATGTCTATCTCCTTAGCTTCATGGTTGGGTTAGTGTGAATGTGATGCTAGCATATCCTTAGATTGATTCCTATTAGCTTGGGATATGACCAAGAAAAAGCTATTGACCATTTATTAACCCCGTTTAATAACTTTTCCTTTTGTTCAGGAGCAAGTTTGGCATTGATTATGAGCAGTTTACCATTGTTTAAAAATGCATATTCCATGCCAGCTAATAGATTTTTTAACTCTAGGGGCTCTTGTTTGAAGTTATTATGGATTTCCAACTCTTCCCAATAGGTATCATCGTCTTCATCATCAATGAGTTGGTGATGAACTTGCTCAAGTTCATCCATGTTTTCAACATAAGCACATGTTAGGATCTTAGTTGGTTTTGTGCATAATGTGCTACCATCCAGGTCAGCTATTAGCCACTAGGTTCCCTCCTATTTTTTGGCTACTACTTATAGACACCTTTGAATATTTGTTTCTTATGCACACTATATGCATGATTTGATGTATGTACTTTTGATGGACCAAATCTTTTGCATGAAATTGCATCCATTATCACTATACATGATGCATGGAATATGCTTCTTCTCTAGCCTTCCAAATTCATTCTCCTTAGAGATTTTCAAGGAGAGTTCCCTTATGCCCATACACTCATCTACTATGCTTAACCAAGCCCTTACCATAATGATGGGGAAGTCACCTTTGCAGTTGTTGACATTGATCACTAGAAAATTGATAGGATAGGGACACCTACTAACTATGGTCATAATGTCCTCCACCAATCCCAAAGGAACAATGATTGATTGGTCTACAAATTATTGCTCTTCTTGAGAGGTGGTAGGTTCTAGGCTTTGTACATGTAATAAGAGATGAGATTGACACTAGAACCAAAATCAAGAAGATCCTTGCATGGCTCATGTGTAACAATCTGTATGTAAATGAGTGATCTTCCTGGGTTATATCTTTTTGTCAAAATATTACCAGCCTTGATCGAATCAGAAATAGCATGAGTTAAGATCACAATGTAGATACAAGGTGGCGTTTGGTTTGAAGGGCACTCAAAGGTGTTTGATGTAGAGGATAAGGGTGTGGGGGATTCAGGGCAACTAGCTACATTAGGTTGTGAGAGCTTCAAAGGACTATAGGATCGAAAAAAGGGTCATTTCCTAGATTGATTATCTAAACCACTTAGTGGGAAAGCTGATTATAAATGTATGTCCCTCATAGCATTTCATTACTATGGCTGTGGAAGAATTTCTTCCTACATGGACAAATGAGAAGATAACTAGGTTAAGGGTGGAGAGATGTGTGCAGAAAAATGCAAATGGTGGTATGGATATGGGTTCTCTCCTTGAGTAGATAGTGAATGTCTTCAGTGGTACTTTGGGGGGTAATAGTGATGCTAAAATGAGGCATGACTTGTAGAACTTCTTGGAGAAATGAGTTGCTAAACATAGTACCCATATGGATCTAGTTGCCTGTAAGAGTACTTCTACCTTGGCAGTAGTGTTCCCCATGATTATGGTTGATGCCACTATTGGTATTGTTCATATGGTTGTGGTGGAGCTCCACTTGTATAGTAAGCTTATTATTGCTGGTGGAACTACCTTGGATTGCCTTGAGAAAAAGGTAATCATCTGGATACTTGCCTACATGCTAGTTGAGGATTCAATGCATACATTCCAAAATCTTGTAGGTGTGACACCATAGGGAAACATCCCTTTGGATGTTCGTATTGACAAATATCACATCCAATATCATCATCAGAGTCGATTTCCATAATTTCTTCTACAGTAACAACTTTGCCCTTACCTCTCTAGTAGGCACATTCAACTTCTTTTCGTATTCTGTGTTCATGATCACTATTCTATTCTTTGGATGCTTTAGCAATCTTCATTGTAATTTGAAAGTTTTCATCTAAAGAGTCCCATAATTTATCAACTTTTGTCAAAATGTTAGAAATAGAGTTTTAAATAGGCAAGGTTTTCCTGTTCATCACTTCATCAAGTGGTGACTCCTCCTTGTCACAAAATCAAACCTCCCTTTTCCTAATGGAAAGGTTCCTATTATACTCTTCTTCACTTTCCCTTTTTCATAACTCAACTTCCTTTTTTTCTACTTTCTCTATAAGCCTTTAGATCTAATGAGCTCTTAATTCAGACAGTCTCCCTTGGGCATAAACCCTAAGAGTTCTTCTAGTTTTTGCTCTAAGTCCATCTATAATGTGGTAGAGATATTCCCTCTAAGAATAATCATGGCTAGGACATCAATGTAATAGTGAATAATAGCTATCCATGGTAGCATCCAAGGGTTCATGTGTTCCTTGTTTCCAACCCTAGATTTTCCTTCTTAGGTTAGACACTTTGAAGTATGTTTAGTATTTATCATTAAATAGTTCTAACATGGTACTCCATTAGCAAATAGATTTCAGTTCTAGGGATCAATACTAGGTTTTAGCTTCCTTGACGAGTATCATGGAGAAAATTTTGAGTTTCTTCCACTCATTTTCAATGTTCTATAAGGTATAGGCATCATGAAAAGCTTGTAGATGTGTCTATGAATCAGATTTGTATCTCCCCTCAAATCTTGAAATATTATTCATGTCTAAGCACTTGATCTAGCTATCTTTCATATGCCTGGTTGAATTTTAATTGCCTCTACAATGTTAAGCATGCTTCAGGTCACCGATAGAGGCTCATCATCATCATTGTGTTGATGAAACCAATGATGGTTCTTACCACCTCTACATTCTTGGTGTCCTTGATGATCTCTGTTGTCTCGTTGATCACCTTCATGACAATTATTTCAATAGCAACTTTTATGAGAACTAGTAGATGAAGAGGAATTTTTGGAATCTAATGTAGAGGATGAAGAAGAAGGTGGACCACCACCACCACCACAGTGTCTACCACAACCTCTTTATTCATTATGACCATCATCCTTAGATCCCTTGCCATTGTGATGTTTACCTGAGTCCCTACCTTGATTGTTACTTTTTCCTAAACCTAGTTTGTGAATAGTGAATCATAGATTCAAGGTCACACCCTCATTACCAACAATAGGGGATGGAGAATCTTCATGTTGAGAACCTTCAAAGGGAAGATCCTCATTGTCATCTTGATTTAGAAGGAACAAGGGATTAGTGAAGTGTTTTTCCTTTACAAGCTCATGGTGCTTTGTCTGGTGTCGATCTTGCTTGTGTTGTGTTTCAGTGGGATGGTAATCTAGAGTGTCATGATCATTCAAAATGTATTCCTCATGAAGATGCGAGATGCCCACCTTTTTAAGGGTTTGAAGTAGCATACTGAGCATAGATTGATCAAGGGGCAACACAATGTTGCCCTCTATATTGTGCCATCAAAACTATTCATCCTGATGTAGGATGAAGGTGAAGTTCGGTACATACTCATCTAGATGAGTATATATCACTTTGCACTCCCGTTGGACCAATGGTTTAACATCATCACACCTATGAGAAGAAGACATTTTGCAAAACAAATAACATTATCGGTCTACTTTTGTAATTGGATGTCGTTTGAGAGTGATGTTGACCTTGGTTTATCCAATGATATTAATAATGTTCACTAATCCTAGATAGCACATGTTTCAACAAACAAAGTCCCTAATAATGGAACCAATAATGAGAAACGAGGTACCCCTATGCCCAACCATATGAATCACAAAGCATTCATGCACCATCTAGTAGAATTTTATGGACTTTATAGTTTTCGGTATACTAGTCTTCTAAGAAGTAAACCTTAACTTAAGGTCATTTGTTGTCTTCCTGATTACACTTGCAAAGTATAAAGGTATGGTTAAGTGAAACCAAGGCATATGATTCTTATCATTTTATGTTTTATGTTCTTGGATGCTTGAAAAGAGAGAGATAAAGTAATTTAATGACTAATCTAAATTAACTAACTAACTAGTCTCTAACTAATCCTAACATAAGCATCCATCCCCATTTTCCATACACATATTGAACCCATGTATCCATTGTTGGGTTACCAAGTGCTATGCTACTAGGCACATCAAGCAATAACACTACTGGGATTACCAAGCGAATACATGCTACATTCGAAGCGATCATACATATTTAAGGTCAAGATAGACCCCTGCATTGATAGTACCATGTTGACATAATAGACTACATTGATGGGGCCTCATCGATAGGGCCTAGTCAACAAGGCCTAGTTGACATAGAAAACTACTTTAACAGGGCCTAGTCGACACATCAAACCATGTTTTATCAGTCTCCTAGTTGAAATTAAACTCTTCTTATTTAAGCATCATGTCTTTACTTATTGTATGCCTTATGGATTTCATTGATCATAAGAGCTACCCTTTGATTCTCATCAAGCATCTTAAGCACCATCAATCTTTCTTTTTGCACTAAGTTAATGTCTAAGTCAAGGTCAGATAAGGTTATGAGTGTATGAAGTTTTTTTTGAATTTTAAGTTTAGGTAACTTTTTGTACACTAACTCATAGGGATAGTAGTGTATAGGAACTTTCTAGGTTAAGTCATAGGCCCATAGGGCATCATTGAGTTTTATGCTCAAGTATTTTTTATATCTACTAATGGTTCTCGTTAGAATTCTAGTAATATCCCTCTTAGTGACTTTAGCTTGACCTATGCTTCATTCCTAAACATTCCATTAACTTTCTAAAGGTAGCACCTATGTAGTGGATTTCATTGTTAAATGTTAGTGCCCTAGGTATATCAAATCTATTTACCACATATTGATGAAAGAATCAAGCTATAGTAGAGGATGTACAATCTATGATATCTACAACTTTAGCCTATTTGGTATATTCATCAATAATAACAATGATGTAAGACATTCCATTGGACATTGGGGTGATGGGTTTCATGAAATAAATCTTCCAAACTTCTAAGGACTCAAATGGCTAAATTTACTATTGAAGTCCTTTCATTCTAGTTTTCATCCATCCAACTCATTTATATCACTCACATGAATGGAAAAAATGATGGCATCTCTAAAGTTCGTAGGCCAAATCTATCTTGCCATTAGGATTTTAATGGTCATTATTCTTCTAGCATAGTGGCCCCCATAAGGACATTCATGAGCATCTTAGAAAACTCAAAGTTGATCTTCATCAAGTACACACCATTATACCACATCATTTGAATGGATTTTATAGAGATTGCTCTCTATCTCCATGCAATTCTTAATCTCGTAAAGGAGCTATTATTTCCTCTTATGATTGCATTCATTAGAAGTCTCTTATGTGAGTAGATACAAGAGGAATTCATCATACTAGTTTATGATCCTTGTTAAAACCTCACCTTTCTTATGAAAAAGAAACTTATTTAGCAATTGATTAGATATAGAATCTTCATTAGTCTTATTATTACATCTTAACCAACATAAATGATCAACTACATACTTAGTTCTCTTCCTATCCACCATTGTTAAATTAAATTCCTACAAAATCATTATCCATTGTATGATACAACTCATTGTTAGTTTGTTCATGAAAAAAATGGATGGCACTATTATCAGTGTGCACAAAAATAGGATATTAAAGGACAGAGCACCTAAATTTTTCAAGAGCATACACCATTGTCATTAATTCTTTTTCTGTTCTGGTGTAGTTAAGTTGTCCACCCGTAATGCTCCTACTAGCACAATGAATATAATATTAATATTTATGATCATCCATCTATGTGAGCACTACTCTGAAGGCATAATTGGATACATCTGTCCGGATGTGGAATAGCTTGGACCAATATTATGCTTGTATTATCAATGTTTCTATGAGCTTCTACTTCAGATGTTGGAATGCATGCTAACATTCCTTGATCTATTTAAATGCTACATTATTCTTAGTAAGCTCCATCAAGGATTTGACAATTCTTAACAAATTTTTGATGAAGCATCTATAGTAACTAGTTGTTATTACATAAGATCATTTAATGAAGCATACTTTATTATTGGAAAGGGATTTCGTTCAGTGTCTAAACATTGAATTTTTGGAACAACAAATAGTAGAAATATGAAATTTTACCATGCTAATATTCTTAGAGATGATGAAGAAGAATGTCAATGTTCTTTTGATGTGTGTGGACTTGCTGAAGCAAGGAAGGATCAAAGTACAACTATGATATGTTAAGGTTATCAATTTGTTAAACCAAGATGCTCATCCTATGTTGAATAATTTGTTAACACTACTTGGAGTTATCCATCCTAAAACAAAACATGTGCAAGAAATTCAATATAAAAATTAATAATAATAATATTAAATATGTTGAATCCATGGGACAGCCAATAAATAGAGTAAAATATTTCAAAGATATTCCACCTACCTCAATTTTCAGGGATATGAATCCATGGCATTTTTAGAAAATCTGTCTTCACATTATGTGGAAAAGAATTATTTGAAGATTTAAAAGGTATTTTTAGAGATACTAAACCTAAATTTGAATAATTTCTAGAAATTATTTCAAAATTTAATAAAAATAAAATATGCATATTCCAAGATTCAAGCACTAAAACTTTTATGTATCAAGAAAGTTGGAAATGTGAGGGAACGTAACTTCATGCAAAGTGGGAATCTTATTCAAATGCAACTACTGAAGATAGAATTGGTAGTATGTGGTTTGTTTACTGAGAAAGATCATGAGTTTCTAAATGTTGATGATAATTATAATTGCAAAGTTCACAACGACATGAAGTGCTCTACTAGAAACTTGCAAAATGCACAACAATTCAAAGCTTAGTCCCCTTGGCACAATTTAGCTACTAAAATGGTTCCCAGGGATTCTGGTGATTAGACTTTACTATCCAACATTTATGCTACTGTTGAATTTGGGAATTTTGCAATTGGCATGATCGCAACACTAGACATTAGGTGGAACATATGGCCATAATCTTGGTTTTGAACCCTTTTAAGCTCAAATGATCGCTTTTTCGTTACTTCATGGACACTGAAGAATTGCCACCAAACATGGATCCTAAATTCATCGACACAGAAACCAAATTTCTTTCTATGCATCCAGAGTTCTGCTGCATGTATTCGTGCATTTTCTAGTTCCCCAAGGATGCCAAGTAGGCATTGAAAACTCACGAAGCATGCAGAGCTCATGCTCAATGGGTAGCCTCTATGAGTTTGTGAGCATTTCAGGGGTTTTCTAAGGTGTCGGTCCCAAGCAAAAAAAGTGCCTACACATATCAAAAAATAAAGAATAATAATATATAATCATGAAAATGAAAATAACCAGAATCATAATCAACACTGCAATAACTCTGTCGCATTTTTGCAACTAAATCGTAATCTCAAAGGAAATGTAGGTTGCCATGTTGCTATATCGTTGAGGTGGAGGATAGCACATTTTCACTTGTGTAGTAGCCCAACTATTGGAAGAAGGTTCTCATCACAAAGCACCCCTCACATAGGTGACATGGCCACATGTGGAATCCTTTGTGGCAGATAGGCAAGGGTATCAGACATGGTGGAAAATGCATCGAAAGTGGCATGTGGGTGACCAGTGTGGCTATAGTACTAGGTAGACATGTGTTGTAGCTGCCATGGATGCAGCTCATGCATAGAGGTAGTTCCAGCTACTATGGAATCAGCGTAGGCAACCATCACTACTAGAAGCACAACTATGAGACTCCAGCGGATAAGGATCTGACAAAATTTGTGATTGCTGAATTCTAAACAATACAATGCCCTAAACACATGCTTGGGATAATGCTAAGAATGCAACAACTACATCAGAACATGGCTTCACCATTACCACTTGTAAGTTCATCACATTGACATCATTTCTACACTAGTTACGTGCCATTATGCTGATGATGGAAATAAAGATGAAGAAGAAGCACACAGAAAAACATGAAACCATCATCCTTGTATTGACTATGATTTTATTTTTAAAGGAAAAGGGTTAATTAATTGATGTCATGCCCAAAGCTATAGGATGAATATATATATATATATATATATGCACATAAAATTATAATTTGAGTCTAAATGATAATCCAAATGTGTATTTAAAGGATAAGAGGAAGGTTATCATTGAAAATAAAAAGGTTATAAATTAATCCCCTAGATATTTGTAACACCTTAACTTCTCATGATTATTGTAACTACCCTAAGGTCACTATAAAGGGTCTTCAAAGGTAGAGTTATG
>MNCI01032783.1:0-14518 GCA_015680685.1 Gnetum montanum | reverse complement strand
GTAGTCCTAACATAAGTATTCGATCCCACTTTCCACACACATCCTAAACCTATGTTTTCACTACTAGGTTACCAAGCACTACGCTATTGGGCATACCAAGAAATAATGTTGCTAGGATTACCAAGAAAATATGTGTTATATTCAAAGTGGTCATACCTATGTATTTAATCTATCTAGCTTATCCTACTTAATTATCTTAATTAGCTTAATTACTGGAAAATATTGAATAATTGATTAAAAACATTAAATGCATAAATGAAATATTTAATCTATCCCAAATGTTGCAAGGTTTACCAAAAAGATTGTCTTTATTACTACACAAACTATTGTGCTCAGATACAACGATGCTTGAATAAAGTTCCCTACACTCAATGACTCTTGTTGTGGGCACTCAGGAGAAATATTCTAACTTTCAAATAAACAAACTACAAGAGCTCCGCTACTACTAAAATCTCATTGCCATAAATGTTGTTGGTGGATGTGAATTTATAGCCAAAAAGCAAACACTATGTTGATGGGGCCTCATCAATGCATGAAATAATGCATCAATAGGATCTTCTCAATGAGGCCCACTTGACGAGGCCTTGTCAATGCAACCAAACAATGTGACTCATCATACCCCCATGACTAAGTGCAAACTCATTCTTAAGTTCTTTTACAAAATTGGGAAGGTATGGGATTACTGAGTGACCCTTCACAAACGAAACAAACTAACTTGAAAAAAATGGAGTGCCTAAGTGTACATATCAACACATTACAAAAATTATGGTGTTCATGACATAAAATTGAACACCATGACATGATTCTTCAAAATTGGACAACATGTTCCTTGATGACATGAAGTTGGTGGAGAAGGTCAAACAGTCCTAGGTGGTGATGTCTCCTAAGGTTCTAAGAGACCTTCATTAGCTTTAGGCATGTGCTATAGTTGAGGCAGTTGTGGCTATCCTACTACTATTGCAACTTTTGGTGGAAGGTGAAAAGTATCTAGCAATGCTTTCATTTTTCCCTCCTTACTTCTAAGATCATGCACTATCCATGCAACTTCTCCAATGTGGGTTAGAACAGGCACACTTTAGGGACATGGGATTGCTAGAAAGAGCTCCTTTGCATTGATAAACCAAGTAGTGAATTATTTGCATTCAATGTTGAACACTCTAACTGCATCCTTCAGCTCCTAGTAATCATTCATTCTTTTAGCTAAGTTCTCAACAGTTGATCATTAATCCTTGAATCATGCTTTGAGAACTTCAAGTTTAGCATTTGTAATCTCAAGCTTCTACTTGGTGTCTTTATGGTACTTGAACTTTGCCTTATATAGCAAATATGCGCTAGGCACTTGTTTTTGTAACTCTGACTGTAGTTGTCCAATGGTCAACATTGCCAAGTTTGCATAGCAGAGATTAGCCAAATTCATATATTCTATCATCTCCTCTATCTGCAACTCATTTAAATGGATCTTTTCTTTGTTGTAAGCATCAATCCCATCAATGATGAGCTTTCATACTTCTTTTTCTTGTTGAAGCTTCTAGAGAGCTTCATTTATGAAACACCACCAAATTTGGGCTCTTGAGTCTCAACTGCAAATTTGGTTATGTTAAAACTTGGAAACTTTTCTCTAGGTGTTGAGACTATGCTACCATTTCTAGGACTATGCTCTAGAGTGTAGTCAACATAGTTGATACTAACAATCCAAATTTGCAAATTTTTTCTAAGTGTCAATAGTAGCTATAAAATTTTCTAAGTGTTCTAACTATGCTCTTCCTATTGGGAGTACACTTCATAGCGTAGTCAACGTAGTTAGCATAGGAATGACCAGTTTTGCAAATTTGCCTAAGTGTTAAGGCAGAACCTATCAAGCTTGGTTGGCATGGAAAAAGTAATTTAGAAAATTTTCTAACCCCTAAGACTACACTCCCTACTATGCTCGAGAGTGTAGTTAGCATAGTTTGCATAAGCACATCATCTTTGCCAATGTTTTCTAGGTCTCAAGACTACACTCTTACCCCCAGGACTATGCTCTAGAGCATAGTTAGCATAGTTTTCATTGGAACTCCATTTTCAGCAAAATTTGCCTAACTCTTGGGCTATGCTTTAGAGTGTAGTCAATGTAGCCTACCAAAACTACCTTTATAAGCCTCTAGAGCTTAGCATCGGTCTTCATCTCAGCTCCAACATTTCCTCGGCAAGCAAGATCAGTAATTTTCATTCTATTTGCATTCCCCATTTGCCCCCAAATTGTACCTACACTTGACACCAATCAAAAAAGTGAACAGTGTAGTCTCGGGGCATACTCTCTAAAACTACACTATTTTACATTGTTTTTAGGTACATTACAGTCTATTCGACACTCACACATGTAGTCTTGGTAGCGTAGGCATAGTTTGGCAGTCTTACAGGGTCCACTTGAGCATGCCAACAGAGCACCATTTTTCTTCAATGGGAGCATAGTTGGGGCTAACGTAGTCCCAACTACCCCTCTGCCACATGGCACCCAATCCATGATTTATGCTAATCCTAGGCCTATAAATACCTCAGTGCTCCATGTTTTAGGGGTTGGAAAATATGAAACAAGGTGAACATTTTGTCATTTTGAAGTGATCACTTGGCATAGAGCACACTTAGAATTTCGGGCAAACACTGTTGCACACCATCATGGCATCGTTCTACACTGCCTAGCATAGTGTGCACCACCGTAGCTTGTAGTACATTGTGGCAACCAACCCAGTAGGCTTAGACTTCATGAAGATGTTAATTCTTTGTAGCCAAACACCCTAAGACTATGACTATGCTACCTATTGCACTTGTTTGTACACCATTTACTTTCTAAACTTTTCTTCTCAATTGACTACATTCCCCCTGTTTCGGGTGATGCCTTTCTTTCTTGCTTGCATTTTAGCATTCTAATCATATTTTTCATTTTTAAGCACATATTCATGCACTTGCATCCTTGTCTTCACATCTAAAACCTTTACTACACTCACATTCATAAGCACCATGGACATCACAAAATAATGCATCTCCCTTAAACACTTGTTTTATTGTAACACCCGTAAGTCCTAGTTCAATTGACAAGACCATTCTGGACACCCCACCTACATTCCCAGTAGGCCCTTGTGTAGAAGAGAGGTCAAGGTTATGTGACCATGAACCTCTCAGAGCACTGTTCTAGCCTCCAACATTTTTGGTTGCTATAGTTTTCTAGCACTAGAAGGAGGGCCTTTGCAATTTACTTCTTTGGCCATCCTTTCATTGTTACCTTGCATGCTCTCTACACCTCATGCATATTGGTACCCATCGTTAATTCCCTTGGAACCTCACTCAACAACACCAGTGTTTACACTTAGCCAAATTCTGGGTCTTCAACAAAGCATAGCTAGCTCCAGTGTAGCAAGCATAGTTAGCTCTAAGTGTATTCCTAGAGTTAGGTATTTTTCAACGCATTTATACTTAGTTATTTTTCTTCTTCTCTATGTTTTAAACTTAGCCATTTTTCTACATTTTTACACTTAGCCATTTTTTAGCCATTACATACTTAGCCATTTTTCTACATTTTAGCACTTAGTTTTTTTTTCTTCCTCATTTTCATTAGCAACCTTTTACATTTTCCCTTGAATCATGAATCTCAAATAGCCTTTGACCTCCACTTTAATCATTGTTGTTATCTTGTCCATTTAGAGGGAAATCCAAATTAACCTTCTTGGGTTGGGGGCCTTGTCCTAGCATAGAGGAAATCTTTCCAATAGTGTAACCTACCTTTCAAGGTCATGGTGCTTAATGAAGCATAATATAGCTTCATTTGTGCAAAAATCTAGGTGGGTTTGCCCTTAGATAGCCAAGAAATGGAAGCCAAACATAGTTATGAGTGCATGCATCATAACGGAAGGGAATGGTTCCCTTCCAATTTTGATTTTATCCTACTCGCGAAAGACTACCAGTGGATGCTAGACAACCTCTTCCCCAACATGTGCCATGACATAGGGACTAATTAGAAGGAGAACCTCTAGGAGGAGTTGGATGAGTTTGAGGCTCAATCAAAACATGAGAACCCGTTCCATGTCTCATTCCAATAGACAACCTCTACTTTTGTTCCTCCATAGTCCCGTAGCCTAGTGTTAATGCCCAGGTTAACGCTTATGGTGGAAACTCACTAAACACAATAGACACACCATGATGTTGCTCTACCTTTAGCCTGCTCATCATATTCAACCTATTTAGGTAATCCAACCTTCCATAGTAGTGATCGCTGCACCTACGCATCCCTATGTGCACACCATGCACATTCCTCCCTTACCACATGTGACTTAAGCATCATTCATTCCACCCATCATGTTGAAACCCTTTACAATGACCCAACCCATAAACCCATGGTGGGGCTCAAGTGCTATGTCCATGGCATAGCCCACCCAATAGGCATTGTGTGTGGTCACACAACTCAAAGTCGAGTTGTGGGCCACCCAACAACCACAACAAGTAGCACAAACCATGCAGCCTGCCACTACAAGCACACCTAACTTGGATCAAGCATTTTAGCTAATCCAAAGCCTTACTAAAGAGGTCAAGTAGATTAAGGTTGTCTCCTCTAAATTTTTCTATTTTATGGACTTTCACTAGGATTATTCGATCAGTCCTGTAGTTCCACCACTAGCACTACCTACCAAGGTCCTGCTCCCACAATTCACCAAATACAATGGTGAAGGGGACCCTAACATCCATCTGGTGACCTTCTGCTCAAACTTTCTCCTGCTATAAGCATGGAAAAATGCCATCATCCATTTTTTTACCGTGTCCCTAATTAGCAAGGCACTAGATTGGTACCGCGTGCTCCCTAGGGCCTCCATCTCTTCTTTGGAGGTATTACTTACCCAATTCATCACTCACTTAAAGTACAACTTAAAGCCTAAGATGACCCTAGACCATCTAATGTAAGTTAAGCATGGCCACTTAGAGCTCGTGAAAAAATTCATTTAGCAATAGAGTGCATCACTCAACAAGATCTATGAGCTTATTGTGGAAACACACCTGCTAGCCATCTTCAAAGGTGTAGTGAATGACTTCATCAAGTTGAAATTGTACTAGCTTACCCCACAATCCTTCAGTTAAGCATTTTCTCAAACCAAGAGCATTTAAGATGCAACAGAGGCCAGTAAGGATTTGGCCAGGCCTACTAAAATCTACATACAAAAAAGGACAAGGACAAGGTCAAAGGCAAGCAAGAAACCACAACTATCACAACAGTGGCCAACAAGGTTAAGCTGGCTAATGCCAAACCAATGGCAAAGCCACCCAAGGTCCTAGCCAATAATAACAAGGTAATTGGCCCTATCATGATGACAAACAACCAATGTGCATCATTGAAAACCATAGCAACAACTTCCACAAGGTCTAACTTTGAGCATAAGGATGGCTCAAAGTATACATCAAGTGGTCAAAGCTGTTGGTGCAACTAATTTATGCTAGATGCATCTAGTACAAGCAAATGTCTGAGGATGCTTGCAATGGCATGAATGATACTACAAGCTCCCCAAAAATCCTTTGGCTACACTACCTAACAAGCCCCTAGTCCTTAAGCATTTTAGGTTGGACCGATTTTGCCAATACTACCAACTATAAGGTCATGATACAGACTTTTGCATGGCTTTGCAAGATGATATCCAACACATGATTGACAAAGGTGAGTTGATCCTTGATTCTACCAACCTAATGTGCCCCTAGAACCAATCAATTAAGGTTTACAAGAATCCTCTCAATGTGAGTAATGTAGGGTACATCATCAATTCCATCAGCATTGATGATGACTCATAATCAGCGTAGGAACCATTCATGGTTCATTTGCCCTCTGGCAACATTGGGGACTCCTTGACATCAACTAGCTTAAGAACCCCTTTTGTCATTAGAGCACCACCTTAGGAACCCATAACATCCTTTGTAGTTAGGGCCCCATAGCTCATGGACCCATTTTTTCATTAAAGCACCACCTTGGGTGCCCATAACACCCTTTGTAACCAAGGCCCTATAACATGTTGTAGCTACAACAACCCAAACATCCTTCATCATACGAACATTACAACATGTAGACTCCCCACTTGTTGGAAGTCTAGAAATGGGCAATGTGTTAGTTCCTACTTGCCCAAGATCCCATCCTACAGCTAACACCAACAAGCAATTGACATGGTAACTTGGGAGTCAATTGAATGCTTAAGAAAAACTAGGAGCAGAGGGCACTAGGCCCATCAAAGCCTATCCCCTTGTCTTCTATCCAATGGCCTAATCAATAGAGAGGCCATAGCAACAAGCAAGAAATAATGAAGCAGTAAGGCTCCAGCAACCAACAACCAACAATGGAGCATTGAGGCTCCAATGTAAACAAAATAAGAAAAGCTCAAATCCTTTCAACATGAGATTCATCTCTTAGACCACATGGAGGAGATGAAGGCCACCAATAATAAGATAGCAGATAGTAGAAAGGACTTTCTTAACACATTGGCATAGGTCAAGTAGGCTTTGAAATAGAAAAAAACAATGTTAAGCCTGTATGACTTGGCAATAACCTCCTCCACCCATTATGAAGTGTTAGTCTACATGTTGATCTTCATTCCCATCACAGAGGACATCCTAGTGGATGAACAGTCCAACCATGCTATGAGGTTGCCTCCTCTCCCATGGGAATCAAGTTCAATGCCCCTAGCATTTCATGATGAGGTGATCAAGATGGACCCTAAGAAGGGTCAAGTCATTACTATGTCAATGTTTATCACCATCCACATAGGGGAATGCAAAATCCATAGGGTGCATGTCAATTATGGGGCAACAACCAACATCATCCCATGCATGGTCATTGACAAGCTTGGCCTCACTAAACAAATGAAACCAACTAAGATAACATGCCTAAAATCCTTTAATGGGTCACATGTTGTGGTATGGGGAATATTCACAATAGCCTTTGTGGCAAGGAAGCAATTCCCCATCACCGCCGTATTCATAATGGTCAAGGAGATGTTAGGTTTCAACTTGATCTTGGGTAGGCCCTGGTTAGCCCAACTGTGGATCGTCTCCTCCCCACTCTGCTAAGAAATTCACCTTTCATATGAAGGAGGAGAGATTATCATAGATAGTAACAATGTGATCCCTCTAACTGTCAGCAATGTTGATGCTAAATAGGGATCGAAGGTGGAGTTCCCTAATGAAACACCTCCTACAAAGGACAAAGGAAAAAAGTGTGAAGTAGACCAACTGAAAGAGAAAATGGAAGCCCTTGACCTTTCGAAAGATGCTTTGTGGGTAGAATTTCCCTTTGACATAACTGATGAAGGTTAGGGCAAGTATCATATCATATCTTCGAGGCCTTACACGCCACCTAACCCAAAACAAATTAGGAAACAACTACACGACTAAGTCATTCCCTGGGTCCAATGGATGTTGGGTCCCTGCATGCCCCATTTCTGCATGCTTTTCCTGGTTATGTTTTGTTTGCATTTTACATTAGCTTGGTTGTTTGCATTTTTGCATTATTTTCCTATTTATGCATTTATTTCCCCTGTTTATGCATTTTCACTAACTTTACATTTTCACTTCATTACTTTTTAATCATTAATTTACATATAAAAACTTCAAAATACATAATCATAAAATGCAAAAGCTACAAAAGTGCATAGCCCACCATGGCCTTAAACTAGCATCCTCTAGCCCAAAAAGGCCTTAAACTACTACATGACGCACCATGTCCTAAAACTAGCAATAAAATCTCCCTTAGGTGCATGTCCTAAAATGGCCTAAAACTACTAGCATGGCCTACCATGGTCCTAACCTGGCATCGCATGGCCTACCACAACCTAAAACTAGTAAAACCTTTTCATTACCACATGCCCTGAAATGACCTTAAACTATCATTAGGGCCCGGAATGGCCTAAAAAAATCAAAATGTTATCTACATACATAGCCTAAAATGGTCTAAAACTAGCAATCACTACATCGTTAACATTAAACATAGAAAATACATTCAAAATTCTATGCATCATATATTCCATGTAGCAAAAATCCACTACATCTCATAAAAGAATAATATTAAATGACATGATCATATACATTACACCACAAAAATATAAAAATGCCCAAGGACAAGGCTACATTAGGATCTGCTTAACCAGTGGCACTAGGTAGGGGTGGAGGCTCCTCTTCTTCTACCATGTTGCTGGGACCTATAACATCACCTGGTACTTGTCAAAAACAACAATAGTATATAAAACCGTAATAAATGATATACAACTAACAGAAAAAAGGAGCATAAAAACAAAACAAACTAACCTAAGAGGATCCTACATTGACTATGTCTAGAAGTATTCTATCAAGGACCTCCTCCAAGCGTTGGAATATCTTGGTCTCTGATAGTTGCATCTAGTCCTCTTGGCCAAAGTCAACACCCATAAGGGTCTTATCTTTGTCCACAGTGGTCCATGTGGGCAGCTGCATAGAAAAGGTGGTAGATGAAGCCTCCCCTAAGGGCATGACAATCTCCCACTCTGAAGATCCACTAACCACTATGTGGTGAGTGAATATCTTTTGCAATGACCTATTAGGTCTACTCAATGATTACGTTGACGATATAGTAGTTAAGCCCAAAGCATCACACAACCATGCAAGTGATTTAGGTCTTATGCTCAAACATTGTCTAAAAACACGAACTTAGGCTAAATCCTAAGAAATGTGTCTTCAGCATCAAGAAAGACCACATGCTAGGTTTTGTAGTATCTTAAGTAGGCATATGCATAGACCCTAATAAGGTTAAGGCCATTATCAACTTAGCACCACCAACCAACCTTAAGGAGCTACAAGGGTTACAAGAAAAAATGCAATTCATACGTTGGTTTGTTTCATGGTTGACCAACAAGTTGCAGCCAATGCAACATTTTCTCAAAAAGGAGATCCACTTTGAGTGGACCGCTCGATGCTAAGAGGCATTTAACAACCTTATATAGGAGCTCGCTCAACTTCTAATGGTCTATCCTTCGCAAGAAGATAAACCATTCTACATCTACCTTGCTACCTCAAACACATCCATCACCTCTTTGCTTTGTCAAAAGAAAGACGATGGCACTCAGGTCCCCATATACTACCTAATCCATGCATCAGTTACCTATAAAGAAAGTACAATCCATGCATCAGTTACCTAATCCATGTGGAGAATGCTTACCTCACCTTAGTCTTTGCACTCAAGAAGTGGAGGCATTATCTTTTCTACAGTCAAGTCAACATCATCTACAAAAGCAATGTACTCCAAGAAATTACAATGAATATCTATGAGAGCAATCCCATAACATGCTAGAAAGTAATAACCATAGAGTTTGGCCTATAGTACATTACGCAAGCATTAACCAAAGGTCAAGCAATAGCCACACAACTTACAATTTCCCCAATCAATGACCAAGCAACAATAGATCCAAGATTTTCATATGAGCATGTCACTAGCATAAGCTAAGTTCCTGACAACTTCGAGGCACTCTTACACTTTAATGGTGCTTCAACCTCTCAAGGGGGTAGTGCCACTACCATAATCACATTTTCCTCCAGGGAGATTTGACCCTTCACATATCGTTTTACATTCCCATGCACTAACAACGTCTCAGAGTATGAGGATCTCCTCTGAGGTATCTTAGTAGCTTGTGACCTAAGAATAAAAAACCTAGTAATCTGAGGTAACCCACAACTAGTTGTCAACCAAGTTATAGAGGTTTACACTTGTAAACCCCAACACTTGAAGCCTTATTATGACATTACAAAGCACTTTCTCAAGAAATTTGCAACTGCTGATGTTTAGCATATCCCTCACAACAAGAATACCATTACCAATGCATTAGCTATGTTAGCCTTAAGCATTGCACCTAAGATGTTCTGTACATTGCCAACTGCAATGGTGGATTCCATTGTTCCTAACACACAAATGACCAACATTGCATCCATAGCCACAGTAAGCACAACCCACATGGTATAGTGGTAGCATGACATCAAGTCATACCTTCTACAAGGTGAACCTCCACAACATCTAACCACTACCAAAAAGGATGTAGTGCAAAAGAAATCATGATAGTATGACATTGTAGGTGATAGCACTTTGTGCCACCAATCCTATGATGGTGTACTGTTAACATGCATTAGTGAGAGCAAAGTGCAGACAATCATTGAACAAGTCTATGAGGGACTCTAGGGAGGCCACATAGCACCCAAGGCAATGGTGGTAAAAATAAAATGCTTAGGCTACTATTAGCCTTACATGGAGCACAATTACATCTTCAAGTTCAAGATGTGCAACACATGTCAATGGCATGGTAACCTAATGCATGTGCCACCTACTGAACTGCATACAATGCAGATCACATGGTCATTTCAATGTTGGGGGTTGGACATCATAGGGCCAATAATGCCTATGTCCTCTGCAAGGCATAGATTCATTATAAATTCCACTAAGTATTTTACAAAATGGGTTGAATTTATTTCCCTTAGGAGGACTACATCGTAGCAAGTCTACAAATTCATACTCGACAACATAGTGTCCCATTTTGGTTTACCCATGATCATAGTCACAGACAACAAGCCATAATTTAGTAGTACTGAGACTAAAGCCTTTTGCAAGCACTTCAGAATCAAACATTCCTTTTCGTTGCCCTACTACCTACAGGTGAATGGCCAAGTGGAGGCCACAAACAAGGTCATGGTCAAACTTCTAAAGCAGATTCTCAATCATAGTAAATGGAATCACAACCCATGATCAACTCATGGTGAACATACCATGACCTGCAATCAGCTCATGATAAAGGAATCAAGTCTTGCTCATATCTAATTTTAAATTTTGAAGATATCTAATATTTCCATAGTACCATAACCTAACCATGTTTCATGGTAACATAGATAATGTTGCATGATATACTCATGGTATTCTTAAAACCAAGTGAAAGAAATAAACATGAAATGTGAAATTAACTAGTATTGCAATAACTAATCAAACATTTTGAAAAAATTAAAAATTAAATTTATCATTAGTTATGGTATTACAACATGACTCCAGTCATGGTGACTATAAATAAAGAATAATTCTTAACTAAGGATATTCTAATTGAACCACAAGTTTTAGTATTAAATCATAAGAAAATCATGAGTCGTGACTTAGATCTAAAGAATGTCATGATCACACCATGGCTTATGGTAAATTTATCTTATTTTTGTGAGTTATCATGAGTTGACCATAGGTTATGGTTGATGATTCTAATCAACCACGAGTTGACCACATATCATGACTAATACCATGATTCGATCATAGGTCATGGTTAATAAGTCTAATTAACAATGATTTGACCATGAGGTAATAATGATTCATGGTATTTTTACCATGAGAGGATCATGAATTGTGGTTTAGATAGACTAGATTTCTATGACACCACAATTCATGGTGAGCTCATGGTTATTTTACTTACAATACTATGGCTTAACCACAAGTTATGGTATATAAAAAAACTTGAATTTATTGAGATTTCTAGCTCAAATTTTAATGAATTTTATGTTTTTGGAATCACCTTGGTAAGAGGAAAAATATTATACTTACATGATTTTAATTAGATATATGAGTAACTTGTGACAATTTGAATCACATGTTTGACTTTTTAATTACTATAAGATTGCTGAAACTTGCCTGAAATGTGGTTTTAGATAAGATAAATTTATTGATGATGATCTAAAATGAGGAACTTGATTTAAAAATATGTAAAAGAGACCTGTGAGTCTTCAAATCAAGATAACTAAAGTAAAAGAAGAAAAACAAAATGGAATTAAAAATTGAAAGAGAAGAGAGAGAACAATTTATACAATAGATTTATTGTTAAAGATTTGATATATTCTCATAGGATTAACATGTTAATTATGATCTATATTCTTTAACATTTTGAATATTTGTATATACCATCACAATATATACTATCATCTATAGTGTAAAACTTGTTATAGGTAATTCTATTATTTATGTCTCTTAATTTATTTTAACCATTGGTCATGTCTATTTTCTTTATCAACATGACTATTCCTTCTAACTTGATAGGGGTCCTGTTGGTTTTGAGCCAATGAGATATATTAAAAAAATTATAGTGTGACTTGGTCATAAGCTTTAAGAACGTTGTTGAGTGGATTGCCAAGAATACTCATGTATATTATTACATTTAGTAACTATAAAAGATATTATAATACATATGGTACAATCATAATCCATGTTGCCATAGTGTGAGGTTGAGAACATATTATAATGTTATGCTTTATAATTTTTTTATGGATTGTATAATTATAAAGAATAAATAAACAATAATTACAATCCCACCTAGGGACAAGGGTAATGCTTATGTTGCAATCCCTCAAGGACACAGGTGTAATACTACACACATACACAGTAATACAAATATAAGTAAAATGACTCTTAGTCACAACCTTGATAGTCCAACATCATGACATACAGTTGTGATCTCCTTGGATCAGTGTAAATCATCACAACTTAAGAAAATAAGAAATCAATAAATAATTATAATGTTTTTAATATTTCAATGTTTACAACATAAATGGTACAAAAGGATGAGGAGAACCCATAAATGTTATTTACTATGCAAATATTGGACTCTACATTGACCAAATGATTTTAGGATACATAAGCATGGTAGCACTCTAATAGAGTCTATTGGCATTTGTAAAAGTGATGACTCAAAATACACATACAAAAAAGGGAAGGAATCACTTATCCAAGGAAGGAAGAGCTCCTCACACAAAATTGAATGCCAAAATCCTAAAGAAAATGCTAGGAAGTAAGTTTGTCTTCTATGGATCTTATCTTGGGTATTTATACTTTTTTCAACATAATGAGAGGGGTTCACTAGCATCCAAGCATTAATAGAGGTTTATCAACATAGCCTGGACTACCCAAAACACACATGAGGTAGTAGTGGAGGTAAAGTACCCAAACTAGGGCACCAAGGAGGGTGTGTTAGTGCCTCTATGCAAAAATAGGAGGTATGCTCATGCAAGGAAGCCAGTGCATCCCTATCATCATACTTTTTCCTCATTCTTCTAGATGAAAGTTGGGAGATCTATGAACATGTCAGAGCATTCCAAGGATTTGTAAATGAAGCTATAAACTTCTTGAGAAGCCCAAAATATGCTCCAAATATACAAGTATAAACTAGAAGATAAGGATGCATACTTGGAAAATAGAAACCTCAACCATGTATGCAAAAACTATAAACACTAGGTGCATCACACACATCCTAACTCTAAGACTTATAATTAACTTACAAAATGCCACTAGATGACTCATCATACTCCCATAAGTGAGTAAAGCTAGTTCCATAACATTAAATCTCAAAATAAAAGCTTAGAACTAAACACATTATATAATCAATTTGGAGGATACAATGGATAAATGTACAGACCATGACTATGCTACAATAGAGTACAAGCCACTTCATCAAGAAGTGCTAGCGGATGGTGACGGAAATAAGAATCCCTCTAATATGCCTCTTGGTATGAGAAGAAGCAAAAGGAGCAAGATGTGGATATGTGAAATATCTAAATTTGTGCTTCCAAGACCATCACCCTTACTTAGAGCTATCAATTCTACTAATGCATTAGTCCTTACTCTTGCAGGAGTGCTTGTTTTCATTTCTTAGCATTATCCTAGAATTATTCATGACTCTTATTCGCCTACAAGAGCTTGCACTAGGCTACATCCAGTTTGATCATTGCCTAATGAAGTTTATCTTCTAGGTTTGCATGTGGTTTATTTGTAGAAGTTTGAACTACATAGAGATACCTCCTTTGTTCCATTTGCACATCCCCTTTAGCTTCCTTGAGTTTCCTCTCAAGGATAGTGACAACTACTCCATGGTGAAGAATGTATGTGTTTTCTAAGAGATCAATTTTCTCCTACAATGTTGGTTCCCTTATGACTAGTTGTCAAAGTTTGACATGCAAGATTTCAAATTTTTTCTTAACCTTGTACCTCTCTCTAATTAGTCATTCATTTAGCAAAGCTACAAGTTTGTGTAAGCTATGAAACTTGACATCCCAAGTTGTCTCCTCAATTAAATGGATCTATCTAAGTTTATCAATTTTCTTGGTAGTCTTATTTGCTAGTTCCTATTGCAAGTTCTAGCATTCCTTTTTGATGCAAAGGTGCTTATCTCAAAATTGAAGCAAGATTTGACTTTTGTCCTTCAACCTTTGCACTTGCTAAGAAAGGAAAAGTAACTATTTCTTCTTTTCTTGGCTCATTATTTTCCATTCTTGGGATTGNGAAATATCTAAATTTGTGCTTCCAAGACCATCACCCTTACTTAGAGCTATCAATTCTACTAATGCATTAGTCCTTACTCTTGTAGGAGTGCTTGTTTTCATTTCTTAGCATTATCCTAGAATTATTCATGACTCTTATTCGCCTACAAGAGCTTGAACTAGGCTACATCCAGTTTGACCATTGCCTAATGAAGTTTATCTT
>MNCI01032782.1:401489-422276 GCA_015680685.1 Gnetum montanum | reverse complement strand
GATTCCAATTTTTAGATTTCAAAAAATAATAATCAACATATGAAACAAATGAACATCATATATATTTCCAATCGAAAACCCTGAAATAATTACATAGTTGTCCCATGCACAAAAAATTTTTCTTTCATTAAAGATGGTAAGAAGGCATTTACATCATTGCATTTTTTACATC
Source organism: Gnetum montanum (assembly GCA_015680685.1). NCBI lineage: Eukaryota > Viridiplantae > Streptophyta > Gnetopsida > Gnetales > Gnetaceae > Gnetum > Gnetum montanum. The sequence goes on along the minus strand of MNCI01032782.1, from coordinate 422,104 downwards.
AAAAATTGGAAAAGGACCATGCTCACTACAATTCTCACTTACAAGATGCTTCACACATATTTTTATCCATAATTTCTTAAGAACTGAAAAACTAAGAATTTCTAGTATCATGGTATTTTGATATATGGAAACAAGCTCACTAGTGAAATTTATGTCTTTTCCAAATAATCAATGATGCATGAACATTATTGTATACATGTTGTATTCATATCCATTTTCTTAAGTAGGAATACCTTGTGTAGCCACTTTACTCCATTTTGAAGGTAACCTCTATTGTTTTCAATTCACTTTAGTTGTGCTTTTACACATTGAAGAAAATCCTTTTAATAAAAATTCAACAAACCTTAACATCAACTTTTGAATAGCAACTACATGTTGAGAAGAAGGTAAGGAAACATATACATACATTTTTTTTGTAGACATATCTATAACCAAAAGCACCTAATGTTCACTTGTATTAAATGGAGTGCAAAATAACGATTGTTCCAATTCAAGAAATTCATCCTAGTAAATTTTTATTTTAACCTCTTCAATAAAGTCCTTCTCTACCACGAACACATCAAGCTCTTCTTTGAACAATGTATTGCTTTCAACGTTTATGACATGTCTTTTTGTGAGTTACAAAATCTTTATGTGTCAATAGGTTCTTCTAGCTTTATTTCAATAGGTTCTGCTAGCTTTATTTTACTAAAGCTTTATGTGTCAATAGGTTCTTCTAGCTTTATTTCATTTGAGTCTCAAGGGTCTCAAGGGACTTTACAAAAGCTTAAAACATAGTATTAAATACAAAATATTTTACTAAAGTTTGACAATAAACAATAGATTTCTAAAGTTACTTAAGGTACATGATGTACACATCAATGACATCATCATCAAGCCATTGTTTCCACCCATGTTCATATATAGACTTGAAAGATAATCCTATGACAAAGAATGGAGGAAATAGTAACATAACAAGCACTTTAATATCTAAACATCCTATGAGAAACAACTACATTGCTTTATCAATTATGGAACATGATTGACCAATTGAGATGATGAAGTCTATAGGCATCACTGTCTGAATTATACTAGAAGGTTGATCAATGGGGCTATTAAAGTCTACATCAACTACAAATGAACATTCATAAGATAGAAGTTAACAAACATAAAGAAGTGATCCAAAAAGTCCATGTACATATTCCATTATTTAGATTATCTTTTTTATAAACTTGTTTGTTGTCTCTTTTAACTAAATCAAATAATCTTTTGGTAGCTTTAACTGTTGGCATATCAATCATTTCTATTCAACACATTTATAATACAAAGACCATTAGAATTTTCAAAATATATGAACAATGTACAACAACTACAAGGTTTTATAACATGGCACAAACCTCTACTAGTATTGACTACATTGGCATTAATGTCTATGATATCATAAATGTTGACTATAGCATTTTTTAATGAGATAATTTAGTTATTTAGTGTGAAAATTTGGTTGGAAATTTTTTTATTTTGACCAATTAAGTTTAGGATACAATTGTTTTGTTTAGCTAGATAATTCAAAAATTTGGTCTTTAATTGCATGTTTTCTTCTATCAAATGAGACCTATTTGATTTTAGCTCTTCCATAGTATTCCAAAGTGCTACATTACTTTAAAAATAATTATTTAATGTCTTAATCATGTATTCCAACTTATCCTTGATGTATTAATGAGAGCATGTTTCATGTTATCAACCTTCATTAGTAGCTTGGCTATCATTCTCTTTCATAAAATAGGAGGTCTTACCTTTCCTAGACACTAATTTATTCTTGAACATGCTTATAGGATTGAGATTGATTATTTCATGAAGTTGGGTAGGAATATAATTAACATTTTCTTTAGAAATAATTTTGTCACTATAATTGGAAAGCCAAGGGACTCTTTCACATCATGTAGTTGCCATAACTTTGCTTGCCTCTTCATCTTAGACATTATAGTCATCAAGATATTAAATAGAACACTTTCATTATTATCTAATTTCCACATGAGTAAAATTGCATTATTAGAAATATTTGCTTTTGTTGCTTTCATTGGAAATAAAGACCACTGCATAAATTTGGAGCAACAATAGCTCTAGAAAAATAATAGGATTATCATCTTTCATATCAAAATTTTAAGCATATTGGATTAGATGATTTTCAGTTTTCTTCCACCTTTGATCCTTGACATATACCTCTTTACCACATGAAACTTGTATAATAGCTATAATGTCATGAACATCAAAGGTGAAATTTTATGCTTGAACGGTAACTTGTAGAGTACTTCCTACAATCGATATACTATTAGTTAATCATTCATAAAAGCTATAAACAACATTATTATCACAACTTTCATTCATTATCATCTCGTGAAAAAAATCAATTTTCTTTAATTTTTGAGAAAGGACAAACATTTCCACAAGTCTAAAATTGTTTGCAGATTAAATTCAAAAACAATGCCAATAGTTTCAATTCATGCAAATAAATAAAATTTTATCATAAAATAAAGGAAAATACTTAAATTAAGACATCTATAATATCAATTTTGAGATCATTTCATATAAAGAACAACAAGTACTCCTACAAAAGATCCTTTTTACTAATCCCCATCAGTTTTATAAGCTCATGTTTATACAGAACTTCAACAATATCCCCCAATGATAAAGAAAATGTAAAGAAAATAATAGCCTTCTCTAATAATCTTGTAATGAAATTAATATAAATGGAGAATGATCTTAGCATTGAGAATATTTACAAACACATCATAATTATTTAAACATCAAATAGTGATACCATAAATGTTATTAATGAGGAATTATCTTAACATTGGTAATATTTACTAATGTATCATAATATATTATAGATGATGTACCACCAAAATAATGAAATGAATGTTCTCTAATAAATCATAAAAAAAAAACATCCACAAGACCATGACTAAATTAATGAGTGAGATAAGAGTTGTTCATATTTCTTATTGGTAAAGATGGAAGCACAATCTACAATCCAATTTCATTCATTCACAACTAACTTTCTACCAACTACGAGAATTCATGACTTGCATGTCCTCATAGAATACTTTTCCAAAAAACACTTGCAAGACACAATGATTCATAACTAGTACTACACACAAACTATGTTTTCATGCGTCACGTAGCCCATTGTATTGTCTAACTTTAGTTTAAGGTGCTGTCTACAAACCATGTGACTTAGAGCTCATTGCACTGTCTAAATTTAGTTCAAGGTGATAACACTAATATCTTGTGTGGTGCAAGACATTACACTATACCATACATCTCTCTTTCTAAACTATGATAACCCCACAACTTGCATATTCTTGCATAACACTTTATGCTCTTGTGCGAGTCACATTGGATTGCAACCTATAAAGTGCAGTGGGATGCAAGACACATACAAGTCACAATGATACTTAATAATAAAAAGTCGATATTGTGAAAAAAATTCAAGGGCTCATGAGGACAAACTTAAACCATGTCTATTGTAAATAAAATACAAATGGAAATGGTTACAATAGAAACTATGAAATGCTAAAATATGAATGGAATGTTCAAATGTGCCACAAAATAGTAGTGAAAGATACAAAAGTAAAAAATTAATGGAAACACTTACCGCAACTATTGCAAGGAGGATTTAGGCTCTAGGCCTATGCAAAAGCTTGATGTTGAGTGCTAAGGAGAGTTTGAATAAGATCGGACCACCATCCACTATCAATGTCCCTAAGAAATGAAAATGCCACAACTATCAATAGCATTGAGAAAAGAAATGAGCAAAGAAATAGGGCCTAAATTTTATTTAGACATTGATGGCATCACATTTCATTCTTATCAGCATGGTTATGTAGTGGAGGTATGGGCATAGGAGCATGGGTATCCATTTTTCATGCATAACATCCTATGGCATGGGATGAGGCCATAGGTTTTTTATGGCTTAATGAGAATAATATGGACACCATGTTTAACCACTACACATCCTGTCATGCTTTCAAAAGGCTGGTAATTTTCAAATGACAAAACCATAGAAAAAGAAAGAAAAAGTAAATTAATCATCCCTGTCACTTGTATCAAGCTTTTCTCATGTGCATGTTCATGTTAAAATTGACTTGAACTCACCATTGAAGCTTTTAATTAATTACAAAAACATCACACACACCTTCTTCGACACACAGGTAAAAGTTATGCTTATTCTAATTAGGCCATAAAAAGGCTATGTATGCCAAAATAATGATATGCATGACCATACCTCCTCCTATGCCCATCCTCCTATGACCACACCCAATGCCCATACAATCATTTAGGCTCATGCCAAAATCCATGCATAGAAAACAAGATGCTTGATGTGCAATAAAATTGAGAACTCCGTTTCTTTGCAGTAGCAACGTTAACATACATTCTACCCATTTCTCTATAGCGATGATAATACATGTGGCATTTTTCTTAGGGACATTGATAGTGGTCATCATGGTCCTAACTCTCCTACCTCCTCAACATTGTGCATCATATGCTAGGTCCAAATCCTTTCCTCTTTCCATTAATGCCATTAATTAGTAAGTGTTAAAGTGTTCTTATAGGTTTTTTATTTCTGTATCTTTCTTTGCACCACATTTTAGAATTTTTGTGACATTTTGCAATTCTCCCTTCTTACATTAATTTAAATTCACTATCGGTAGACATGCGTTAAATTTACACACATTTTTGCTTGAAAATTGATTTTTTGTTTGTTCCAAATATCAATGTGTTTGTATTCCATTCCAGCATAGTTAGGCCAAGTTGAAATCTACTACGAATCACATGAGGGAATAAAATTTTATAATTGTGTGAGAACATGTAAGTTTAAGGTTTTCTGTGGTTCATGTAGAGTAGTGCAAAGTCCTATGTTTCACAAGGCATTAAAATTATTAGTTACACAATGCAATGTCTTGCATTGCATAACCTATCATAGTTATCAACTTGAATTGAATTGTGATGGCCTGTGAGTCCCACTTAACACAATATTTAGATGGTGTGATAGTTTGCATGATGCATGACAATGCTATTTTTGTGTGCTACTAGTTGCAAAATGCTACATCTTATAGGTTTACCAGCAAAAGTCTTCCTCAAGGACATGAGAGTCATAGGTTCTCATCGTTTACTAAATGTTATTTGCTAACATAATTATTCATTAATTTTATTTATGCTATCACTACTTAATGTTTAATTGATTATCATGCATTAGTAAATGTTATCAATGCTAAGATATTTCTCCATTTAGATTAAATATTGCACGATTACTAGAGAAGTTTATTATTTTGATTGCACTTTCTTTGTCATTGGAGGATATTGTTGAAGTTGTGTTTAAACATGGAGCTTGTAAAAATGATGGGGATTAGCAAAAGGGATCTTCCACATGAGTACTTGTTGGGCTTTATATGAATTGATCTTAGAATTGATAGTATAGATGTCTTAATTTAAGTACTTTGCTTTATTTTACAGTAACATTTATCTTTTTGCATGAATTGTAGCTATTGGCATTATTTGTGAACACAATTTACAAAAACTTCTGGACTTGTTAGAAATGTTTGTTCTTTCCCAAAAATTGAAGAAAATAAAAATTTATCAATGGATGGAAATTATGATAAATTTTTTTACAAATTTTATGTATGGTTGACTGATAATGTATCTATTACGAGAAGTACTCTATAGGCTACCATGCAAGGACAAAATTGCATGTTCAATGTTCATGACATTGAAAATGTTATACAAGTTCCATATGGTAAAAAGGTAGTGATCAATGATTGAAGATGGAAGAAAATTGAGGTTTAGCTAATCCAGTATGCCCAAAAATTTAAGACAAAAGATGATAATCCTAGTGATGATACAAAGCTATTATTTCTTTCCAAATTTATGCAATGGTCTTTATTTCTAGTGAAAGGAATGAAAGTGAAGATTTCCAATAATGTAATATTACTCATGTGGGCATTGGAAAATAGTGAAAGTATTCAATTTGATATCCAATGACTATCATATCTAAGATGAAGAGGCAAGAAAGGTTATGGTAGGTACATGATGTGAAAGAGTCCCTTGGCTTTTCGATTATAGTGACAAAAATATTGCTAAAAAATTCATTGTATGACCACCCAACTGAATGGAATAATTCTCTTATAAGTATATTGAAGAGTACATTAGTTCCAACAAAGGTGAGACCTCCTATTCTCTGAAAGAGCCTAAAAGACAAGCTACCAATGATAATTGCCAACATGAAAAATGCTCTCACCAATCCATCAAGGATAAGTGGAACATGGGATGGAAAAAATAGATAATTATTCTCAAAGAAATTTTGTAGTTTGGACTACTGTAGAGGAGTTGAAATCATATAGGTCATGACTGGTAAAAGAAAATATGCAATTTAAGGCCAAAATTGAGAGTTCTACAGCTGACCAAAATAGGTTTAAATAGAACTTATTTTTTGAGATTGAAAAAATGGTGAAGCAAATATTCACACTGAATTAAGAAATTATGTCATTAAAAATGTTGCAACCAATATTTCTGATAGCAAAGACATTCATGCTAAGGAGGTTAATACTATTAGAGGTTTGTACCATGTTATAAAACCTTGTAACTATAATACATTGTTCATATCTTTTATAAATTCCAATGGTCTTTGTAGTGTACATGTGTTGAATAGAAATGAATGATATGCTAGCAACGAAAGCTATGAAAATATTATTTGATTCTATTAAAGAAGAAATCAAAGAAGTATTTGAACAAGATAATCCAAATAAAGAAAGATGTACATCGACTTGCTTGAATCACTTATTTATGTATGTTGACATCCATCTTATGAATGTTCACATGCAGGTGATGTAGACTTTAATAGCCCCATTGATCAACCCTCTACTATATTTTAGATAGTGAATCTTGCTAACTTAATCACCCTAATTAGTTAATCATGTGTAATATTTGATAGTGTAATGTAGTTTCTTTTCACAAGTAGTTTAGATAGTGAAGTGCTTATTATCTCATCGTTCCCCCCATTCATTTCCCTGGGAATGTCTTTTAGGTTTGTATGGTAACTTGGGTGGAAATAATGGCTTGATGATGATATTATTAATTTGTACAACAACTTTAGAAAGCTAATGTTGATTGTCAAGCATTAGTAAAATATTATGTATTTCATACTATGTTTCAAGCATTTTCTATGTCCCTAGAAAATCATATGCAACATAGCTAAAAGAACTTATTGGGACATAAAGCAAACAAGCCCACAAAAAGACATGTGATCAATGTTGAGAGTGATACATTAGTTGAAGAATATTTTTGTGTGTTTAGTGTAGAGAATGACTTTATTGAAGATGTGAAAACCAAAATTTATTGGGATGAATTTATTGAATCAAGATAGCGATTATTTTTCATCCTACTAGCAGTTATTGGATGCTTGTGGTCATAGACACATGTACCAAAAAATATTTGTATGATTCATTACCTTTTTCCCAACATGTAGTTGACGTTCAAAAGTTAATGTCAAGGTTTCTTGAATTTTTATTGAAATGATATTCTTCAATTTCTAAGATCACAACTGATTGTGGTTGTGCAAGGCATTCCTTCTCAAGAAAATGCATATGATTGTGGCATGTATACAATATTATTCATGCACCATTTAGTATTTGGAAAAGAGATAAAATTCAAGAGGGATTTTTTTTTCATGTATCGAAATACCATGGTATAGGAAATTCTTAGTTGTTCAATGCTTGACCAACCATGGTAAAAAAAATGTCTGTAGCATCTTTTTTATGAGGATTGTAGTGAGCATGGACTATATCCCATTTATGATGTAAAAAATATTTGATGATGTAAATGCCTCTTCACCATCTTTCATGAAAGGAAAACTTTTTGTACATGTGAGAACAATGTATTTATATCATGGCTACTGATTGGAAATATATGTGATGTTCATTTGTTTCCTATTGTGATAATTATTTTTTAAAATTTTAAGGAATCTATAATTTGCAATTTCCAATATGTGTTCCAAAAATCTATAATATTAAAATTTTATGACTAGGTGTGTTATACACCTTACTTGCACTAAGGTCATATGAGTACATGTGACACGTAGTCACTTGTAGCATGGTTTAAAAGTGTTTGTACTTTCGCCCTAAAATAGTGCGAAACATTACATATGGTAGACATAAGAAGTTATGAATCCATGCACCTCATAGTTGGTCAAAACTTTACAAGAAATAGGTGTGATGTTGTGTGATTTGCAATTACCTACTTTTGTGCAAATCACATGTCCTTGCAATTAGTAACTACAAGCTTTTTTCAGAATGTAAGAGGGTGTGATACACAAGATTCATTAGCTAGCTAAAATCATAGAAACATCTTTTTCACAGTGTGAGGTGGTGCAGCTTGCAAGTGGATGCAGATCGTAATAGAGAGCTTTATTTATTAGTGCGAGGAACTACGATCTATATGTTTGGTGAAATAGTAGTAATAACATTGATACAATGTGACTCACACATGGTCCTAATTCATTGGTTCATGTTTTTTTATAAGTGAGATATTATGCAAATTATAGGACTTGTTGGCCAATAGCTAAAGTGTGCCTTGCATGTTCTTGCATCTTCAAATAGAAACAAGGGTTTAGTAGTTCATGTAGATGCCACCCCCATGTCTATATAGAAATCATTGAATGCAATTGCATGTGACACACATGCCTTCACAATATTTCTAAATGTACAGACCAAATTTCTTCAACTTAAATTAGGAATTATTTTTCCAACTGTAGAAACAAAAAATGCAATCAATATTTTACTTAGCTATGATAACATTGTTTCATTATTTTGGCTTCTTTGGAATGATTCTTATATAGAAAATGAATAATACTCAATACAGAAATGGATGAACTCTTTACATTTACATACCTCAAGCTGAAATGTTTTATACAGAAATAAGTCACCATGTGACAAAAAAACATCTTCAACACTTAAGCAAGAGCTTATCAATTATGAAAAAAGCTATAGAAATGTTCATGGTAATCAAAATAACAAAATAATAGTCAACAATGATTATTCAGCATACTCAGCATGGGTATTCTCCTCCACCACTTCTATGGATGCTATGTCCATGAAATCTACCATATTCACTATGTCATCAACTGGCTCAATAGGGTTATCTCTTATCTAAGCTAGATTTGATGGGATTGAATTTGTTGTAGGCTCCAATGTGGCCATGTCCATCAACTCTAGATGAGAAATCTCATTCACCAACTCAACTGAACCATTTTCTCTATGCACTAGTCTCAACTACTCAAATGTATACTTGGCAATGGTCTCATAGTTGATGGTGAGGTAGGTTTATCTCATTTCCATGTGGCCAAAACGTTGATGAATTTGAGACTTGAATGCATCAATCCTTGTAATAATACCATCTATGCAGGTGTTCATCTTGGCTTCCATTGTGTCCGAGTATTGAAAAATAGCAATCCCATGTCCAAACTACTACTTCTACAATTGTTGGACACGGATAGCATGCGGTTGATCACCTTCACCATAGAACTTGTCCCAACTAGCCTTGCCACCATCCCATGGCACTCAAGGATCAAGGATCCATACAAAATCATTGAAATGAGTCTTAGGGACTAATTGAGTATAGAATGCACAAGCTAAATGAGTCAACTAGTCCTCACTAAACATTTGCACCTCCTTCACATTGTGATTAGGTGTTGGAATATGCCAGTGCCTAAAAATAGATGATGTAATCAATGGAAATGGGATTATTGCTACATCCTTGATTAGGACTTACATCTCGCTCATTAGAATGTGGGGGTAGTTGAGGGAATAGTCTTCCTCCAAATTGAGAAGGAACATTAATGCAAAGGACATGACATGCATGTGATGAGTCATAGTAAGGAGGTTGGTATAAATAGCCCTCATAAGAAGTCTCCATTTAAGGGAGACATTCTTTTAAGGCCAACCTATCTCATTTGATTCCACCTCAGGAATCATGGACAATAGCTATGTTTTTTTATCTATGGTTGCAATAGTGGAAAATTTCCTACATGAACCTATGACCATGTAAAGTGTGTTCATTAGGAAGTCCTCTATTAGTAGATACCTAGAATCACCAACGTGTACAAACATAGATGATGCTACACCTTAGATATGAAAGATGTAGAAGTAAGATGTCTCCTCTTCATAATATTTAGGTCCACCACCCATGATGAAGCCAAGGCAACATTCAATGATCTTAGCATGCATATCTAGCCACACCAGCTATAGTAATGAAGTAAAGTCCTTAGGACTTTGTATCAAGGCTATTTTAAACTACACCTCTTAGCGTTGATACTCCTCCTATGCATGTCACTCATGGGCATGGTGAATCCCATCATGATCTCTTTGAGCATCTTGGAAAATAGGTTGGGAGTGAACTTTCTATTACACCTAGGTATGACTCCTGCATTCTTGCCCTTGCAATCTATTTAACTTTCTTTAGTCAGTTGGCTATGTACTACAGCTCTATTAAGAGAAAATGAAAAGTGTAAAAAATAAAAATAATTTTAAATAATTTTAAAAACCAATAATATTCTAAGCTACCATCCTAGCCATTGTGATATGTTTAATGTTCAAAATAAATAATTTTAGATGAATAGATGCATAACTTTGCCTACACTCAAACTTAGCTATCCATGACAATATACCTACTTCCCATCCCTTTAGCTAAATTTGATCTAACTTAATAGTATCTTTACCATAGAAAATAATTTTTTGCATAATCATATTTTTTGAACATTAACTAACTTGTTTGCAAACCAACCAATTAACATATATGTCTAAATTTTATATTTCTTTAATGTACTTAGCAACACTTTCCATCTTTAATTACTCCTACTTAATGAATTATTAGCTTGGACCCTATGAGTTCTTAATGAGTTCTCTAGGAAGGTAGACNTAGCTTGGACCCTATGAGTTCTTAATGAGTTCTCCAGGAAGGTAGATAATATATTGTTATGTATTTGGATGAGGAAGAGCCTGATGTATTTGGAATAGATGATAATCTTTACAAGTCATTACAAATGGCTAGAAAAGTGAAACTAAAAGAACATAGGTGAGTTTGTAGAGCTAGAGTGATCAAGTGGCCAACTACATCCTCCTACACCTAAAGCACCTTATTTCTGCTACTTCTCTTGAACTCGATACAATGCCACAATATAGAACCTCAATTACTAATTTCTATTTGTTCAAATAATGTATATTCTAATTTTGGTAGGTGCAATAGACTGCATAATGCACCCACTCTCACTATAATAGTTAATCTACAAGTGAATCTATCTAGCATTTCCATGTAGTAATGTTTATAAGCCTTTTGGGAAATGGAAGATCTAGTTTTCATTGGAATCACTACTTTTGAATGACAAGAAAGATTCTAGCAATATTTTTCATTGGACTAGAACTTATTGCTAGTCATAGTCCATCTGCAATAGCTTTCAAAAAGGGATATGCTTTTGATGATATGCAGTTGACTAGAAATCGAAGATTCTACTCTTTTGGGGAGTGTTTTACACTACCTCGTGAGTGGGTACATCTAGGAATTCCACACAATACCCTCCAAAAGCCTTCCAACAATTGAAAGCTCTACTTTTCCTTGGAATCCCTACTCCAAAATAAGGAGAAGTCTTCCAGCACTATTTTTCAATGGACTACAATTCACTGCTAGTAGTAGTCCATCTTCAGTCACTTCCTAAAAATTGATCTACTTCTAGTGATATGCACTTTACTGGAAATTGTTGCTTCTACTCTTCCAGGGAATGTTTTAAAGTACCCTATGAGATGGTGCATCTAGCATTTCCATGCAATACCCTTTGGAAGCATTCTAGCAACAAGAAGCTCCAATTTCCCTTGAAATTTTGGCTTTGGGATGATGGAAAGGATTATAGCATTATTTTCCAATGAGCTATGATTAACTACTAGTAGCAATCTGTCTACACCACTTTTGGAAAGTGATTTACTTCTGGTGATTTGCAAAATACTAGAAATTGTTACTTATGCTCATTTTCAATGTTTCTAGGAAGTGTTTTACACTACCCTACGAGTGGGTGTAGTCAGCACTTTTATGCAATACCCTTTGAAAGTCTTATGGCACCCGGAAGCTCTAGTTTCCGTTGGAATTGTTTCTTTGGGATGATGAGAAGGCTTCTAATACTATTTTGCAATGGACTATGATTGACTATCTAGTAGTCCATTTGCAACAGCTTCAAGAAAGGGATCTACTTCTAGTGATTTGCACTTTATGGGAAATCATTGCTTCTATTCATTTTAGGATCTTCCAGAAAGTGTTTTACAGTACCTTGCAAGTGGATGCATCCAACACTTCTACGCAATACCCTTGATAAGCCTTCCACAATTAGAAGCTCTAGTTTCCCTAGGAAATCATTGCTTCGGAATGATGGAAAGGATTCTAGCATTATTTTTCAATGTACTATGATTGACTCCCAATAGTAGTCTATTGAAAACTACTTTTGAAAAGGGATCTGCCTCTAATGATCTGCATGTTACTAGAAATCATTGCTCCCACTCATTTTAGGCATGTCCTGGGAGTTTTTTACACTACCTTGTAAGTGGGTGCTTCCAACACTTCCAAGTAATACCCTCTAGAAGCCTTATGGTAACTGGAAGCTCCAATTTCTCTTGGAATTGTTGCTTTGGAATGATGGGAAGGCTTCTAGCACTATTTTTCAATGGATTATGATTGACTACCATTAGCAATCCATTTGTAGCTGCTTTAGAAAGGGATATGCTTTTGGTTATCTAAACTTTATTAGAAATTGTTGCTTTTGCTCATTTTAGGAGAATCTAGTAAGTGTTTTACACTACCCTATGAGTGGGTGCATCTAGAACTTCCATGCAATATCCTCTAGAAGTGTTTGACAATTGGAAGCTCTAGTTTCCCTAAGATATTGTTGCCTTGGGATGATGGAAAGGCTTCTAGCACTATTTTCCAATGGACTGTGAGTGATTGCTAATAGTAGTCCATCCATAGCTACTTCTGGAAAGTGATCTACTTCTAATGATATCCACTTTATATCAAATCATTGCTTCTACTCTTTTAGGGAGTGCTTTACACTACCTTACATGTGGGTACATCTAGCATTTTCATTCAATATCCATCAAAAACCATTTGGTAGTTGGAAGCTCTAGTTTCCCTTTGAATTATTGTTTCAGAATGACAAGAAGGCTTCTAGCATTATTGTTTAATGGGCTGCAATTGATTGCTAGTAGCAATCCATACATAGCTACTTTGGAAAATTGATTTGCTTCCTATGATATGCAGTTTACTACAAATCAATACTTTCGCTCTTCTAGAGAGAGTTTTACACTACCCTGCATGTGGGTACATCCACCATTTCCACAAAGTATCCTCTAGAAACCTTTCAGCAACTGGAAGCTCTAGTTTCCATTGGAATCATTGCTTTGGAATGATGGGAAGCCTCACAACATTGTTTTTCAATGGATTGTGATTGACTACTAGTAGTAGTCCATTTGCATCTACTTTCGATGATATGCACTTTACTAGAAATTATTGCTTTTATTCTTTCGAGGAGTGTTTTAAACTACCTTGTGTGTGGGTGCATATAGCATTTCAACACAGTACCCTTCGAAAGCCTTTTGACAACCAAAGCTTAAGTTTCCCTTGGAATCTTTACTTTAGGATAACAAGAAGTCTTCCAACATTATTTTTTAATGGACTACAGTTGACTACCTATAGCAATCCATCCATGGCCATTTCTAGAAATTGTAGCTTCTAAAAATTTATTTGCTTCTAGAGAGTTTTTTTAGAGACTATGATGGACTGTGTTTCATAGGGTCCTCTGAAATATCAACTTTACCATGTGTTGTAATAGACTATAAGATGGTTTAGTCTCATAGCCTGGGCTACAAACAAATGCAGATCACATTTCAACATGTCCATACATGTTTATACATAGATAGTTGAACAAGCATCATATTTCCCAATCATGGTTTTATTCATGTCATCTATAGTTTCATCATTGTATACATGGGCCGCCAACTATATCATAGATATCTTTACATCCTAAAGAGAACATGGATTTATTCATGTCATCCATAATTTTATTGTTGTATACATGGGCCACCAACCATATCATAGATATCTTTACACTCTAAAGAGAACATGGTTTTATTTATGTCATCCATAGTTTCATCGTTGTATACATGGGCCACCAATCATATCATAGATTTTTTTACACCATAAAGAGAACATGGTTTTATTCATGCCATTCATAGTTTCATTATTGTATACATGGACCATCAACCATATCATAGATTTCTTTACATCCTAAAGAGAATAGATATAACCATGTCCCCCACACATGTGGTGATGGTAAAACATGTGGTCAACTTGCACAAATGCATCCATGCTTTGACTTCCAAAAAGTAAAAGGTATGCATTTGTATCTACATCTATAACCCAACACAATGTAATGTATCATGACATGCAAGTATCCTATTTTTGTCCACAAATAGTTACTCACCTATGCTACACTCACTCGTATATGGATGATGACATTGGCATCCTTACGTACATGAGAGCGGACTTGGGAAAGTTGCCCATATATAGGCTCTAGAGCATACTATATAGTTTATTTTTGTGATAAATCATCTAAAATAACTTGACACAGGAAGAGTATAGCTACTTTGCTGTATATCTATGTGTTGATGTCAACCTCGCCCATGCCAATCACGAGGCCACATTTAAACAAGTTTGAACACCGTGAAAATTGAAAGTCCTAGTCTACCATCTTACCAATGGGCATTCATTCTTCAATAGTTTCATGCAAAGGAGGTAGCATAAATAGATCCTCACGTTGTGGTCAAGCCATGTCCCCATGATTTTCACCTCAAAACCCTAGATATAATAAGTAGTTATTTAATCAAATATTCACTAGAAATCATCATCGAATCCTTCATTTACTAAGGGTTAACTATGTTGTTGCAATTATGAAAATATGAAGATATAGCCTCCCCTTTCACTATGGGCAACAGTGCAAGCATGCGGCAGTGGCATTACAATTGTAGGTGTGGGTGTTGGTAGCAGCGGCTCTCAACGATATGGGGTAGGTGACCTCCTGATGAGGTGCATCTTTCTCTCTCCACTATGACCCAACGCAAACACATCAATAGTGATGCATCAGCAATGGTCCATTATTGGTACAACAACGTTGTGGCAATTGTAGTAGAGTTCTCTTTTCTTTGGCACATGGGCAACCCTTCTCTCTTGCGTTATAGCAACTACGACGGTAGCGCTAGAGAGGTAACACCTCCCCATGGTAGTCTCTCTTTCTCTCTCCCTCTTCAGGTGACAATTGTAACACCTCCCCATGGACCGGTCCATGACAATTGTAACACCTCCCCATGGACCGTTCCCCATGGACCGTAGCCGTGTTATTTTCAAGCCCGAGAGCCACTATCGCGCCCGCTTTGACATTATCTGTATCATCGGTCCGAAAAGTGGGATTTCCTGAGCGTGGCAAAGTTTCGTGGCCTTGTCGACCTTCTCAGTGGTGACGCTGGAGCGTCCGCGTACAAAGGGACCCTGAAGGTGCTCTTGTACGTATGTGAGTACTTGCACAGGAACTCAGTGGATGCTATGTCCGCCGAAGGCATGCCGGCGCTGACGAAGCTTCTGGCAGAAGCGGAGAGTGTGGCGGTGTTAGAAAGGGCTCTGTGCCTTCTGCATCTACTCGTGCGGATACCCCAGAATTGTTTAGCCGTGGCAGGCCATGCCTCAGCTTTGCAGTTAGTGTGTAGGAAGATCGAGCGCTTGTCGGCTGTGGGAACGGCTGTGGCTGTGGATGTTCTTCGGCTGCTGTGTAATTCTTGGAAGAGATCGAAGCTTCTGAAGGAGATGTTGGTGTGTGGAGCCATCACAAAATTGGTGTTGGTGCTACAAATGGAGTGTGATTCCGTTACGAGGAAACGTGCCACGCTGCTACTGCGCATTCTTTCTGAAGAGTTCCAGGGATCACTGTGCTTAAGCATTTGAGCACGTCGCAAGGAAGCGATTTTTGTTCCGTCAAAATTTTGTCTGTAGATTCTGTACTAATACCTTCATATAGATCTTCCAAAGTTGATGGATGAGATCTCAGATCAGCCAGTGCAGATACCTTATATTTATTGATTGCAATTGTAGAATTTGCGACACTACTGATACGAAACCTGCTCTAGTTCACACCTTAAATTTATAGAGTTTTATGACAATTGATGGCAATGTGGGGCGCCCCAAATAAAAGAGAACAAAGCTTTATTAATGCGCCAGTAAACGTGAACGCTTNAGAACAAAGCTTTATTAATGCGCCAGTAAACGTGAACGCTTTCGCTAACTAGGTAACCGCCTAAATAAAAATTATTGAACAAACTTCTATTACAAGAAGCGACGACCTGAAACTATCATCATATCATATTTGGTGTAGGCAAGATGCTCTGCATCATTTTTACTTACTTTTGGACAGCACGTAATGATTACATATCAATGTAATCTACATTGGCAGCTGTTTTTTAAAAAAGAAAAATTATAAACAGATTTTTAATGAAAATTTTACTAAATAGATGTCATTAATATAATAATATTTAACAGTTTGTCAGTATCCATAAGCGGCTGAAAACCTTGCTAACTAAAATTGGTTTTTAGCCTTTAGATACAAGAGGTAATGGTCTAGCCTTTAATTTCATGAAGCAATTAATTCAAACATTGTTTATTATCTAAGTTGTACATACATAAGTTTAATGTAGGATGTACTAATTTGATGTCCTGTAATTTCAATTTCTAGGCTTTTAGAACTCAATGGTTGCTTCATCTCTCTAAACAAAGCATAAACATTCATTATCAATGTATGCTTCTCTAAAAGTAAAGTTGTATAAATTTGCATTCTCAAGAATGGAATTAAACTTGTGTCCTAGTTCCTTTTCTAGAAGGATTAATGGAGAGGCAAGAGCCTTTATCCTTTTTATGTTATTGTGCCTAGACTTCAACCAAAATCTTATAACTTAAGAAACAAGCATCTTATCATTCTTCTAAATAATAGTCCCTGACCAATTACTTCCTTCAATTTAGAAATTATTCACAATTTTGTATACAAAATAATTTTAAAAGTAATAATTATTCTATACAAAATAAGAAAGTTTGGCTTCCTTTCTACAAGTCAATTGTCAAAAAGTAAAAACATAGTGGAAAGCCACCCTACCAATTTTTGAATTCAAATGTCATCTTTCAAATTTTCAGTTATGCAAAATTCTATGTTCCAACACAAGAGAGGCATCTAAGATAGTGGTTATTATATATTGTCAAGTCAATATCCAATGATGACCAAGAAAATCTTTATGAAATAAATCATTGATTTGGTTTTGGTCTACACCCATGCTTGATCCAATACATGATTACAAAAAAGGACATTCAAATTCAAAGTTTTTATGAATTTATGGCATAACTATTCATGCCCTTGGACAAGGATGCATTTGAAACTTTCCCAGTGTAATTAACATGCTAAGATGCCTAAAACTATTTTGGTTACTCTCATAGAAAAGTGTGGGTACAAATCACTTTTTAAGCATTCATAGCTTAAGAATTCACAAATTACCCATTTGAATCAAATATGATATTCTAGATTTTTAATTAGAGAGAATTTCACATTCCCACAATGGATAAGGGGTGTTAGACCTATTCCAGTGTTGGATAGGCATTCATGATAATCTTTTTGGTGGTGCCAATACTTCCATGCCAACATGGGGCCTTGACTAAATACGTTCTAGTCCATTGATGGTTTTAGCTCATTATCTTGTAATGAAACTAGTTGCAAGCTTGAGTCACAATTTATAAATGGTCCTATTCCTCAATAATTATCATATTGGCCATACATCATAACGTATATCTACAGTCATTCTTTGGTTTGACAATCATAGTTAGGTGGGAAACATGATAATTTAGAGAACTTAAATAACTTACAAAGGATTTTAATGATAACTTTAGTGTGACTTTATGTACCAACCTTTACATAACAAGCCAATGATATTATCACTTATGCAACCTATCATTATGCCTTGTTAATAAAAAATAAAACAAAAATAAAATAAAAGAAGCAAATGAGTTAAGATTTGAAGTGATTAAAAGTTGGTATTCTCAAATACTAGCTATTGTACAATCTTCCTACTAACAACTATCGAGTATTTAGCTTCCAAGAAGTTTCTTGGTTTGTAACCATTACTGCCCATTTACGGTGGTCATCCTTGCCACCTTTCCTCTGCAACTTTTCCCATTTGTCCCACCTTCCATGTAGATGCAAATGTTACATGCCATAACAATGAAAGTTTAGCTGTAATTTTTACTTCCTTGCATAATTTGAAATCATAGGATCCATTTATGGCTAATCTACAAATGATACACATAAGAAACGAAGGTTGTAGGAAATTTGCATCTTTCCCTATCCATCTTCACCATAAACGAGGGCATGCTTAGTTGGTTTTGGCATGGCAAAGACATTAAGAATTTTAATGGAAAATTGTAGGGAATATTTTGAAGCCTCATGTGAAAGTCTGACAAAAATAGCAATGATGCAAGCAGTTGCAAGGTGGCTTCTCTTATACAACACAATGGGTGGAGGATGCTTCTACTAGACAGTGTTGTTGCATATGGGTATAACATAGGTTCCAATGGAAACTGCACATGAGATGGCACTGCAAATTTTTATTCTCCCATGGAAACATAAGCTTTTGTTTTTGGTAGAGTTCTCTCTCACTATTGTGTATTCTTGTAACAACATGTTTCTCTTGCACCAAGTCTATGTAGCCACCCATTGAGCAGCAGCTAGGATGTGGTTCCCTATCATATTTATGGCTACATGTTCCTACAGCCATTACCTACGTGTGGGTGGTGGAAGCTACAGGTTTCTTTGGCATATGGTTGGTGGTGTCTATTGCTCTTTCTACACATGATTAGTGGATGTTACACATGGGTCATGGTAGTGGACGTTACAATGGACATTACATGTGGGTAGTAATAGCCATGGTCATTATGTCTGAGTGGTAGCTCCTCATGTGCTAGACTAGTTGTTATAAATAACTTGGCAAGGTAAGAGGAAGGAGAGGAAGCAGAAAGCTAGCTATGGTGGTGGGGCTTTCTCCAAGTGGAGTCATAGTGGAAAATCTCTAGGTTCTCTCCTACTTTTGTTGCTTGTTTATTGGATCTCCTAGAGGTAGTTTAGGGTAGAGTAGTGGGTAGATTGAATAGTGAGAGGTTGCAGGTTTGTTAGAAGAGGTGTGCTTCTTGGAAGTACTAGTATACAAGGCTACACAAAAAGTTGTTTCATTTGTGCTTGTTTTTGAGCTAATTCATCATTTCATTCTATTATTCTTTTTATGAACTGAGGTCTCTATGTTTTGGATTAAACATAGAACCCATTCTACTTTTGAACATGGATTAATCCTGTCTAAGTTGTCAATTATTTTTTCCTTTAATTTGATGTTTTATTGATACACTAGTTTTATTATTGAAAATTTAAAAGCAAACAATTATCTTTCTGTTAAAGTTTTCTTGAACTACCCTTTTATATTTCCTTGTTAAAATTGTTTAACTTACCAACATCTTTATCTATCACAAAATGTCATGTTACCCTACCAATTGAGACTATCTCTGGGTTCTTGTACCCATATAGGATGGGCCTTATGCAATAGTCTCCCTAAACAACATATTTAGGTGTTGATGTGTCCAAAATTTACGCATCAACATCTTTTTGGCACTAGAAGGAGGGCCTGTTTCATTTCGTATTTCTAATTTTGTCCCTATTCCATTTCTTGTCCTTGATATCATCTTGTTACCTTTTTCAAGCTTTTTTTATGTTTCACAAATTTTGTTTTCCTTATTTTAGCTTCCTTGAAATTTACTTTCCTATTTTTCTTATTGTCTACTTTACTGTTGCCTACTCAAAATTCTTGTTTTTGGTTCTTTAAAATTTTTGTTTTCATTTATAATTTCTAAAATCTCTATGCTTGTTTATAGTTTTTGAATATTTTTGTTTTAAATTTTATATATCATAATTTTAGTTTTTCTTTTAAAAAATTATTATATATATGAAAAGAATATAATATGTGAATGTTTTTCTATTATATTTAATGTTTATACTTTAGTAGAAAATTTTACTATTTATTATCATTTCTTGTTATTTTTCATTTTATGAGCCAACCTCCCCATAGAACAACTCAACAAAGAACTTTTACTCCTACCCCTAATTGACTAGCTTTGTGATTTCCAAGTTTTATGCCTAGAAGGCTTTAAATTAGGATGATAGCTAGTCAACCCCCATCTTCCTTGGTAAGAAATCCCTTTAACTTCACAGACTATCATGATATCCCAAAATCACTTCAAAATCTAAATTTTTTCTTTTATCCCACAACCCCTATTAGTGATGCCCACCAACACATATAGTGTTTTGAAATCTTACTAGGTGATGAGACATGAATTGCTCATATTGTTGGCGGCCGCATTAAGGCACCCACGATAAGGCACCCACGTTGTATCATGGGCCGCGATATCGCGTACGCGATATCGCG
>MNCI01032782.1:377001-392385 GCA_015680685.1 Gnetum montanum | reverse complement strand
TGACTCATAACTAGTACTATAAGGAATTTCCAATCCACAATGTAGCATAAACAATCATATAAGTACATTCCCTAGCAACCAATGCCTTAAAGTATCATAATTCGTAAATCACAAATACAATTACATAGCCCCCTCCCCCACCTTATAACAAATAACACATCCAAACTTAGTGTAATAAATGATATTATTGACATGAGTGTTCATAAGAAAAATAATGATTGCAAGTATTTTATTAGTTTTTCTATTAGTTCACAGCACTACCACCATTAGTGCATGTTGTCTCATTTGTAGCCCTAGGCTACTAACCTTCTAGAGGATAGATCTATGTATATACGAATGCCCAAAAATCATAAACTAGTCATAGGACTTACCTATTCTCACCCACGCCTGATATGACAACTACGATAAGAGCCTTACTGATGTATCATAACAAGGGTCAATCCAACTACTGTAGTTTACCTCATCACCTACTAGCTTGGGGGGGCATGTCAACTCCTTCTATCACAATGTTTTAATTGATATGTGTAATGTATATACAATCCATATTATATAACATGACTCATTAATCCATGATAATGGCCACAAGCAACAAGTGCTACATGCATCAAGCAACCTTGACTATTATATCATATAATCTATGAAATAAATCTATAAATCATGCACATGTTTAATGATGATAGCATAATTACTATCATGATCATATACACATTTATCTAACAAATCACAAACATCATAACCAACAAAGTGTGCTTATAGTAATAATTCCCTACTAAAAAGACATGACTCCAAGACATGACTATATCAACTCATAACTAGCATAAGCCACTCATTATTTTTTCTACATTTTCCACAACGTATGTATAACTCATACTTACCTTGTCTTCATTTTTATTTTCTCATTACGATCTTATCATAACTCACACTTTTCTCATGCCCCACATGATTGGTAATCCTTATGCTACCCACCATAATTCAACTATGACTATTTGGAATAGCAAAATTCCCATAAATTCTCAGTTGCAATTGCATAACTAGTTCTGACATGTTCAAACCCATAATGTAACTTTGCCATGGGTAGACTACAAGTATCAATGACTTGTGCTTTGATAAAATAATCAAGTAGGAAAATATTACAATATAAAATAAGTTCATGTGCATGTAATAAACCAACCAAATCTTGCATAAGGACCTATGCCACATTTACAATGCACTCAAGATATAACAATGAATCTCTATGACCCTTTGAATACACAAAATTCATCTAGGTATATGCATTTAATATTAATATCTAGTCATATCAATCTCAAAAATAAAATTATTGATATTTCAAGAAAATATCTACACTTACCAAACATGTAATCAAGCATATCTATCCCATCAAATGATACCCATGCGTATACACATGAGTATAAGATGGCAAAAATAGGTGATAGGTAATTATTCACATGGTTCTAAGAAAATGGATGAGGGATTTATTGGTTGATTCAAGGTTCCCATTAGATTGTGGATAATATATGGAGATGAGAATAATTGAGTAATTTCTTATTGATAATAAAATTTGGCTAGTTCTTTGCTCTTGAATTGAGATCCGTTATTGGTTACAATATGGATGGAAATACCAAACCTAGGATATATATGATCCAAAATAAAACAAAAAATATACTTAGAAGTTGTAGCTTTTAAAAAAATAGATGATGGATTAATAAAACCTATGAGATCAAGCCATATGATTTCCAAAGTCCTAAGCATTCAAGATGATACATAAATATCTAAAGAATGATGTTGACATGTATCATAAATTTTGACCATCATATGTACATCCATAGACTTTATAGACCACTAGTATCCTAATGAAATAATATGACCTATCAGAGAACATGAACCTAAGTGACCATCACATACACTAGAATGAATCTATTCTAAAACATTCTATACTTTGTCTTAACATAGACAATGCAAAAGGAAAGCTATTATAAATATATAACATAAAATTCAAAGATTAACAATACAAAAATGTTTAGTATGTTTACAAAGAGCATCCTTTTGTGAATAGAATAAAATTTTGGAAGTTTCTTTGATTTACAACTATTGTATGATATCACAATATTTTTCATCTTCTTCTAAGTTAACCAAACCAATTTATTATGTATCTATAAGAGTGATAGTTGTATTTTACCTTGAGTATGATAAATGATCTCTAAAGTAGGATTGATAAGAATGAAAAAATTAGCTAGTGTGTCAATAGGCATGTTTTATGAGCAATGGATATGTGTGAATAAACATGTGTCAAATTGAGAAATAAATTTTTTTGACAAGTCTAGATATAGTTAAACCTATTTAGCTTTGCAAGCATATTCATTACTTACTTGGCATACAACCAATTAGGGATCACCATGAATGAAAAACCTTTTAATATCAAGTTGAAGAGATAAGAGTAAACTTTGATTGATATCTTTGTATTTTTCCATCTTGTTAATACATGAAAAAGTGAATTTGTAAGTTTGATAAATAGGATATATACCTTTTCATTGAGGTACAAAAGCCATGCTAGAACCTTGAGCTATGTGGGTACCATCAAAGAATAACTAGAAATTGAAATCCTCATGTATTAACAATGGAGTTAGAGCTAGCAAAGGTATTATTTCATTCCTACTCTTTTTCTTAGAGCAAAGGTTGGATGGTAACAGTGGAAGGTTCAAAGAGTGGAACTATCATAAGGAGATTTACAATGGATTATTCTAGAATCAAGTGTTGGGCAACTTAGGATAATTCAATCTTGATTAGAAATGTCTTCCAAGTTGCTATGTATTTATTATTATAAGAATTTCTATCGATATATTTTAAAATGTTATTTCAGAAAATGACATGAGAGTTATCTCCAAGTAGGTAGTGTTGCCATTTCTTAAGGACAAAGAAAAGGCCTAACCAAGACATTTTCATATCAATTTAATACATTTCACATTCAAGGAAGATATGAAAGATGTATTAAATAGGAGGATCGATACCATCTTCACATCATTGGTAAAGCATGATCACGATAGAGTGATTAGATTTAAAAAGATAGAAATAAAAAGGAAGATCAAATTGAGAAGGGTGAAGAATGGAAAGGTAGTTAAGGACATGCTTGATTACATGGAAAGCCTTCTAACACTTTGACTCCTAGTTGAAAGCTATAAATTTCAATTAGATAGAAAGGAGATGAAAATAGTCAATTAGATAGCATACAAAATGGTGGATGGATTAAAGTCTACCTTGTAGAATATGCATGTCCTTAAGACAATTATATAGTGGAAGGTTCACAACTACTTCAACTTCATCAAGATCTACTATAATACCATTTTTCATAACTAAAATCCTACTATATTTCTTGTTTTTATGCCAAAATTTACTTCTTGCGATTTAGGTAGAGGTTATACTTGTTGTAACAATCCAAAACTATGTCTAAGTTGGTGGGATGATTAATTGCAATGATAGAGTTAACTATTAGATCATCAACATAATCATTGACTATTTTAAATATCATGTCAGTAAAGATGAAGGTCATGACCCATTAGTATGTTTCTATCACATTCTTAAGTCCAAAATGAATTTTAAGTAACAAAAGGTTGTCCATGAGGTTATGAAAGTCATGAAGCATTGATGTTTAGGATTGATTTAAATATGATTATAGGATGAAAAACTATCCATATAACTAAGTAGAGCATGGCCTATAATTGTATCTATGAGTTGATTGATGTTGAATAGCATAAAATCATCTTTCAATGTTAGCTTATTGAGATTAGGAAAATTGATGTATATCCTAATGGATCTATTTATTTTAGAAAGAACCACTATGTTGGATACCCAATTGAAGTAGTTTATGGAACATATAAACCTTGTATTATAAAGTTTTGTGATATCATCTTTAATGCATAAGGCTAAATCAGATTTGATTTTTCTGGCTTTTTGTTTGAGAGGCTTGGAACCTTCCTCAAGCATGATGTTACATTGGATAAGAATTGGATCTAAACCAAGCATGTCATCATATCCCCATGCAAAGGTGACATAATTTCTTCTAAGTGTTTCTAAGATAGATTTCTTAATCTCATTGAGTAAGTTTGCTCCTAGTTGGAATGTATTTTCCTTATTTTAGTGATTTTTTATGGTGAGCTCTAATAAAGTAACATTGATTAGAATAGGTTTGCAATCTACGAAGGGAAGGTTAGTTTAAATAATTAAGCCTTCACCAATGATATCAAGTGTAGAGATGATGAGTCCATGGGTTGGAATAGGAAAAAATCAATCAAATCCTAGTTGAAAAGATTAAAGATTTGGTCATGGAATTCATCCAAGGCAAGCAATTTTCATTGAGATCAAGATAGGATCCATGGCCTATAAAGCAAGAGAGAGAAATATAATTACACAAACAAAGACCAACATTTTGGAAAGTCAAAAAAATTTACAAGTTATTTACATAATAGAGGTAAAAGTTAGAAAACATTTCTTGAAGTATTTTAAGAGGAAAGAGTGAAAAATTTTGTAAGTCTAGGATGTGAGAAAAGAGTTATTAAAAACATTAGAGTTAAAAGGAGAAAGAGTGGGAAAATTTTCTAAGTCTAGGCATAAAAATGATCAAGATGTTGAAATTTTTTAAAGTTTGGAAGGAGTGTTATAAAAATTTACAAGTCCATAGTTTTACATACCAATGTTTATGCTAGAATACATTATGTATGTTCGAGGTCTCCATGGGTACTATTAAGGAAACTTTGAGGCTATGGAGGAACTTACTAGTATATCTAGCATTAGTAGCCCAGGAATCCTAAATCATGTGAAGAAGTCACATGGGTTCCTTGGTTCTTTTTGGCCATTTTTTTAACAAACTTCCATAAAAGAAAAATTGAAAAGGAAAACTAATAGGTATGAGATGGCATAATTAAAAATAAGAAAGAGAAAATACCAATTTTGGCATTTGTATCCACGTGGTGAAGTTTTAGAAGTGACCATAGAGGAATATATGTTAGTATTATATTTGCTAGCACATGATGTGATGGTGTTGTTGAGGGAGAGGAGAAAGAAAGATGGACACATCAAGGAGGAATTTTAAACCCACCAACAACTAGGTAAGTGAGTAGAAGAGGTTTCCAGGGAGGCACGCAACCATGTGCCAAATTTTCTCAAGTGAGTTTTAGTCCTCAACATTACAAATTTGTTTTCTTATTTTTTTTCATACACATTTTAGGGGGTAGAAGGAAAGAGGGATTTTCCTACAAGTGGTGCATCAGCGGCAATGATGGAGCCTACCATCATCACTGATGCCATGCACTAAGCATGCTATCTATGCTACTAGTTACCAATGACACACAGTAGTGCACAAACCAAGTCAGCTATGATAGCTAGTAACTGCACAATTGACCCATGGAAGGAGGGAGGAGAAAGAAGAAAAACATAGTAGGAATATGAAAAAAATAGGATTTTTGATGCCCCTTTAGGACTTGGAAAGATATCCCTTAGGGGAAAATATGTAGAAGAAAAGATTCAAGCCTTACCTTAGCTACCTATGGCCAAGGCAAGCTACCTTTAGCATGTTTGGACGTAAAACCTTGAATTATGTGGTTTCAAGAGTTCTATTTTATTATTTATTTTTAGTAGTTTCAAGTAGAAATGCACTTTTTCATCATGCACAATGTGGTCTTATAGCATATGGCACAATGTGTGATGGTGCAACTTGCTAGCACATAAGTACATTGAGTAAGACATTTAGTTCTAGCTATTCTAGCTCATTCTTTTCTAGTATCTTTAATTCCCCTCATTTAATATCTTCTTCTTATTAGTAGCTTAGTGTAATGGGTTTGTCTGTATATTTTTTTTCAGTTTATTGGCTTCTTCTATATAGGCACTTCTAATCTTTTCAACTAGTTATCTCTCTTCTACTTCAATAGTTAGCCACTGGATGTCTTCCTGCTTTGTGACTATTGTATACAAACATTGTTGTACACACATATCTTCAACACATCATTTGTATGTTAAAATGGTATTTTGTTTTGTTATGCATACTTTTTCACATAATTTCACTCATTATCATTGTATGTGATACTTGAACTCATCATCTTTGAGTGGTTTTAGCTTCATCCTTAAAGATATCCTAGGTTAAGTCTCTCATTCCTAACTTAGAATTCATTGTCCTAAGCCATGCTCTTCTCATACTGATAGGAAATTTACCCTTATTCTTCCCCACATGAATAACAAGAAAATTAGTAGGATAAGATAAGCCACTTATAGAAGTTACCACATCTTTTACTTGTCGAAGTAGAACAATAATGGATTGATTAGCCAAATGTAGGTAGATATTACATTTCTTTAACTAAGATAAATTTTAAGACTTGTACATATCCTAAGAAATAAGATTTATCATTGATCCATAATCCAATAGAAATTTGCACAACTTTTTTCTTGCTATTTGGAAATAAATTAAATGACTTTTTGGATTTATTTATTTCTTGGGAAGTTCTCCTACCTTTATCCAATGTGTTACCATTTATGTAAGAATGAAAATCATGCTCCTACAATGGAAGCATGGTGTTAACTTAAGGACTTAGTGTGAAAGAAGCAGCAATAAATAAAAAAATTTTGAGTTAATGATATCATAGTTACGATATCATATATATGATGCCATAGATACATTATTATATCTTAGCAAACATTATCATATAAATGATATTGTAGGGTGCATGCCAACGTATATTAGTAGCACTTAGGTGGATGTATTCATAGTAGATTTGATAGCCTAGTAATAGAACTCTTTTAGTTTGTTTTCTTGGATTCAGTACTTAGTAGTGTATGCCTGTAGTGTGATGTTTTGTAATAGAATGGAATCTTTATTCAATTGTGATATACTTGGACATATTGCATGACCGGCAATAAATATTGAGATTACTCTACATTATTGTAGTAACACTAGTTTTATTTTTGTTTACTATTTACTATTTTCATAGTTAGTATTTATGATTACTTGCAATTTACTTTTAATGTCATTAAGTAGAATGAGTACAACTGATCTCAAGCACGTAAGTGTAACTACTTGGTAACCTAGTAGTACTAGCACTTAGTATGCCAAATAGTGAGGTACTTGGTAATCTTAGTAGTATTTGCACAAAGTCCAATGTGTAACTAGAAGATCAGGACTAGCTACTATAGACTAGTTTAGATTTTTTTTACTATCATTTCATGTTTACTAGGAGCGTAATGGTCAAGACAACATCAATATCATATACCTCACCGTGAGTTACACCATATTCATTAATTTTACTAACTCATGTGGAAAGATAATGATCATTAATGCTAATAAATTATTGGTATAATCACATTGTGTTATCTTTGGAGTTTTACTAGGATTTCTTGTGAACATAGCTCATATGGTTGGGTGTTGGATACTGCACCACTCATCATTGGTGTCATTGCAAGGATAAGTCAATGTTACACTAAGTAATTAATTTTTTCAAAGTTCATTTTATCAGAACCTAACTCTAATATTCACAAAATTAATATAAATCACACTTAACATAACTATTTAGAAAACTATAACATGGCTTTACATAATGATCAACTATCACTTGCTAAGGAAACAAGAAGGAGTAGTGAAAAAATTGCTAATGGAGAAGACTAGGGAATGCCAATGTAGACATGTATTACTTATGCTCACATTGATCCATACCATCATACTTAACCTTCATATTCTATCATGACAAACAATTGAGGTAAAGAAATATGCAAGGAAACATAGTTTTGCCTCATGCACATGGAGCACTAAACATGCTACAAACTACTCTAAGAGAAATGCACTTGGACAAGATTCAAGAGGGGTATCATGTGACTCAACACATGACCAAACCCTATGAACCTACAAGGGATAAAATAAAAAAGGATGCTGCTATGAAAATTAAACATGTTTATAACAAAAGAAAGTAGACTAACACATCTTTTGTCATAGAAGAGATTGATGCTGATTAGTTCATTTTAGAAAAACTTCACTAGAACCATGAAGAGCCATTAAAGACACCTATCATCAAACTAGAAGAACCTATCAAAGCCCAACTTCACTCTACCCTAGTAGAGCAACATAAGGGGGAGGCTACTAACTCAAGATACAAGTGGGACTCTACGACAATGGATCCTACTAAGTCCTATGAGGAAAAGTCACAAGAGTCATGAAAGAAGAACCAGCTAGCACCATTCTCTTGTTACCTCCTCTACTTAATCATGATCATTAGAGGACTATGATAGAAGAAAATACAAATATCATGACTTTGATAGAAAAAAGAAAAGCATTCATGGTCCTTATGACCAATGCTCAAGGTATTCTAATTCAATAGTTGAGGAGTATGAAATAAGGAGACGTAGAAAGAGAAGAGAGGATCAAGAGAGACATGAGTATAGAAGGAGTCACTACTACCACAAAGCCTATAAACCTAATCATGATGATGAACCCCTTATGACAACCTAGAACATGATCAACATTTAGGAATTTTTCTACATATCAACTACGCATGTGATAGACAATTGAATTAAAAAACCAAATATGAATAACATGGCCTAATTTGAAGGAGTTTACAACATTGATCCTCAACATCACCTTCAAGAATTCTATGATGCCTATGCCCTTCAAAGAATAGAAAGTAATTGGTAGAAATTAAAGCTTTTTTCTTGGAATCCTTGTGAAGAAAGCGAAAAGTAGTACATGTCACTGGAACTTGAATTCATGAAATGTTGAAGTACCATGTTTGAGATTTTCAATGACAAATATTAGACATATTCAAAAGTGTCAAACCTAAGAAAGAAAATATAGAATTAGAAATAAGGGAATCATGAGACCCTTGATGCAGCAATGGACAAATATTATTCACTATTACAAAAATGCATAGGCCATGGATTTTCATCAAAGAAATAGCTCAAGAACATCATTGATGGACTAAGAAGAAAAACAAGAGAGACCCTTAGGATTTATGCCTATCAAATTCAAAGACTCATCAATCAAGTAGCAAAATAAGAAGAAGAAATTAGAAAAAGAGAATTAGTTGAAGAATACAATAGGGATCCATCAATCTAGAAAAGAGATGCATAGGTATGTGATACTCAAGAGGAAGAAACCTTAGACCAAGCCATCAAGAGAGAGATGCTATTGATTTAGAATTATATTTCCAATGTAGTAGCATAGGTAGCAAAAATGTGGGATTTCGTAGATGAACAATGTACAACAACACTAAAGATTGTGGAGAAGAAAGCAGAACAAGCTATCAACAAAGGTAGAGACAAAAAGAAGAAGAAGGAATTTGGACAAAAGGGAAAAGTTACACTATTTGCCAGTATGAGAATCCTAATGGATGTTATCTAGTTATGGTACATCTACATGTAATTGGGGCATATGCACTTAACCCATGATTTTTTCAAAATAAATGCTCAAAAGGTTACATTATCCTCAAGGGTTACTATAGATGACAACCTCAACCAATGTACTATCCAAGTGAAGCCTTGCCACAATAGCAATAGTAGTACCATCAATAGTGGTAGTAGTCATAATCATGGGTCATGCCACCACTACACCAATAGCATCCATACTAATAACCTGATCCTTATGGATACTATGTCTAGTGTCTGATCTCACCAAAAAATGCCACTACTCAAAATCCATGGAGATCTGGAAAGTGGACAAACATGGAGCCATCCATACACAAAGAATTCCATGCATAACTACTAAAAGAGAAGGGTGTAATAGTGGACAAAATATTCAAAGTACTAACATAGACACCATACCAGTCCATAGTAATAATGAAATAGTGTAGAAAGAAGAGTAGAAGCCATAAAACCAAATGACACCATGTGGTCACTAACTAAGAGCCTTAATTTGTCAAATATATGCATGGATATACATGAACCACTTACTAATTCCTATTTAAAAAAAATGACTCCAACTAAGGACTTGGAAACGAAAATATTAACTTATAAACACATATTAGTGGGATAGGAAAATAAGAACATAGATGATCAAAACTCAACTACCATCAGGATCACACAGGATAATCATAACAAAGTTAAAACCTTAAAGATGTTAAAAGAACCATCCAAAGGGTATGATGTAGGAGATCTAGGGAGCATTTTTCAAATACTTGCCTAAGTGTTTAGTCATGGGGGAGACACCCTATCATGACTTGGGAAATAATAAGTGCTTTTTCATTTACTTTTACATTTTTCTCAATTTTTTATACTTCTGCATTTCTTCAATTTTTCACATTCTTTAATATTTTCCAATTATTTAACATTTTTCATTGTTTATATTTTTTCATAATTTTTACCATCTTTTCCATTTTCTATAATTTATTTTAAATCCTTTATAAATGATTTTTTTATCATTAATAAAACACATTTGAATAAAGGAAAGATGTAGCCCAATAAGGTGAAAATTTCTCTATGATATCAAATCATAAAAGACTAATTATTTGCACAATGATCCCACATAATCATACATTCATTCCCTTAATAATAGGTTATTAGCATGGCCATAATGATATTCCTTCCATCATCAAACTAAGAATAAACTTGTGATCACTATGCCTCGATAGAAAATTGAAGAACCAAGGGGGAATGAAAAGGGAGTGATATCAAGGGGACATGTGGGTTCTTTTTGGATTATTATTGTAAGTTCCATCATGTTATAAGGTTGTATTATATCCTTGTAGCTGTAACAAAGAATGGAAGTAAGAGTAAAATAAGTGCTAACTTATAAATTTTGACACAAATAATAAATAAAAGGCACAAAATAATTTTTTGGGGGTTCCACTAGAAAGACATTTTACACATGATTGAAGGTATGCAGCTTCTTAGAAATGTAAAAATAAAAATAAAGTGTCATGAATAAACACCTTCCTTTGACAATACACCAAGTGAAGTTACTTTTTGTAACATTGATAGTATTATGATTATAATTCCAGGAGATGAAACAATGTGATGTCATTGGAATGTGTTATGGACTTAGTTTGAATCTTGGATAGAAAGGCGAATGATTACTTTAACCACTCATAAAACACAAGAATTCATTATGCCCATGGTAAGACACTTCATGTCCTGATTTTTGCAATTCCTTTTAAACTCATTTCATCTCACTATTTGAATAATCATAACTTACGTTATTTTTCCAATTTTGTGGTACTAACATGTATGTCTTACTAAATAGGTATGCATTACATTCAATTATTTACATGCCTAAGGACACATTTAGGCATGGTTATACAAGGGCATTAACGGTTGGAGCCTGTTTTCGGGAGGACCCACTTGTATAACTATTGTATCATATAACTTCTAAGTGATTCCACATCATCTTGAGGCTTCCAATTGTGATAAATAATAATAAATATTTTCCATATCATTCACACTATCTATTATAATAACACAATAATGTTGTCTTTCTCATCCATTGGATCAATACCTCATATACTTTCATAGCATAAGATTCCTTAATCATAGACTTTCAACAATTATTTTTCACAACTAAAGCATCAACTATATATCAAGATACTTTCAATATGATGCATATCTTCCAATTATCCTATGGGACTCAATTTTCTTTTGAGAAAATATTCAAAAATTTTGATTTTTCTATGGGGATGTAATGTTTATGATATCGCAGGAACCTATGATATCACATTTGTGATTGTCACATTTACAATATCATACCCGTAAATACTATATATAGCACAAGGGAATTAGAAATAATTCTTTAATTCTAAATTTCATAGGAAAGGATTTGTTGCCAATNAAGAACTTTAAGAAGACTTCTAATTGATCATACCACTCATTTAAAGTACTAATGGGGTTGTTATTGAAAACTCTTTTAACTCTACAATCATAATGAAATGATAACTTAATATAGCTAAGGGAAGGAGTAAGGTATCAAATTGTTGCTCCTTTGTGAGAATATTCTAGAAATTCTAAATTCTTGATTGATTGTAGATGGCTACAAAAAGAGGAGCATAATGATAACTCACAAAACTAGTAAGTAAAAGATCATGAGGTCATGGAAGAGGACAAGTGAGCAAGAAAAATATGTAAGTAGAACAAGAAGAGAAAGCAGCAAAATCCTTCAACATTCATCAACAAAATCCTACCACAGAGCAATCTACTTAAGTAGAAGTGGATGTTCCACTAGTACCTATCTAGGGATAACAACTTAAATTGTCACCTGAATGCCTTTAGGCTATTTAAGAAAAATCCATCATGTTGACAATAATTATGAAACTTAAGTTTGGTCCATTTTTGGAATTTACTTAAGCCTCAACTTTAGACATCTATTTTGTGGTCTACTCTCACAAAAAATGAAGAATGATATTTAGGAAAAACACTCCAATTTTTGCAAAATCCAAAAGTTGATTTGATAGTCAAAATTGAAAGAATCTTGATATCTTAATCAGTTAATGCAATTACAAATGTATTGAATGTGCCTAATCAATGAGCAAAGGTGGCATAGATATCAACTAGATCTAACACAAATGGTAGGAAGCTATGGTAATAGGAGGTGTATGGCAAGGAAGATAAAGAATACAATGAATTAACTATAGAAGAAAAGATCGATTTTAAAATTAGCACTTATCACCTATTTCCTACCAAAATACTAAATAGAATATCTACATATGTAGCTAGAGGGAGTGTAATATTAATGGAAAAATTCAATGTAAATATTTTTTACCTCTACTTCAGAAAAATCCAAATGGATTTTGAAGAAAAAAGGCATGGAAGTTAATAGTTCCATTCCCTTGCCTTATCTCAAAGTTATGCAAATGAGCTAGTATCCAAGGATATACAAATGATGCATTGAGGAAGGTATAGAATGCTTCCTATGCCAAAATGCTTAAGCCAATGTCTCCTAAAAAGAACTAATTAGAAGAACAACTAGGCATCAATGAGACTACCCAAACCATAGGAAAACAATGGTAGTAACCACAAGTTCCACCACCACCACCATAAGATTACAGACCTTCAATGAATCATTTATAGGAAATTGTAGAAACTATCATTTGGGGAAGTAGAGACGAAGCCAATCTATTCAAATTTATTAATGATAAAGTCAAATTAACCATTTCAACCAATCTTACTAGTAGACAAATATCATTGTAGTCAAGAGGAGAGGCCCAGTGGTCATAATAAATTTTTGGGAATGTCACATTGTTCCAAGTGATGCTTGAATTGAAGAAGGAGAAAAAATTATGGTCATATAGATTCATGATGCATCGGGAGACATAAAAGTGATTAGAGATCACATCAAAGAATCATTTAATGTACCTGTGATGCCACTAGTTGATATTTTTGGAACCAAAGATACTCAAATGATAGCTAGTACCTCTATGAATCCTACAAAACATGAGGATGTGTTAGATATACTATTGCAAAGAGGAAAAGTTATGAAAAATCTATTTGATATTCCTCGTGATATCACTACAAATTTTTTTGAAGTAATTAAAACCAAAGAAAAATTAATTATGGCTAAAACTAGGGAAGAACATTCCTAAAATGAGCTTCATAGATTATTGGAAGAGCTTGTAGCCTTGAAAGTAGAAAGGAAAGATCCAACTAAGTTCATAGCACCAAATTAGATAGCATAATTCAAAACTAAGTAGATTAATTTCCTCCTTAGGAACAATAAAGGTATAGTAGATGAAAAAGAAAAGGCATTATGGAAAGCTTCAATAGCTAAAGGGTAATCATATGTCCATGCCAAAGCACTTGCTACCTTATAGGAAGAAAACAAATAACTTCTTGTAGATATTATGAAGTTGATCATAGTAGAAAAGTAGAAAAACACTCTAGAAGAAAGCATCCATCAATTGAGAGAATAGATAATGAGGGTCAATCAAGATATGAACTACCTCGCAAGAGAAAATAGGACTCTCTTTATGGAGGAGGTATGTGCCATCTCATAGAAATCATTTATCAAAATTAGTGCATGGAAAAATGATGCTAAGAAACATGAAAGTATCAAATAATACTTCCAAGACCAAGTGGGCATGTATAAGTAGATAAATAAGAAAGATATCTAAATCAAAAAGGCTAAAATCAATTCGATTGCAGCATAAAATCCTAATTGGCAACCCATGTTGATTAGCATGGCCTAGACCTATCAAGCAAAGATGAAAAATAAATACCTATAGATTGTAAAGTTAAAAGAATACATGATGTTAGAAAACCTGTATTATCCTAACCTAGCCATTTTAATAGTAGGTAGGCCCAAAAATGAACTAGAATATTAAGTAGTAGCCACTTATGCTTTATATGAGGAGGAGATTGTAGATAGAAAAGATGCTCTATAGAAACTTCAAATAGAAAACTCAGAACTAGAAGTAGTTAAGGTTGGCTACTAGGGAGAAAAAGATGTAGTATTGAATCTAGTTAGAAGACTAATAGACTATCATGAACTCAGAGAAAAGGCCAGAACTTTTGAGGAAGTGGGATGATAGTTTGCGGCATGATATGCTAAAGCTAATCAGATGTTTTTGTAACTGCCATGTCTATGGAACATGTTATATCCATCCAACATTGGCTCATTAGCATGGATGATTCATGATCCCAAAATGAAAAAAGAGAAGTTGTAGGTGCTCTTGAAAAAATACCAATTTAAGATGCTTAATGACAAGGGGAAGAAACTTATGGAAGAGCCACCTCTATGTGGAACAACACAAGACTACAGTCAACCTTGCCAAATTTTATTTTTCATTTTTGGTGAAAATTATCATGTCATGTGCTCAATTTTTTTAAACTTCACTACAGCACTAGAGAGTCATGTATATAGAAGTCAATGTCATGTAGACCTACCTCTCAATTTTGTAAGGAACTCCATCCTCAGTTTGATTTAACTCAAGGATGAGGCTTTAGTTAGTTGTGAGGGTATGATAAATCAAAAAATTTTAAGTCAATAATATCATAGTTACAATATTGTATCTATGATGTCATAGCTACATTATTGTATCTTAGTATACATTACTATATAAACAATATCATGGGATGCATGCTAACCTATATAAGCAACACTTAGGTTGATAGATCCATAGTAGATTTGATAGCCTAGTAATAGAACTCTTTTAGTTTGTTTTTTTTAATTCATTACTTAGCAGTGTGTGCCTACATTCTAGTTTTTGTAATTAAGCAGAATCTTTATTCAAGTATGATGTACTTGGATGCATGTCATGACCAGAAATAAAGATTGAGATTACTATTTTCATAGTTAATATTCATAATTACTTGCAATTTACCTTTAAATTTTTTAAGTAGAATGAGTATAACTAATCTCAAGCATGTAAGTGTAACTACTTGGTAACCTAGTAGTACTATCACTTGGTATGCCTAGTAGTGAGGTACTTGATAATC